>CM049307.1:49948677-49958677 GCA_026874595.1 Sipunculus nudus | reverse complement strand
TTGACATGGATGGTGCCACTGGCCGACTGACACCCGTTCTGCGCTTCGTGTGTGTCTGTTTTCAGGTGGCAGAGTCTGAGCGTCTGTGTGGTTCCCTTGTCGCGATGAAGTGGCAGCTTTCAGCAAAACTTACCTAAATATACATATGTACACCAGCTAGCTTTATCTTGTGTATCTGAGTTTTGTGTGATTACTGTATATACTATAGAGAGCGTGTCTGTTTGCTTGTCAGGCAGCTGAAATCCACTGTGAGCTGTTGTGTGTATACTTCGATCTCTGCTTCTGATATTTTGACCGTCCCCCATGTGTGCACGTGTATTACGGATCTAGAATGCAGATATAAAACCTG
This sequence comes from Sipunculus nudus, assembly GCA_026874595.1. Classification (NCBI taxonomy): domain Eukaryota; kingdom Metazoa; phylum Annelida; class Sipuncula; order Golfingiida; family Sipunculidae; genus Sipunculus; species Sipunculus nudus. The sequence continues at coordinate 49,958,328 of CM049307.1, read as the reverse complement.
TTCAGGTATCTATATAAAACAAATATTTTATGGTTGGATACAAGTGTGCATTGCGGATCGAAATTGAAAAAAGGGCGATGTTACTTAATGAGGGATGGCAAGGAGATCAAAATTCACGACATTAGGGTTGTATATAATATTACTGAGCTGTTATACTTGTATCTCCGGATACTTTTTAGAACTTGCTCATATAACTGTTGATCAATTTTCAGCAGAAAAGACAATACACGGTATCCTTTCACCCCCCCCCCCCCCCCCACCCAGTTGGCCCATATACAAAGGATTATAAAATTATATATACGTATATACCTAAGTACCTGTCTGCCACTTTTCATTTCTTAAATAAAGCCATGCCATCTCATGATCGGGATAATATATGAAAAGAAGATTTTGATCAAAGGTGCTTATTCACCTATCTTTTGAAAAAGAATTCATGTGACTTTCTTGCTTCCTCTGCATGTGTATATATTAATAATCTAAGGGTAATTCTGGTTATGAAAAGTTTTTATAATGCCGCCGTGAAGGTTGTTTGAACTTGTTTATCAACAACATGTTTGTAAACACAGCAATGTTGACAAAAGTGAAAAACATGTAACCTTAGGTGGTAAGTTGCAAATATGCGTAGGTATAGAAAGGTCACTTGTTGCAAAACGCCATTTGCAAAGCTCTGGCTTATCTGACTTGCTGGCAGATGCCCTTGTTGGATTTGATTTGATTTTTTTGGCGGGCACCAATTTATTATAAACACGTTGATATAAGCTAAAAACAAGCAGCCTGTGTGCGGTGATATCCACGTTTTCTGGCCTATTTTTAGAAAAGCTCCAAGGGATTACCTTTTGTTAATAAAGGTCAAATAGGTGATTGGTCCCCTTTAATGTTATTCTAAATCTAGACCAACAATTTAACCGTGTGTGCTTTATATGAAATAAACCTCTGTATGCTTTCCGTTATATCTACATGTAAAGAAACCATATTTTTGAGGCATGTAACTCCGGTAGTAATGTGCTGATATTATATTTGCCATGTGCCCATGTCGTCGATTTTAATTAGCATTATGATGCATGAGCAGATTTAAAAAGGTCCTACGTTCGTTGCTTATACCATCTAATAAAGCGTCGATATTCTGATAAAGGTGCCGACATTTTATTAAGCCACATACTAAGTATTCAACATGTACAGATTCATAAACGTGCAAACTTAAGGCGAAAATATTAAGAATAAAAAATATAGACTATATCTAATACGTTTATTTAAAATATTTGTGTACAGAGTAACAGTGCTGAATCAGTAATATGTATAAAAATGACCGTATATATATATATATATATATATTTATATATATATATATATATATATATATATATATATATATATATATATATATATATATATATATATATATGTTAAAACTAAACCGCTTAGCATTTAGACAAAACCATGCCTGTATAAATCAGTCGTTATCTTGAATTTTGGGACAGATGTGCGGGTGCGAGTTCCGGATGTCGCTCCTCAATACAGTTATTTAGTGGTTGTTGAAGTCCTTTGATAATCGCCCTGATGAGATGCAGTCAAAGAGCGGGCCCGCACGTACACGCGTGCACGACATGCGCGTCACGCGTATTAACACGCGCAGGGTAAGACCAGCCCAAATATGGACTCAGAGCAGGGAGCGAGCGCAAAGTGTTATAGAAAACATAATCGGAATGAATTTAAAACCTCGTAGGTCATCAATGTTTTGCCGATTGGTCTAGGCCTCTCTGTTTGAAGGTATGCAGCGGCTTACTTCAAAGCAGCGCCCCGAGGCCGGGAGCTCCAGGTATCAAATAATCAGGATTCCGGGCAGATGGTCCGAATCCCGGGAGTTAGTTTCGCCCACGCGGCAAGTTTTGTAATTGGAAAATCCGAGCACTTTGTTTCCGTAGATTACAACCCATATTTATGCAGTTGCACACATTGTGTTGTATATATAACTCTTTGTTTTTTGTTTGGCCGCAGCTGGAAATCGCACCTGGCGTATATAATGACCGTTCAGTACGAATTTCCGCAATAATGACAGGAAGTGTATAGATGAGGATGTACAGATTACACTTATCATAATGATTTTATTCTTATATATTACAGGTTTTTAGTTGTGATCTTAAATCTTCAATAAAATCCCTTTCCTAAAATCTGTAATATAATTCTAGATAAATTTCCCTAAACCGTCTCATTGTAATTTAATTTTGCAAAGCGGCTTTGATCTTAGTAAAACAGGTAAAATAATACAGTATTCTAATAACAATGATAATAATACTAATAATATTTCTAATAAAAATCTGACTGACTGAAGAGGTTTTTTGCTTCATCGAGCAGCAACAGGTTGCTGTAGTCAGGGACTTCCGCCCTGCGCGCTCCTTAGGCGTAATTTTTAAGGAACCGGAAGAGTAGATGCTACGCAAGCCAAGTCGGGAACTGCGAAAGCCCGCCACCATTTTATCTGTACCGGTGACCGGAGAAAGCTACAGCATCCACAGCTCCAAAGCCCTAAGGCAGGACACAAGCCGTCACCGATCGACATCAGCGACAGATACCATCCTGTCCAGAGAGCAGAACTCTTGCGAATGTTAGACTGAGCGATCATTATTTTCATCATCAGCTTCTAATAATAATAATATTATAATAATATATATATATGTGTGTGTAATATAATAATATGATAAATAATATATGTATTTATTCAAGTATATCAGGATCAGGATGCACCATCGGTAAGGCGATTGTTTTAGCGACATCGTTTGTTACAATATAACAGACCGGCCATATGTTTTCGAACATATTCCATGTTTCTTTGAAGTACATGTTTTATTGTATTTATGCCGGGTCAGCACAAACGTTTTGGAAATGTAAGTCTGGAGAGGAACATGACAGGAGCCGGTGGGAGAGGCGGTACACGGAGTAACAATCTGTACAGCTCCGTACCGGCACCACCACGCCTTGAGCGAACCTACAGCATGCTATAGTATACAGTGTATATACCATCATCTGGTCCTTTAGTCTGCTGAGATAACATTGTCTTAGGCTTAAAGCAGATAACAGACCCGAACAACGTTAATTGTTATAACTGTGGTATCATAATGGGTGCCAGAGATACTCAAACATATATACCTTTTACGATTTTCTCCTAAGGCTTAATATCATTGTTTTCTCTGACACCCCGCTATAAGAAATTTCTTTCCGGGAAAAAATATGAAAAAAAATAAATTTGATTAAATTTTGTTTTGTGTAAATGTGACTTTGCCTCTTTAGCAAAACGGTTACCATCATATTGTTCCCTGATTATATGATTTTTTATCTTGTTCGAAAGTTTATGATAAAAATGAAAAACAGTATTATACCCTCCACACTGTATATAATTTTTTGAATAAGTCCCTAAGGTACAACATTTTTGGCCTAACACACGCAAACAGGGGCGGATGCAGGATTTCAGAAAAAAGGAGGGCCAAACCCATGCAGGGAGGCTAATAAGAAAACGATAAAGCAAGTCCTCTATATAATCCATGAAGGCGGGGTCCATCCCTAAAAAAGATTGTTGCAGCTTAAAGCGAGAGGTTCCGGACTGCCCCCCCCCCCCCCCCCCCCCCACACACACACACTAAATCCACCACTGCAAAACTAAAGACATATCGCGTATACAATCCTGGTGGATGCTGCTTTGCTGGCTCCAGACTTCTTGTCCCCCCCACCCCCGACCCCCCACCCCCCGGGGAAAGCTAAACTCAAAATGGACCAAAATAAATATAAAAAAGTATGACTTTCCACTCGGTTTCGGCCGGGTCAGCAGTACAGCTCAGGCAACGTCTTCCCTTAATTTCTTTAGCTTAGAAATACATAACATTACACAGAGATTTATGTACGCTTTGGTGTTAATTAAAACAAGAAAGAAATATATAGTATGTGGAAAGGTTTCAAGCAACATGCAGGCCCCGATGCTGTGTTAGTTATGTATAATGTTAATGGGTGTCTTATATTCAGATGCACCCATTACCAGTTATATATATGCTGGATTCCCGAAAGCTTCGAAAGCATTATTAATTGTTTTATCGGCCGACGATATCGGAGCTCCTGATAATGTCAGCCGAAATTAAATAACATGGCATGCTCTTTACATAGTAGTGATGGATTCTCTAGAGTGAACTGATAATGCTATCATTCAAGAAGGTCACGTGCATGTAATTTATATATTATATTATGTACACATTGTGACGTATGTACGAAGATTATGTACGGCTCACGCATTCCATCCCATCGCCATTTCCTCGACTCTAGCTGACAGTATAGTAGACACAGCGAAGGGACAGACGAACACACTGACGGACAGACAGACATGAACATAAAACAAATGAAAAGTACCATTTCATGGGATAAGTTCGAATATACAATTTAAAAGAATTTTTAATTGTTCTTAATTCTAAGGGGCATATATGGTCAAAAAAGGCATTTTAAAATTTATTTATTTATTTCAAATATGTTTTACCAGGATGGCCTATTCAGCACAATATGCTGATTTTCAATTGTATACACATAAAAGGCATATTTATGTACAAAAAATGTAAAATGCTGAACATATAGCATGGAGATATAAGTTCATGATTAGTACGCAAATACCTTCATAGAAGTCTAAGATAATTGTACACTCTAGGATATTAACTAAAACATATATACAACAATATGCAAACGAGAATATGACAATGGCAAATATTAGATAAGTATATATAAATTATAAAATGTTCTGTTTCATTAAACTGTTTGAGAACAACCTAAAAAGCTTAATTAAAAGTCTCTCAATTGATAGTTTACTGTTTATTACCTATGGTGCACTAAATATAAAATACAAAATTATTTCATTCAATTGAAAACTTAAAACAAATTTTAAAACTAAAATTTCATACGCCTTATAGTCAGGCTGATCAGATTTCATTTTGATAGGTGAGACTGTTGATGTTAAACGCTTTTAAGCATGAAGTATTTCTTTAGTTTCTTATATGTAATAAAATATATTACACCTGCTAAATGTGCACATGCGATAAACCACCTTGTACATCGTCAACCGTGTAAAACATTACACAAATATTCATTAGATGTGTTAAACGGGCCATGAAGTCCTCCAACGGATACTTTATTATACAGCTTTTCCTGCCGTGTATACGTGTTTGAGCACTATAGATTTAACCTCACTCTGTGCGGGCATGCAGAATTCACTACTGAAAACGATCGTGAGATGACATGACCATGTGATGCTGCTCACAGAGTATGAACAACCTTTGTTTCCAGATGGCCAAATATGTCGTTTCTTTTGACCCGCCTGACCCCGCTTATTTGCATATCCCGCAGAACGAGGTTCGGTTGTCACGGGCTGCGTGGTTACATATATCTCAAGCGTAGGTATTTAAGATTGACTGGAAACCGAGTCTTTTTGATTTATGGACTCTATTAAAAGGACGCGGGCAAATTCAAAGGATGGTTTCTCTCACAGACCTGTTTATTACACATCAGTTGCCTTTCATATTAGCTGATGTCAGTGGCAGAAATAATGGCATCATCTATAACCTTTCACATGGTCTGACAAGCATAGAGGATGGTGAATGTTGCTCTAGTCTGAGGCTTTTAAATTTGGAGTCCCCGCTGTGAGGTCAAATACCTTCGAATCGTCATAAAAAGATACTGACATAGTGTGTATATACTTTTTGATTAACAACGTTATGATCTGCCACTTTCATTACGGTTTTATTGATTTATGAATTTTCCTAACCAAATACATACATGTATATATATAAAAGATAAATGATTTCCCTTGCTTTCCTCTCCATCTCTCTCTCTCTCTCTCTCTCTCTCTCTCTTTCTCTCTCTGTAACACAAAAAAAACCACATACAAACACGCATAAGGCACTGTATTGGTATAAATATTGGCTTAAAGACTCTTTAGTCAACCTAAAAAAACAACTGTTTTCTACCTTTTCCTGAGCAAAAATGTTTTTTTGCTAGTTTTGTTTATAAATAAAGTTACAGTGCTGGAATCTAAGCATTTCCAACTGCATTGCATTCTGATTACAGCCAGTCACATGATGACAAAACAAGGTGGTGCACATGGGTACTGAATGGTCAGTTATAAGTGATTTGGGCGGACCGACAGCTAGGGTGATGGGTTGGTGGGTTAATCGGTATTATAAAAATTTGTTCAATAAGCAGAGTCATTGGAGTGGCTGGTTGGTAGGTATTACATGCAGGGTGTTCAGTTTGGTCGGTATAACAGGGCGTTAATATTGATGGATCGGTCAGTATAACAGGTTGGTCGGGTTGGTGGGCTGGACGGTATATAACAGAGTGGTCGGGCTGGTGGATTGATCAGTATAATAGGGTAATCGGGCTGGTCGGTATAACAGAGAGGTGGGTTGATTAGTATAACAGGGTGGTCAGGCTGATGGACTGGTCGGTATAACAGAGTGGTCGGGCTGGTGGCCCGATCGGTATATCCGAGTGGCCGGGTTGGTGGGCTAATCGGTATAACAGAATGGGCGTGTTGGTCGGCTTGTCGGTATAACAGAGTGGTCGGGCTGGTGGGTTGATCAGTATACCAGGGTGTTCGGAATGGCCGCTTTTACAGGTTTATCGGTCTGTATGACAGGGTTGGTCCGGTTAGCAGAATGATGGGTCTGACAATGTTGACGGGATGATCGACTGATCAGTATACAGGGTATAACAGGGAGGTCAGTTTGTATAATATATCAGGATAGTCCGGGTGGTGGTTTGTTCGGTATATTCGGGTGTTAAGATGGATGTGTTGTTCGGAATAATAGGGTTGTCGGATTGATGGATTGTTCGGAATAATAGGGTAGTTGGTTGGGTGCATGGGTTGGTGCTTACAACATAATTTTTTTGGGTTTGTCGGTATAATAGGTTAGGTTTGGTCTGGTTAGTGGGTTTGTCGTTACAGAGCGGTCGATATAACAGTGCGGTCGCTCTTATGGATTTCCCCTTGAAAAAATGGTGATCGGGTTGGTCGGTATTACAGGCTGGTCTGTATAATAGGGTGCTCGGTCTGACAGGTTTGTCGGTTGGTCGACTTATCAGTTTAACAGGGATTTAGGGTTGGTCGGTATATACAACAAGTGGTCGGATTGGTCGGATTGGGCTTTATAACAGAGCTGTCAGGTTGTTCGGTATAACAGGGTTGTCGGTTGATGGGCTGGTCTTTACATAAGAGTGGGCGTGTGGTAAGTTGGAGGGTATAACGGGGTGCCTGGGTTTCTCATAATCATACGATGGCGGACGAAATTTGACATAGCTGTGTACTTTAATTAAGGAACATGTTTCAAAATCTTGCGCACTGCCACATTCAATAACCCTGTTTTGATGAGTATATTTGTGTAATTCTCCAGTGTTTTTCTCACAAACGGCATTTAATAGGAAATTTTATCCGTATTTGAATAACTTTGCCAAACAATGTACCCTGTGCATGCAATCATGCATATTTTTCTGCAAGAGTTGTTTACAAATTATAATGTCATTAGGAGGTCGCGTGTATCTATTTCTGACACTTAGAAGACGCCAAGACTTTTAAAAGACTTTAAAAATGTCATACATTCCCTCCTGGGTTATAGTCAGTGGCCCGAGGAGCCGTAAATACGTCACCATATTGCTCGTACCTGTCCACGCCTGTGATGTATTGGGCCGGTCAGGCTTTTACGGAGAATGAAGGTCGTACACGTAGACAATAGCCGATGTCTATGTTAAAAGCGTCCTTCCTAAGGCATACTTCACGGTAAATTAACCACTCAGCAGGGGACTCGCACGTCTGTTTCATTTTTAAATCATTTGCAGTGTAAATAAAAATTAATTAATTAAGACTGGTGCTTTGTAAAAAAAAGCATGTGCACTATTTTGTGTCTTCTCACAAATTTTTTAAATTTTAACATTTTTATTGGTGGTAAAATGAATTTTACAGTTTAGATTAGCATATAACGTTTTCTTCTAATAATCTGGATTAGAAAATATAAGTACTTGCTCAGGTGTATGGTTTATAAATAAAAACAAGTTGAATTCATTATTTAAATATATATATATATATTAAAAAAATATATATATATATCTGTATATATTCATACATACATTTAACATTTAATATTAGTTTATATTATATATATATAAATATATATATATATATATATATATATATATATATATATATATATATTTATATATATATATATAAAGGACTTGGGCCATATCAGAAGCGCACCAGGTGAATTCTACTACTTAATCCTACAATGCTTTTGTATTTACCCATTATGTGATACTGCTTAGTGGTTGTGACATATTCATACATATTTTTTTTCTTGATGACACGATTAACGGCATAGTCTCAAAGTGAAGTATATAATTAAGAATGCAAATTATTTGCAAGTTATAATTTACATCACTTTTCGTCTTTGCATGACATATGATAAAGTCAGAATCAATTTTGACGATATGACTTTTTTATGAGAATCAGAGACCAGATATTCATATTCACATTTGAAAAATTATACATAAATTTAAAAAAAAAATGGGAATAGATCATGTACAGCCCTTTAACACGGAAAAAAAATTTACAAAGAAAACTATGCCAGTGTGTGGTGTCATAGTCCGAGGTCTCTTATAGAAGAACAGCAGACACCGCAAAAAAAGATCCTCAAAATTACTTAAATTTGAAAGCTAAATGAGGTAAGTTGATGTACATATATACCGCTGGGTAGAACCTATATTTAAGAACTTCGTACGCAGCATAGCCACCGTGCAACATAAGCAAATTTTCAGTGTTAGACATCAAGAACTTAAACAGGCATACAGAGAAGTGTATGGACACGTATATGGCGTATGCATTGGATGTCTGCGTTGCACTTTAAGGCGAGAGTGAGATAATTTGGTGGTTCACAAATCACCCCCTGTGCGACCAACAAATTTTAAATTATACCAATGGACTTTACTCAGCAGGAAATCCTAATGGATGTTTCAATAGTCAGAATTATACACTTATCATCTTTGTATGCACAATTTATTCAATCATATATAATTAGCTTACGGCATATTTAGCGGTTATATATACGTCTCACTGACATAAAATGGGAAATAAAAATAACTAGACATTCTTGGAATTGCAGATGCCATAGTATCCGCAGACAATTAATCCCCCCACCCCCTCAAAACTGGGCCCCCATCGTCAGAAGCATTTACTGACACTTGGCAAGCCACTAGGGTTTCTTCAGTTGTGACCTTCAAAACCAAGGTCAAGGTCACTAGTCATGAAAGAAAGTATCCTATATATCGGCAAATTTGACCTTGCAGGTGAAGGTCAAGGTCACAGGTTTTCAAACTCTTTCAACGACTTATAATCTGACTTCTTTTATTTTGATTTTCAGATAGATACATCTATATAGACTTAAGAAACAACATTTTCCACCAAATATGGGAATATTATAGGTCAGGGCCACTCTCATAGGAAAGGTCATGATCCCAATTTGAATACACCTCATCCCATAAACCATATCTATGTATACATGCATAATATGAAAGAAATTTGTCCATTAGTTTTTGAATTATAATGCCCACACTATACTGTCAAGTGGCAATGATGGG
>CM049307.1:49441177-49943677 GCA_026874595.1 Sipunculus nudus | reverse complement strand
AATTGAAAAAAAACTCTGTCACATATAATAAAGAATCATCTACATGTGCGAACAACTACCAAAATATTACAAAATAATAACACAATATATATAAATCTTTGCTGAGCATTTGGACCTATAAAAGCAAGTGTGAACTAATTTTAAAATATTTAAGGTAGGCTTATCTGAAATATCGATTTAAATTTTTTTTTAATTATGATATTTGTATTGGACTCTGACTTGGAGTCGAGTTCTATTTGATTAAGACTCGAAGTAGGTGGACATGGACTCGAACCTCAAGGACTCGGACGTGGACTTGGACTCGAGTGGCCTGGACTCGGACTTGCACTCAAACTCGGATAGTGTGGACTCGACTATATCACTGCATCCATTAGAGCTTTATATAGTTCTTGTTAATCCCTGGCTTAAGGGGAAATAAGTGACGAAAAGATTATATAAGGGCGGTTATATATATTGCGCAGGAGCTCATATACAGTATAACCCCTATCTCTTGACAACACCTACACACTCCTTAAGCAATGGTAAAGTTACATTCACTCTTACTCATTCCACTTAGTCACTGCTTTCTCGTATACACCTCAATGGCGCCGTGTGATATTGACGCCGTGCTGAACTTGATCATTGCAGTGGACTTTCACGCAACATATATACAGGCCATTGCAATGTTCAAGCCTTTACAAAATGATTACGGAGGTACGACCGCCCTGGTGATCGTATACGACGAAAGTAATCTCTGCAAGCTGTGGGTGAATGTAACGTTTGGATGTTTGAGATTTTCGAATTTGAAAAGGATTAACTTAAGTTACATTATGCTGGTTTGCTTTAATGTACCATTTGATACACAATAATGCTTTTGGCATACATAGTGGGACAAGAAATCTGCATTCTAAGGAATACAAGCCTTCGCCATGTGTTTGCATTTACTTATTTGGCCCATATTCCCAGGTTCATGCGTGCGTAAGTGGATAATCTAATTGATTCTTTCTAGGCCATCCCGAAATGCCCTGCAGATTTCATGGGATTCCGACCTTGATTGCGTGAGTTATGTTATGGCCAAACACACAAGCACTCACAGGAACACATCCGAACTGGGGTAAACGCATATACTCTGTTGATGGAGGAAAAAATCATATCTTTTATTGACGTACCCTTTCGTACTTATATAATATCATGTGCTGCAAATAAACCGCTCACCCATACACAACGACAACGTAAAAAAAAGAAGTACGGTCCGTATACAGAGCTATAAAATATACAAGTGTCATGTTCCAGATACTAAAGGCGACAGCTGTCTATGATACGTTCTTTATCACGGCGTTTGTTTCTCTCCTTGGATAAAGAATTACCCATGTAATTGGCACATGTCGGCGCCACATTCCTTGCCGCCGGACAAAAAAAGTGTCTTTGATTCTGTGCAGTATGCCTGTTTTGTTCTTCTTTGTTAAACAAGACTCGAACAATTGTTTAAGGATTCTTTCGCTTGTTTTTTTTTCAGTAAGTTTATCCGAACAGCTGTGAAGGGCTGCTCGTGCAACGCAGCGGAATGTATATAAGGCGACGACAGGGGGCGCTACTTATCCCAGGTGGTGTCACAATACATTGTGTCTCAAATAACAAAGGCTGTTACAAGTTTTAGAATGCATATCAAAAGTATATATAAGATATATATCAAAATTTAAAAATCATTATACGTAAAAACAGTAAATATTGTTATTAAATATTAAAGATATAATGTATTAAACTCATCACGAATAAATGAAAATACAGCATAAAATATTCATGATTAAATGAAAGAATGTAAACTAATATTAAATGTTAAATGTATGTATGTATGTGTGAATATATACAGATATATATATATATATATATATATATATATATATATATATATATATATATATATATATATATATATACATTCTTTTAATACAATCAAGCCATTGTATTCTGAAAAGACAAAGCAACTGGTTGTTACTGATATGTATTAAAACAGGAGTCAATGTTAATGGGTACATTTATTATTAACAGCAGGAAATGTGTATGAACGGAAAACCACAGTGGACGGATGTGGTGGATGTCGCATCATATAGAAAACTGGCCCCCCGACCGCACAAAATGTTTCCTCCTTTGGTATGATCTACATAGCACTGATATTGACTTGCAGCAACCTTTTTTGCTCATCAGGGTTTGTGAAAACCTAACCAGCGGGCTGTGGAAGCGTCAACATATGCTACCTTATACCTGACACCTGGACACGTGCATTCTGTTATGTGACCAGAGGACTGAGCCAAGGAGAGATATACAGGGCCTTCATGTGATTGGCTGGTGCTAAAGTGACGTCATTTTTTTATAGTTTTTTCCCCCGGAAGATTCGATGTGTCAGTGTGAGAAGTGCTATGCTTTTATACCGAGTTTAAACTGTTCGTATCAGATGAGGTATTCATTTGGCTAACCGCACTGCACTGTTGGAGTGCCCATGCATGGTTTCTATTTTTTCTATCAACCCTGCTCAGTCACTGAACCAATCGCACAGCCTCCACACACTGCGCAGAATCGGACTCAAACGAGTACGACTCTGCTGGTTAGGGATTATAGGTATAGAAATTTTTTATCCCCACAATGCACTGGGGTTCTGATAACACCAATGATCTAGGTATAAATATAGTGAAGAGGGTAATGTAATGTAGGGTGTTTTGTGGTAAGGACGGAATCAGTAATGTTTTGTAAACATGCGAATAAGTCACAAAGTTTGATTTTGAGACTGACTGTTGAGGCAAGTAGTCTTGGTCATTCCCACAATTCCTAACTGGCCGATGTTCCTTTTGAGTAGAAAGGACTTCTTGCGGAAGGGTGATAGCTTCCACTTTTCTTGTGAAGAAGTAAATTAGTTTTACTTGGCTGTAATGGGCTTTTTTACACAAAATTCGTATTTTTAATTTCCATATGTAAAGTTGCTATATGACAATATAATAGGCCTGGAATACGTTTGCACGATCTTCACGATATTGCGAGATTCTAGAGTCCCTGTCGTTTTACCTGAGATGCGCATGCGCTCACTAGAGTCTGTTGACAGTCCACTGCATGAGGTTAGGTCAGCGGTCCTACCGTGTACGTGTATCACCTCTGTTCTACCGTGTACGTGTATCACCTCTGTTCTACCGTGTACGTGTATCACCTCTGTTCTACCGTGTACGTGTATCACCTCTGTTCTACCGTGTACGTGTATCACCTCTGTTCTACCGTGTACGTGTATCACCTCTGTTATACCGTGAACGTGTATCACCTCTGTTCTACCTAGCCTACTTAGTAAGCCTCCCAGTGAGTATTATGGAGACGGACACTGTCTATGTTCTACCGTGTACGTGTATCATCTCTGTTCTACCGTGTACGTGTATCACCTCTGTTCTACCGTGTACGTGTATCACCTCTGTTCTACCGTGTACGTGTATCACCTCTGTTCTACCGTGTACGTGTATCACCTCTGTTCTACCGTGTACGTGTATCATCTTTGTTCTACCGTGTACGTGTATCACCTCTGTTCTACCGTGTACGTGTATCATCTCTGTACTACCGTGTACGTGTATCATCTCTGTTCTACCGTGTACGTGTATCACCTCTGTTCTACCGTGTACGTGTATCATCTCTGTTCTACCGTGTACGTGTATCATCTCTGTTCTACCGAGTACGTGTATAACCTCTGTTCTACCGTGTACGTGTATCACCTCTGTTCTACCGTGTACGTGTATCATCTCTGTTCTACCGTGTACGTGTATCACCTCTGTTCTACCGTGTACGTGTATCACCTCTGTTCTACCGTGTACGTGTATCACCTCTGTTCTACCGTGTACGTGTATCACCTCTGTTCTACCGTGTACGTGTATCACCTCTGTTCTACCGTGTACGTGTATCACCTCTGTTCTAACGTGTACGTGTATCACCTCTGTACTACCGTGTACGTGTATCACCTCTGTTCTACCGTGTACGTGTATCACCTCTGTTCTACCGTGTACGTGTATCACCTCTGTTCTACCGTGTACGTGTATCATCTCTGTTCTACCGTGTACGTGTATCACCTCTGTTCTACCGTGTACGTGTATCACCTCTGTTCTACCGTGTACGTGTATCACCTCTGTTCTACCGTGTACGTGTATCACCTCTGTTCTACCGTGTACGTGTATCACCTCTGTTCTACCGTGTACGTGTATCACCTCTGTTCTACCGTGTACGTGTATCACCTCTGTTCTACCGTGTACGTGTATCACCTCTGTTCTACCGTGTACGTGTATCACCTCTGTTCTACCGTGTACGTGTATCACCTCTGTTATACCGTGAACGTGTATCACCTCTGTTCTACCTAGCCTACTTAGTAAGCCTCCCAGTGAGTATTATGGAGACGGACACTGTCTATGTTCTACCGTGTACGTGTATCATCTCTGTTCTACCGTGTACGTGTATCACCTCTGTTCTACCGTGTACGTGTATCACCTCTGTTCTACCTAGCCTACTTAGTAAGCCTCCCAGTGAGTATTATGGAGACGGACACTCTGTCTATGTTCTACCGTGTACGTGTATCACCTCTGTTCTACCGTTTACGTGTATCATCTCTGTTCTACCGTGTACGTGTATCACCTCTGTTCTACCGTGTACGTGTATCACCTCTGTTCTACCGTGAACGTGTATCACCTCTGTTCTACCGTATACGTGTATCATCTCTGTTCTACCGTGTACGTGTATCACCTCTGTTCTACCGTGTACGTGTATCACCTCTGTTCTACCGTGTACGTGTATCACCTCTGTTCTACCGTGTACGTGTATCAGCTCTGTTCTACCGTATACGTGTATCAGCTCTGTTCTACCGTGAACGTGTATCACCTCTGTTCTACCGTGTACGTGTATCAGCTCTGTTTTACCGTGAACGTGTATCATCTCTGTTCTACCGTGTACGTGTATCACCTCTGTTCTACCGTGTACGTGTATCACCTCTGTTCTACCGTGTACGTGTATCACCACTGTTCTACCGTGTACGTGTATCACCTCTGTTGTACCGTGTACGTGTATCACCTCTGTTGTACCGTGTACGTGTATCACCTCTGTTCTACCGTGTACGTGTATCACCTCTGTTCTACCGTGAACGTGTATCACCTCTGTTCTACCGTGTACGTGTATCACCTCTGTTCTACCGTGTACGTGTATCACCTCTGTTCTACCGTGTACGTGTATCACCTCTGTTCTACCGTGTACGTGTATCACCTCTGTTCTACCGTGTACGTGTATCACCTCTGTTCTACCGTGTACGTGTATCACCTCTGTTCTACCGTGTACGTGTATCACCTCTGTTCTACCGTGTACGTGTATCACCTCTGTTCTACCGTGTACGTGTATCACCTCTGTTCTACCGTGTACGTGTATCACCTCTGTTCTACCGTGTACGTGTATCACCTCTGTTCTACCGTGTACGTGTATCACCTCTGTTCTAACGTGTACGTGTATCACCTCTGTTCTACCGTGTACGTGTATCACCTCTGTTCTACCGTGTACGTGTATCACCTCTGTTCTACCGTGTACGTGTATCACCTCTGTTCTACCGTGTACGTGTATCACCTCTGTTCTACCGTGTACGTGTATCACCTCTGTTCTACCGTGTACGTGTATCACCTCTGTTCTACCGTGTACGTGTATCACCTCTGTTCTACCGTGTACGTGTATCACCTCTGTTCTACCGTGTACGTGTATCACCTCTGTTCTACCGTGTACGTGTATCACCTCTGTTCTACCGTGTACGTGTATCACCTCTGTTCTACCGTGTACGTGTATCACCTCTGTTCTACCGTGTACGTGTATCACCTCTGTTCTACCGTGTACGTGTATCACCTCTGTTCTACCGTGTACGTGTATCACCTCTGTTCTACCGTGTACGTGTATCACCTCTGTTCTACCGTGTACGTGTATCACCTCTGTTCTACCGTGTACGTGTATCACCTCTGTTCTACCGTGTACGTGTATCACCTCTGTTCTACCGTGTACGTGTATCACCTCTGTTCTACCGTGTACGTGTATCACCTCTGTTCTACCGTGTACGTGTATCACCTCTGTTCTACCTAGCCTACTTAGTAAGCCTCCCAGTGAGTATTATGGAGACGGACACTGTCTATGTTCTACCGTGTACGTGTATCATCTCTGTTCTACCGGGTACGTGTATCACCTCTGTTCTACCGTGTACGTGTATCACCTCTGTTCTACCTAGCCTACTTAGTAAGCCTCCCAGTGAGTATTATGGAGACGGACACTCTGTCTATGTTCTACCGTGTACGTGTATCACCTCTGTTCTACCGTTTACGTGTATCATCTCTGTTCTACCGTGTACGTGTATCATCTCTGTTCTACCGTGTACGTGTATCACCTCTGTTCTACCGTGTACGTGTATCACCTCTGTTCTACCGTGTACGTGTATCAGCTCTGTTCTACCGTGTACGTGTATCACCTCTGTTCTACCGTGTACGTGTATCACCTCTGTTCTACCGTGTACGTGTATCACCTCTGTTCTACCGTGTACGTGTATCACCTCTGTTCTACCGTGTACGTGTATCACCTCTGTTCTACCGTGTACGTGTATCACCTCTGTTCTACCGTGTACGTGTATCACCTCTGTTCTACCGTGTACGTGTATCACCTCTGTTCTACCGTGTACGTGTATCACCTCTGTTCTACCGTGTACGTGTATCACCTCTGTTCTACCGTGTACGTGTATCACCTCTGCTCTACCGTGTACGTGTATCACCTCTGTTCTACCGTGTACGTGTATCACCTCTGTTCTACCGTGTACGTGTATCACCTCTGTTCTACCGTGTACGTGTATCACCTCTGTTCTACCGTGTACGTGTATCACCTCTGTTCTACCGTGTACGTGTATCACCTCTGTTCTACCGTGTACGTGTATCACCTCTGTTCTACCGTGTACGTGTATCACCTCTGTTCTACCGTGAACGTGTATCACCTCTGTTCTACCTAGCCTACTTAGTAAGCCTCCCGGTGAGTATTATGGAGACGGACACTGTCTATGTTCTACCGTGTACGTGTATCATCTCTGTTCTACCGTGTACGTGTATCACCTCTGTTCTACCGTGTACGTGTATCACCTCTGTTCTACCTAGCCTACTTAGTAAGCCTCCCAGTGAGTATTATGGAGACGGACACTCTGTCTATGTTCTACCGTGTACGTGTATCACCTCTGTTCTACCGTTTACGTGTATCATCTCTGTTCTACCGTGTACGTGTATCACCTCTGTTCTACCGTGTACGTGTATCACCTCTGTTCTACCGTGAACGTGTATCACCTCTGTTCTACCGTGTACGTGTATCATCTCTGTTCTACCGTGTACGTGTATCACCTCTGTTCTACCGTGTACGTGTATCACCTCTGTTCTACCGTGTACGTGTATCAGCTCTGTTCTACCGTGTACGTGTATCAGCTCTGTTCTACCGTATACGTGTATCATCTCTGTTCTACCGTGAACGTGTATCACCTCTGTTCTACCGTGTACGTGTATCATCTCTGTTTTACCGTGTACGAGTATCATCTCTGTTCTACCGTGTACGTGTATCACCTCTGTTCTACCGTGTACGTGTATCACCTCTGTTCTACCGTGTACGTGTATCACCACTGTTCTACCGTGTACGTGTATCACCTCTGTTCTACCGTGTACGTGTATCACCTCTGTTCTACCGTGTACGTGTATCACCTCTGTTCTACCGTGTACGTGTATCACCTCTGTTCTACCGTGAACGTGTATCACCTCTGTTCTACCGTGTACGTGTATCACCTCTGTTCTACCGTGTATGTCTATCACCTCTGTTCTACCGTGTACGTGTATCACCTCTGTTCTACCGTGTACGTGTATCATCTCTGTTCTACCGTGTAAGTGTATCACCTCTGTTCTACCGTGTACGCGTATCACCTCTGTTCTACCGTGTACGTGTATCACCTCTGTTCTACCGTGTACGTGTATCACCTCTGTTCTACCGTGTACGTGTATCACCTCTGTTCTACCGTGTACGTGTATTACCTCTGTTCTACCGTGTACGTGTATCACCTCTGTTCTACCGTGTACGTGTATCACCTCTGTTTTACCTAGCCTACTTAGTAAGCCTCCCAGTGAGTATTATGGAGACGGACACTCTGTCTATGTTCTACCGTGTACGTGTATCACCTCTGTTCTACCGTGTAAGGGTGCCTTGTAATGTCGCCTTTCCATACGTGCGGGCACATGCGCGGGTCCCGCATGCGGATCCAGCAGTGTTGGATTTCTGCAAGGACCCGCATGCGGATGCTATAGTATACATGTATATATCAGTAGCAGGCATGTGTCCTTGTATTTGAAAAGAAAAAGGAGCCGATAGAGCTTATTTAATAGCATTAAAAAAATATACGACCATTCTTCATTGAGATACGGCCCGGGACCAGCTCTAGTTAGAGTGTGACAGGAAATAGCCACCATTTAAGCCTGGCTGGTGAGATACATATTAATCCGCTCCAATCTGCCTCATCAGTTAGTATAAATGTTTACACTGAATATTTTCTTAAGATATTACACTAAAATTTTAGAAATTATGATTATTAGTGCATGCGTTTATCCAAACTAATGGGTCACCCGCATGCGGGGACCCGCACATATGGAAAGGGACTCTTCGCATGCGGGGACCCGCGCGGGTCCCGCGCGGGTGAAAATCCGCATGTATGGAAAGGCACCCTAAGTGTATCACCTCTTCATCTGTTCTGTGTTAACGTATACACGGCACTGTGAGGCCTTTTGGTTGGCGTCAGGTCTGATAAACATCTAATGTAACTTTTATTTCTGGAATTTCCCATGATTTTTTTTTGCTGCAGGGAGACCTCTATGAATTTGTATATAAGGCTTATGCATTTATTACATGCTGTTGTTTGAAAATAAATGCACGTCATAATTAAGGGGTCTGGGTCAATTCATATATTCAGGAATTACAAAACAAATATTTATAATAAATTATTTTTACTAAGTATACCAAATTAAAAGATTGTCACATATTCATTTTCAGCATAAAATTCTTTTGGAATTTTGGCCGTACCTCGCAAATCTTACTTTTGCATTCTTGTTTAACTGCTACCACTTTGCTTCTACTTCGCAAAATACAACAAGAAACACATGCACTCAGACTAATTATAAAGTTCAAAGTTGAAAGAATGACTAAGATCATATATATATATATATATATATAAATATATATATATATATTATATATATCCTGTAGATTATATATAACACATATGGAAATATTATGCACAAAAAAATAAGTCTTACTAATTAAAAAGATAATACCAGCAATGAAAATCATATTTGCACTTTTCAGCAAGGGTACATCTGTCTGGAATGTTTCCATGGCAGCTGCGGATGTTGTATAGTGTTAAGCGTGCGACTTGCTTCAATGGCATATACGGAATAACGCGCAGCCTCTTTAAACGACAAATTCGGCTACAAGAAAGAAGGCCTATTAAATTAATTGGTAACCGGTGTTGGGAGTCAGGTTTCGGGAAAACAAAAGGAACGTAGGATAATATTACAATATATGTTATGTAAATGCGCAGCGTGACGCTCTGTAAATATTGTTAAACGTTAAGCAACATCACATGTGACACAAAAAAAGCAAATTGTTATTAAATTCTATCGGGAAACTGGGCTAGCGAAACTGTAAAGTAACAAAAGCCGGGTGATGGAGGGATATAGGATTTCCCCATGCATATTGCTTTCGACGTTTTCATATAGGCTTCCTCCCGTATATAGGACGGGGAACTATATATATATATATATATATATATATATATATATATATATATATATATATATATATATATGGGCTGATGAGCTTATTTCTATATTTATATGTTGGTAAAACATTTTTGTGGGTGGAACTGATTAGGTCCCACCGAATGTAAAACCATCAATTCTTTTTTTTCTCTCTTTTGCCATTTTTTGTTTGCACTGTAGTTCTCCAATATCACTGATTTTCAAAAGCTGGTATATTTGAGCACAGTATTTCCACCTTATATTTATTTTTGAAGTTGAACTTATTCCCAATTCCCAATAAATACCTTTACAAACATACAGCTGAATGTGTAAGAATTAGATCTCCCATCGGCGATTGGTGATAAACGGTATCATAATTTATACATATATTGTACCTCCTGCATATATAAGCTTATCTTGACTGACATCAATGGTAGTCAGAACCATACAATGTTACTGTCATTTGGGGATAATCTGTTATGAAAGGACTACATGTGAATACATGTTATACATGTAAAACAATTGTCTGAAATTCATTTACTATATCAATCGTGTTATTTTTAGCTTTAGATCTGCGTAAACTGCTGTTTACTTTCTGTGTTTACTTTCCTGTAAGGACGGTCATTTATTATACTGTGAGAGCCAGTTGACGTCTAGGTCCTGTGGACGGAAGACTAATGTGCCATCGATCCAGGGCGTCTGTCTGCGACAATACGTCAGTTACATAACAATCTCGGGCTGATTCCTCTCGTGACGGGGTCATACAGAGGCTAATGTATATATGGTCACTGGATACAAAATACTCACTCGCGATGAATTCCATTGCACAACATTTTATCTATAACTTATAACAGAGATGCATATGTGCATTTGTACATGTGTGCGTACATGAGAGAGAGAGAGAGAGAGAGAGAGAGAGAGACAGACAGACAGACAGACAGACAGACAGACAGACGGACAGACAGACAGACAGACAGACAGATGGTCAGACAGAAAGTGAAACACAACAATCTATTAAAAAGGAAAGGCAAAAGCCGTCCTGAACACCTATAAGTTTATGCTTTCATCCAGGATGGACATAGAATTTTAACAATGGAGAGAGATGAATCTCGTTCAGGGCTCTCGTGTATGAAAACAAAGCCAAAACAGAGAAGAGCACAACAAAATCTAATGAAATCATTACCTCCTATAGGGAATGCAGACATATATATTTGGAAGTAATGGCGTACATGGGAACGCAGACTTAATTACAAAGAGTCACAAAAGTCCCCTTTACATTTAATCTGGTATTATACCGCGACAGAAGTGGCTTAACCTGAAAACCGAATTAGCACATGCCAACGTCATCCTCTTACGTCACGCATAAATTACCTTCGTCAGTTCCATGTTCCCAACTTTGTCTGGTAATCCTCTTCACCCACGCCGTCATACACGGGACTGGTGATTACTGTGGTCAGGATTTTGTAACTTCTGTGAAAATGTATTATGTTCATTTTATTAGGGTAAAATACCACTCGAACTAATGGATACTCCGTGTTAATCCGCTTACCTGCATGTTTCGAAACTGTAATTGGGAAATATCAGAGAAGGACTGAGAATTTTTTATTGCTCGCTCTGGACGCCATGCATGCCATGTCCGACGAGGGCGAGGTGCATAGTTTTAACTCAGCTGACTGTAAGTCATCTGAGCTACAGCGATCACTCTTTGTCCGTCGTCCGTCCGGCCGTCTGTCCGTTTACAAGGCAAAAATCGTAACCACTGGACCTGGAATCTTCTTACTGTACATCCGGAGAGGTCAATGAAAAATCTTCTTGGAAACCTGGAATTAGGTCTCTGTTGCCCATATTCTTCAAGCTATGGGGCTCCGAAGTACCCCCCAGAATAATGAAAGATTTGATACAAAAGCTCAAGTATCTGAACAACTAATGCATTGATCACCATGATTCTTAGCATGGATATTGATCATGGAGTGTTTCATTGGTTTCTGCAGACTGATGGCGCCACCTGTATATTTTTCGATTTTTACGATTTTTTTCTCTATGTTTAAGACCTCAAAAGATGCCGTCATCTGTACAAATTGTAACCGCTGGACCTGAAATCTTCTCATTTTACATCCAGAGAGGTCCATGAAAAGTCTTCTTGGAAACCTGTAATTAGGTCTGTTACCAATATTCTTCGAGCTAAGGGGCTTCGAAGAACCCCCCCCCCCCCTCCCCAATAATAAAACATTTGATACAAAAGCTTAAATATCTGAACAACTAATACATTGATCACCATGATTCTTTGTATGGATATTGATAATGAAGTGTTTCATCAGTTTCTGCAGACTGGTGGTGCCACCTGTATTTTTTTCGATTTTTTACTAATTTTTTTATCTTTTTTTGAGACTTTAAAAGATGTGGTCATGTGTTAACAGGGCTCAAAAAGTTAGACATAGATTCATCTCACTTAACATCCAGAGAGGTACATGAAAAGTCTCCATGGAAACCTGAAATTAGGTCTTTGTTACCAATATTCTCTGAGCTATTGGGCTTATAAGCTACCCCCCCCCCCCCCCCAATAATAATTAAAAATTCGATACCAAAGCAGGGCACAAATCATAAACATTGGGCCTGGAATCTTCTAACCTAAAATCCAGGGAGGTCTATGAAAATCTCCTTGGAAACGTGTATTAAGGTTTCTGTTAACCATATTTTCTGAGCTATGGAGCTTATAAATATAACGACACCTCAGAATAAATGAAAATTTGATACCAAAGTAGGGCACAAATCATAATCCTTGGGCCCAGAATTTTCTTACTTGACATCCTGAGAGTTCCTCAAAAGTTCCCCAGAAACCTGAAATTGAGTCACAGTGAACTATATTCTCAGATTTTTGGGGTATGTTTGAGCACCCTAGAAATAATGACGGCTGAGCGTCATGACCCACGGGTCACTTGTATATGCATCGCATGGGCCATAATTGTTCAGAAGGGTATAGGCCATAGAGGGAATGTATATATATATATATATATATATATATATATATATATATATATATTTATATATATATATATATATATATATATATATTCCCTCCCTTCTTAGGGATGGGGGGACAATATGCATCTGATATTGGGATAATTTATTTTATGATATGCACCAATTGCCCCATGGAATCATGATATTCTTTGGGGAGCATTTTGTCCTATTTGTCATGAGTACATGGAGTTGCCCGTGGGAGATATTGAATCACTGTCTTTGTTTCTGGATTGGGGTTTTGCTGGGGTTCCTGTCTGAACTCTTGTGGAAAGCGTTTCATCAGAAAGTATAATTGTGTAACATACATCGTAGTTAAATCTTGTCTGAAAAAAAAAAATAAATGGCCTTTCAAATAAACGGCCGTTGAGTAACGCGTAAAATGCATATTGACTGAAAGTGGCTTAAATAATATTTAAAAGGTTACCTCAGTATATACATAACCTGGAAGTTTGTTTTCTCTAACATAAAAAAATACCTCTAATATTTGCAAATTACACCCCTGCATGACCGCTTATGATGGCACACCTAAATGAACCCAATTTATATCGCTTTATTTCATTTAATCTTTATAAGAGTTATTATATACAATCAATCGAGCAAGTCATTCATGTTTATAGCAAGGCGTGTACACCATAGGTATAATATGTATTTATATTTGGTCAACCTTTAAAAGCGAACACCAGGCAATAAATACGCTAAGTTAATAGTCATTTATTTTAGCAAACATAATTAGTGATAAACCATTATCCCGTTTAAGGCCCATGTGTTAATAAAGTGGGGGTGCCTGGATGTCAGTGAGACCCATTTCACAGCTATATACACAATCGAAACCTGTCGGGGATCCAGAAACTCAAAAGCGCTGAAGAATTCCATTTATGAATAGCCAGCACATAAAATATTCTATACGGATCAGCTATGAATAGCGTTCGCACATATACATGCGTGTCATCAGCTCAAAGCCACCCCAGGCGATGGGGTTCTGTTTGCACGGGCATGGGGGTCTCGTAGCATCGCTCTTGAAATGTACATACAGATGACACTTAAGGAAACTTGGGCCGTAGCTAAGATTCTAAATATTCTTAATTCAGTGTAATGCCTGCATATAGAAAATAGCTTGGTGCCAAGATGGCTCATTTAAAGGTGACCCCGGGGTGGCCTTTTCGGGAGACAGGTTACTTGTGAGCGTGGGGCGTGGAATCTCTTAGCACATGCCCATCGCCCGCATCAATAACCAAAGCATAAACGTATCGCCTTTCCCAGGTTCGGTTATTGAAAGCTCGCAGGGGGTTCATGAAAAGCAACTGTGATGCATTTGAACTATGACACCCGTGAGAGACACCTCGCTGTCCAACTTTTCAGCATCTTGACATAAACAAGACGCGTTGGAGCATCAACTGTTGTAATATATATACATACAGTCCTTTGCCGCACAGCGGGGATATTTGGCCAGTTCGCGTGGCCGTATCCCATAAGCGTCACCGCTATTATATTGCTCCACGCTTGACAGATCTTGATAGCTTTGCTCATAAGTAAATTATTTCTCTTGCTTTCACCATTCATAAAGGCTGCATCAACCGTTTAAGTTTATGCAGGAATGATTGCGACACATATCAAGATCACAAGCTGCCAACATTAAAGTATTAAGAAACCGTATATTTTATTTATGTAGTCTTTATTGCCTTTTAGGATATAATTCTGTGTATGCGCATCGCCCGGTTTTTTTTGCAACTCATGAAAAGCTTATTTTATTTTACATTGGAGCGCAGGTTTGTGTAAACTAAATCAATGAGTAACAGACAATTGACAACAAAGAATGTTTTAGTGTGCATTTTAACCAATGAAGTATAAGCAAGTCATTTAGCGCTGAATCATATTTTTGGTCAAATGATGTTCAACGAGATTATAGCCTATTATGCTATTGAGACACCAGCGCGGTTCGAACCAGACACCATCAACTCCGAAGACCTAAACGCCTTAACCTCAACAGGCAACGTCCTACCCCTATATATTTCTAATATATAAACTTTCTATAAACATTATTTTGGACATGTAAATATCCATTTATGTATCTATACATGCTTTTCTTGTATTATTATTTTAAAATTTAATCATTTTCATTGAGACAGCAATGTATGCCAAAATTAACGGAATAGAGAGCAGTGCAGTAAGCCGGGATTCATAAGATTATATATGTTTAAGTAGACGTCGTTTTGAATACTTACCATAAGGGTACAGCGCGCTCATCCTAGGCCGATAGGAGGGGGGGGGGGGGGCGGGGGAGGGGGTTACCGTTAATAAACAAGACGCTACTCATCATGTACTAGCATGCTTTGAGCCGTGTGCCCTACCCCAAGACTACAGGAGCGGTTATACATGAATTTTACTTGAATACAAGACATGCATTGATCGTCAGCAAATTATTTTGTTCTTTTCCCTGGTGTTCAACGCAGCATTTATATATATATATATATATATATATATATATATATATATATATACGTATAAAATGAGAATATCCGTTCGCGTATAAGATTCGAATGAACTTTGAAATCTATTAAAACATGTATAGCCGTATCAGATTAACACTACCATTAATTAGAGAAATTTACCAGATGTTTATATATACATTGTATATATAAACGTGTGTTAGGTTTTATATATAGGTTGTAAAGAAATCAGAATTATCATTTATATTTACTGATAAAAATACTTTCTTCTTTTAATCTTACAAATAGGACAAATATAATACAACAAATACATGTATACAAATGTGTGTTGAGTAGTGCTCATGAACTGGTATACCTTAACTTCCTTGCGGTAAAATATAACGACAGCTTGTATATACTTCTCCAATACCCGTTCTTCCGGAAAAGTGGCTTCGTACATATACATTCAGTATAGTCAAGATTTCAATGTATCCGATCAAAAAGAAGAAAAAAATTGTTCCTTTTTATATGCAGTGAAATTACATGTATGTGACTTTCGATCGTCATGTAATATGTGTTAAAGCAGCAATAACTGTAAATTTTACTTTCATGTATTTTCTACTCCGGCAACTTTAGATTAATTGTTCGTGTATAGAGTATATTAGCTGTAAGTCCTGTGACTCTGGCTTTGAAGTACAGCGGAAACCCTAATGACAGCATTTATTGTTACATACATTGGCACCTATTATAATGAAAATAATAGACATGCATGCACCATTTAACTCATTGTGTATATACATATAGGCTCTTTCTCTGGATAAATATACATAAACTGCATGGATGTGTCACAAAACGGATTGATTATTGGCTTTCTCGGTTGATACCTTTTGTTATTATACGGTCATTTCATCTATAGCATTAAACCAACATATAGATAGACGGTTTTGAAATATGATGCCCTCACATTTAAAGATTACACTGTGCGAGCCGAAAAAGAGTCTGTTATTGGTCTTTAATGATATAGGGAAAATGAATATTATATGTGCTGAAATAAGGATTGAAAACTGATTTTACATATATGATAATGGGTTTAAGAAATTATATGCACGTGCTATATGTTCGTTTGGATGATAAGGAATAAAACTGGAAAAAAATCTAATTATGATTTAGTTATATGCTTGACTTTGAGAGCATCTTGCTTAAACATGACAACCATGTTAATTGTTATATATAAATATGAGTAGTGGTCTTTCTCCTAACATTGTACATGCATGCACTTAAAACACATAAAACAAAATGACTAAATGGCTGGTTTTCTTTCCAAGTGCTATACCAATGGAACTGTTTATCTGCTTGATCAAATTCGTACTTAGTGAGAGAGAGAGAGAGAGAGAGAGAGAGAGAGAGAGAGAGAGAGAGAAAGAGAGAGAGAGAGATTGATATTGGTCTCATGAATAAATTTTAGTAAATGAATAAATTTAAAGATGCAAACAAAATTTAATATTAAGTACATGAATAATCTATAATAACGCCTTAAACAGAGCATTTTTTAGCATTCTCGTGGACGGTATATCCGACATGTTATCTTCGAACATTAACTTATTCGGGCTACAGGGACCGCTTGTGACCGCGTAAAGTCGCCATACACACTCGAACGAACCCGCCCGGGGCCGCTTACTCGGCCGAGAAGTGCCGAATACAAATGAAGCGCATTGTGCGGCATTGACCCGACATTTTGTCACAGCCGATTTGTGGCCATGCATAATACCAGCAAAGGAGTCTTGAAGTTAGTACCGGTAACAATGAAATGAGCCCGAAACCAACATTTGAATAGGTACATTTCAGCGGCCTCCACAGATACTTGAAGCCTACTTTAACGAAGGTTAAACACTCGTTTTCATCCCGATCTATCTTTCATTAAACACTCATTTTCAACGCGATCTATCGGAATGAAAGGCCTGAACAGATTCCGGGTATAATATAAATCCCATGTTGGGCAAAATCTTTACAACTGATTTCATAGGTGGATTTGGAGGGGGCGCAGTGGGTATACATCCCCTAACTTTTCAACCAAAAATTCTGGGGAATGAATAACATGCAACGCTTATAAATACCGAAAATCAAAGCTTGATTTTGCGTTTCGTTTTTTTTCTTTACCCTATACTTCTGCATGAGCATATATTATGTTAAAAGACGACTGCCACTATATAGTAAATCCTTTTTTATCTGTGCCATGGTGCATGTTTAAAGTGACCTATTTTTTTTTATATAGAACGATTAACTATAAAGATGATTCCTCGAATCTTTTATGAAAACAGACCAGAAAACCCACGATCCCGCAGCACACATGCATGCAGACTCTTCGTCTTGTTTATATATATGCGTTTGTTTACAACATGTGCATGGGGGCCCGACAAAGTAACCAACCACTTGAGGTTATATATACATGGTTTTTCTTTTCGAAACATTGACACATGTATCTTGCTATCCAACAGCTTGTAAAACCAAGCTGATACATCCATCACAGAGGCGTTATCAGAATTTTTCTCTAAAGGAATTCCCTACAGAACATAAATATGTAAGCATAGTATACGCTAGAAATCACATCAAGTTATAGAAAACGTAAGTGAATATCTGTCTTTATAAGTTATCGGGGCACTGCACTGACATTTCGTATAAATATATACAGCAATTGCAAAGAACTTGCATATTTTTTTAATAAACCGTCATTAATGATATATTTGCGAGCGAGAACGAAATTAAATCTATTCGTGCAAGTCAGATAATTTGTGCATTTATCGTATGCATATCGAAACTTTATCGTATGTTTGGGTATATTGTATCAAAGTATTGGAATACCATGAAACTTGGCGGATTTTGACATGCACTTAAAGTACAATAACTCTGAGTATTTACTGCGCTTCCTAATCTACATACATACCTGGAACCATGCAACGCAAGGTTCGACAACGGATGGGTCATGAAGTGTAATCTTGTCTGAGTATATAGATGTATATTCGCCGGGACACGAAGACCGAGGCATGCATTTAAGATTAAGTAGATTAACGGATCTGTTAGAAAAAAAATGAATATAAAATGACTCCGAAGGGGTCCGTCCGTCCGAGTGATTATAACATAAACACAATGCTGCACTGAATGGTGTAAATGTAATATATCTGAAATCGAATTTAATACAAAGATAAGTTCGTCTCCTTATTCGACAATAGTTTAATTCCCAAAGTTTAACTGATAGCTTCATGGATTTTATCCTATAGCCCTATAAATTAATATAAAAATCCGTTCATCCGTAAAAAGATATAGAAACAATAAATCCCTTGTGGTTGAGGTTGAATCACAGGTCTTCTCTGCGGGATAGAACAAGGGCGGCCCTATATAGTTTACCAATGAGTGAGATAAATATATGGCCTTTTCTCGCCATGATATATAAGGAATTATCTCATCATGATGTTCCATGCAGATTACTTCCAAATTTATAACTCATATCTTCATTGATGTTTAATTAAGTATTAAGCAAAATTAAATATTTTTTATCAAAACCGGTTCATAACGTGTTGAGTAAACGTTGCTAAAGACAAACTATAAACAACAAACCAACCAAATAACAGCCACGAAAAAAAAATCGCCCCATGGTGTAGATATTATTTACTTAAAATTAAACAATTAGAAAGCAAACAAAGAAGTTAACAAAGTATACAGTCAATCATTTATAAATGTTATGGAGATGGCTGTATCTACACAAACTTTCTGCTTTCAACATGCCGTAAAAACATCCTTGTTTTTCTGATACACAATAGACTTTTTTGTTAAGCCAATTTCGAATTCGGAACTGACATCAAAAACTTTCATCAAAGATGTTTACAGTCAAAGACCAAACAAACGGCGGCAGCTGTATCGCACCAGATTGGGTTCACCAGGTCCTGATACAATGTTAAACTACTCGTATGTTATGGTTTACTTGTCGAAGTTGTTCTTTCAGCGATGTTAAGCGAGTCGTGTGTTATGGTTAACTTGTAGACATTTTTCTTTTGGTAATGGAACAGCAGGCAAACAGGTGCGTGCACATGCCTTTAGTTTTTCAAAGCCCACGTTTACTCTTGGTCTGTATAATGATAGACCGTTGCACCGATACATAATGTTGCAGCATATCGTATTGGTAAATCGTCAGTATGGTATCGGTATATGGTCAGCGTAGTATCGGTATATGGTCAGTATGGTATCTGTATATGGTCAGCGTGGTATCGGTATATGGTCAGTATGGTATCGGTATATCGTCAGTATGGTATCGGTATATCGTCAGTATGATAACGGTATATCGTAAGCATGGTATCGGTATATCGTATGGTATCGGTATATCGTCAGTAGTGTATCGGTATATCGTCAGTAGTGTATCGGTATATCGTCAGTAGTGTATCGGTATATCGTCAGTATGATAACGGTATATCGTAAGCATGGTATCGGTATATCGTCAGTATGATAACGGTATATCGTAAGTATGGTATCGGTATATCGTATGGTATCGGTATATCGTATGGTATCGGTATATCGTATGGTATCGGTATATCGTCAGTAGTGTATCGGTATATCGTCAGTAGTGTATCGGTATATGTCGTCAGTATGGTATCGGTATATCGCCAGTATGGTATCGGTATATCGTCAGTAGGGTATCGGTATATTGTCAGTAGTGTATCGGTATATGTCGTCAGTATGGTATCGGTATATCGTCAGTATGGTATCGGTATATCGTCAGTATCGTATCGGTATATTGTCAGTATCGTATCGGTATATCGTTAGTATGGTATCGGTATTTGTACCTGTGTCAATACGTTAATCATCTGATTACAAGCCACTTCCAAAAAAAAATATAGTCTATCAGCGCCACAAGGCGTGTCAGATGCAGCGTCATTGGCCAGGAACTAGTTTAACGGCATATAAAGTCTGCAAGTGGTTATTTTCCAATGTATCAGGAAAGACAAAGGTTTTGATTCTGAACTATATAATAAACATGGTGGTTATCATATTGGGTTAATTATATCGTGAGCGAAATGTGAGGATATGTGTAGTATCGTCTTTTGTACAAGATGTTATATCATCATCATCATCATCATCATCATTATTATTAGTAGTAGTAGTAGTACCAGAAGTAGTATCGTATTGGGTTAATTATATCGTGAGCAAGTGTCAGAATATGTGCAGTATCGTCTTTTGTACCAGAAATTATATCATCATCTTTAATATTATTAGTAGTATAGTAGACGTATACATCGGAATATCAAATGTATCGTCAGATCATGTATCGTTATCCACCTGTAGGTTTTTATATATAGATTATATTATTATTATTATTATTATTATTGTTACAATTATTATTATTATTATTATTATTATTATTATTATTTTTATTATTATTATTATTATAAGTAGTAGTAGAAGCAATAATAGTTTAAAGAAGGAGAAAAAAAAGAAGATAACAGAAACTGGACCATCCTCATTATAATTATCCTCAGTATATACTAGTAATTTACTTACTGCCAGTATATATATACATATACATACACATCACATATAGCATCTATTGTATCTATGTAGAATTCTAAAAGTGCGTACGGTGAACAATTAGCATTTATGCTTGCATGCATGTGTATGTGTGGGTGAAAGCGTGCTGTGCTTAATTGTGTGTGCGTTTTTGTATGTGTGCATTGTGGGGGGGGGGGGGGGGGGTGATTTGTCAAATTTAAACCCGTAATGATACAACCGCTTGCGTGTATGAGTAAACTAGTTTCAATATTGACATGTCTGAAATATACACATGGTAAATATGCCAATTACATATGCTTGCCAGAACATCATTAATATGTAATAAAGGGTCCAGAACCACTGAGAGTGATCAGCTATATTTGTGTTGTAAATCATGCTGGAAGCACACAATCATGAAACTCCCTCGTTTGCTTTATTATAAGGTAAAGATATAAAGGATACATAAACGTATATGATCAGACCATCAGGTTTCGGCGGAGAGCGATACGGTTCACGGGACACCATCAGTACACCGGGTTCAACTTAGACTGGTACCCTACTCACTACAGGTCGTACTTCCTTTCTTACGAGTGGTGAACGAAGTGCCTTTCTCCTATTCACTTTTATGTGGAATAAAACGCATAATTTTTAACATGGTCTTTCCGATATATTTCTGTCATCCAGCTGATAGTTCCTTCATATTGTCCCAGATAATCTCTCAGTTATATATGTAATGCATATTGAAAACAGCACACTCACATTTTATTGGGATACTAACAAGTATTATTTGATTATAGTCGTTTCAAAATAATCCAGTCATCGAGCTTATAGTTTATACATATTTTCTTTAATATTCTCTCAGTTATGCAGTTCATATAGAGAAATTTAGGATCGTCACACCAAATTTTAAAAGACCAATAACATGCATTATTTTTAACATCGTTGTTTCGATATATATCTGTCATCCAGTTTATATTTTCTTCATATATTGACCCCTTATTGTCTCTCAGTTGCACTTCATTAAGAGAAGATTAATCAGGTATATATGCGTCAATTGCCTCAGTGAATTGTCATAATTGTCAGTCTCCAGTTTATTGCTGAATTCTTTCATGGGAACGGGTGGGCGGGGGGGGGGGGAATGGTACTTGCCTCGGGGGCTCTTCTGTCAGTACTCCTGTTGATTGTCCCCCACATGTTCTAATTAAGCGATCGAGATCGTTGCCATTCCATAATTCTAACATATGCCCATGGCTTTAGTGTTTAATTCGTTAATTACCTCCGCCAGGAAGGTAATCTTTCATCCCCCGGTTCGTGAGTGTGTGGTTGTGTTTGTTCACAATATAACTCACGAAAACCTGTAAGGCATCATATGAATCTTTCAAGTTATATTTGGAAATGGCTAATGAAGAGTATGGTGTAGATCCGCCACATGATCCGGACTCAAGGGATATTCACAAATGTAGAGTCACTTATGCACTAATGCAGTTTGGAATATGACGAATAAGTGAATACAAACACGGTTTTGGTTGCACCCCCCGGTTTTTTTTTACCCCCCCCCCCCCCCCCACACCTGCATGGCGGATTCTTTCATTCCTTGGAATGCAGATTTCTAGTTTATAATGTCTCTGTAGGGAAGAGCATTCCGATATTGCAGAAATAGAAAAATCATTAAGGGACCAATCACCTATAATGCAGGTTGTATTAACACGAAAAATAGCATCTTCCATTTAAAATAAATTTGTACCTGCCAAAATATTGCCCTGGTATCGTTTGCTTACTCCTGTTATCTAGAGTTTACCGTGGACCGGTAGCGATCACAGGTTTCAACATTAAAATAGTGCGTGCATCGCCAGGGCCACAACCCGTGTCAATCATGAGAAGCCCTGAGTGACTTAGCCCAAAAATGTAATACATGTTGAAACATCGTGTGTTGCGGCTCACAATCGGACCTCCCGTCAGGCGACCTTAAATCGTTTTGGTAAACAGACACGTGGGCTGTGTTTATCAACACACCGAGTCATAACAAGGTATTAAACATGCGAGGTACTGAGACTGTGTGCTTGGATCTGTTGGGAAATTTGTGTATAAAGCAAATTGAATATAGTGTGAAAGAATAGGTATGATATTACTCCTGATTGTGACCCTTTAATGCTCCCTGGCGCTGCTGAGACCAATGCTTGTGACTGCAGATTCATATTGTCTTCAAAAAGTAGCATTATAAATGTTCAAACAAGGAAAAATGGTCCTTAATATTAAAACTTTGTGTCCCACCGCTTAGGCCTATATACATGCAAACATCCTTTAGTATATGCGAGAGAATAAATACATTTCTTAAACAATTACCTGCTTAATTTGCGTAATGAAAACTGTTGTATTGGATTAAAATTAAATCTCAGATCAAACCGCTGACCTTTGATTTTTCTAGGTCACGTGACACTGAAAAGCTGGCCATAAAGTCAAGCCGAAGGCGGCGACTTTTTTTGTCAAAAGATCCTACGTAAATCACACACACACACACACACACACACACACACACATACACACACACCCTCTCTCACACACACACACACACACACACACACACACACACACACACACACACACACACACACACACACACACATATATATATATATATATATATATATATATATATATATATATAAGGTAGTGTCACCCTCCGATGTAAAGTGCTCTATGGCCTACAGACTAGGCCAGAGCGGTTTAACTCTGAAGAAAAACAACACTGTTAATTCACAACAGTCTGTTTCACGGGATGCGACCCGATCATCAGGTGAATGTGGTTAGAAGAAAGCTAACGGCGTGGTTATATAGATATATATACTGATAGAGGAATTCATAATAATTCTTAAAGACTATCTTGTTTTCAATGAAATGCCTCCATTGGTCATTTTTAGGTGTATATAGCGGTGCATACAGCGGCCTGTAATCTCCTTAGTAACACTTAAAAACACTTGAACCCTTTAATTCAAGCTAAATCTAATGATATACATATGGATAAATTGTTAAACATTTACATTCAAGCCTTCTGAGCATAAAAGATTATGGAAAGCAAATAGATTAAAGCGATGGGGACCGGGGCCTATGATTACGAATATTTTTTTTACCTCAGGCGTAACGACTTTGCCTGTCATACAAGTTCCCAACCCACAGGTGTGAATCCTTAATTATAGCACCGTGACTTAGGTGTTTTGTCTACCGCGTCTTGTGTGTCCTGTCTCATGTGACACCGGAATGCCTTTTTACGATTTTGAATATAAAAGTTTTTTTGTTCCATTTTATATCATGAATTTGTTTTACATGAAGAAATGTGGTAAGAAGAGAAGCTGATACCCGCCTGACTGTGGTTATTTATATTACATATTACCGTAGCTTCTTGCAGGAACTTTTTATAGTGTTGTCAATTATAACATATTTTTATGAATTATAATGTAGAGCAACGTTTAAGGCAGCATATAGCATGCACGATGAATTTAATCCAGGGATAAAAAAATGCAGTTTTGAATTTCATTGAATTTTATGGTCTTCTGCATGTTATCTGAGGGACCACTCTTTCCTTAGAACAATATATAGTAGCATTCTGATATATAGTGTGGTTAACTTCATATTCACCGAGTTTGAAATTTCGCGATTTTGCACGTTTCGCAAGGGGTTACCCCAAACTTAAAAAAACCTGAGTGAAGCAGTATTTGTATATGTATTACAAAATAAGTGTGTGTGTGTGGGGGGGGGGGATCTTTCAATGCCTTATTCACATTTGTCACTGTCGTAATGTTGCGACTTGTGTATCTGAAACAGCCGGATCTGAGTCCGTGCATGCAGAGTAAAACCTGATCAATTTAAGTTCAAAATCATCTACGTTTATGGGGCGTCGTATTCCTGAATTTCGCGATATTCGCGTATCGGAAATAATCGCGAAATTGAAACCCTCACGAACATATATATGCATGGGCAACAACAGTATGAAGCTGTGAAAAGACACTTATTCTGTCATGAGGGTTTTACTTATCAGCCAGCGTGGAGGCAATATCTATTCGAATTAGGTTTCCATCCTTTTCCAGAATACAGAAACACACGGATGTGACCAATTTATATTGGGCGAGAACGAAATAAAACTCTCATACATTGCAAGTACAGCACAGAACAATATGAGTGGAAATTTGGACTATGAATCTTCGCATGAAAATAATGAATTCAACATTTTCAAAACTTTGCATGCACACATTAAAGTGTTGTTATTTTTAAGTTTTCCTTCAAATCCTCCAATCTGCACAATCGAATAAATGTACTATATTACTATATATGCGTGTGTTATAGATCTGTCATGAGATTTCGACATTGTGTAGACATGCATGGTATTGAATTATTGGCAAGATGTAAGTATACGTGAACCTTATATTTATTATCATCATATAAATCACATGCATGGTTAAAGGTTTGTGTACCAACAACTCTGTTCCTTCTTAAGATAACCGGTGGATTAACATGCGAGTTTTTGCTTCTTTAATTAAATCCAAGGTAATGACCTCAGGTCAACTTAAGGTCAAACAAAGTGGGAACGGTGCGAACGAAAAGCAGGCGTTTTAATATGACTGATTGTTTTATCAAAGGAAAGCTATACTTCTGTTCTAACAACGCTGATATGGGTTTCTTAGCGATCTTGACAACCGCAGCTCATAAATATAGCTCACATATATATGCATAAGCGTCAGTGACAAAACGTTTTCTATACCCCCGATATTTGACATCAAATTTTCCCGTGGTTGACAGACTTCTTCCAGTAGAATGAAACAGTTCAAGGCACGTCAGTATAACAAAGAATGCCAAATGAGCGTTTACGTTATTTATCCAGCTCTATGCCTGGAAGGTAAACAGCAGTGATTATGATGCAAATAGCGAGGGTTTTTGTGTGTATAGTGCTCGTATTTACCCCGAAGATATACACAATCCCTGACTGACCCAGAAGGGTACGTGTTCAGCGTGTGCTTGTATACCCTCCCCTGCATGACGCGGTGTTTGCCCAGTTCTTTCCTCCAACTTGTCCGCCCGTTTAATTCAACACGTGCATAGCGCTGTGTAAACTGGGATGTGCAGGTATACAAACACGCATAGCTACAGATAGCTGGAAATTACCGGTTGGATTCAATATTTAATACTGATCATTTTTTCTCTACCTATATGAATCTGGTTAAATATAAAACGACAAAAGCATTCTCATACCATACGCATGGATACAAATTGTGTATAAAAACATGCATGTTTAACTCATTGTGCGGCAGTATTGTTCAAGTTTACCATTAAAAATGAATGCATTTACGCACTTTTAACATACATGCGTATATAAGGAAAATCTGTTTTTGCATTAAGACAACAGGGATAAGGTCAGCGCATCATTAGTTAAATGGAAAATCTTGTTGTATTCCCATTATGACATTCTTCTGCCATCCAATATAACTAACTTCGTCCGAGGACATGAGGCAGACAATACAATGGAAATTGTGCCATATTGGTCCGTATTTATGTCAGCGTGAGTTTAACTGCGAGTTGTCACGGTAGCCTCTTTGGAACTCTCTTTCGGGCTCATTAAGTTTGACAATAAGTGTCAATATGCCAAAATGTTATATATATTGCCAGCATGTTTTGACACCAGCCGTTATAATAAAATGTACCTGATGCAATCGCTTCATATGAAGAGACCGATGTCCACATCAAGTGGCAGGCAATAACTGTAATATACTACAGAGGTTTAATGTAATGTATTCATTACATGTGCTGTATAGCAAACACGTATATATCAACCGTATTTGACGTAATAAGCGCCCCGGGCGCCCTCAAAATTAATTTTTTCCAAATATTTTTATACCCTACAACCAGAAAGTCTCTCCATAAAAACAGATGAAGAGCCATTCTTCAAAAACAAGTAAACAAGTTGATTTTAGCTTAAATTTGCAAGGTTGCCAGCAGCCGATTCTGAAAAAAAAATCCCCGACAATTCCCTGATTTTCAGTTGGTTTCAAAGGATAAATCATCACGCGGATTTTGAATTTGGTAAAAAAAAAGGTTACAGCCAACCTAACTCAAAACGTTAGGCACAAGAATCCTACATCAGATCCTCCTGTTTTAATATTACTATACCTAGAAACAGGATTGGTCCATCATTAATTGTTGGTATTATATGATGTGTATCCATACTCTGCATCACCAATCTTAATTTTTTTTACGCAAAAATTAAAAAGAAACAAGATCAAATCTGCAAACTTACCACATTTTTATAAGGAATACCAAATTATATCAACCTGATAACTAACTACGATCGACATAGCCATCAAACGTTCTCTGACTTTCCCACCACCCAAACTTCCCCAAATATCTTGAAATTCCCTGACTTTTCCCTGACCATGGAAAAATTATTTTTCCCCGACTTTTTATTGACCGCTGGCAACCCTGGTTTAAGTTAGTTACGGTGTAATCTGGGATAGAAAACGATGAGACCCAAAATTCGGCGTAAACGTTTATGAAACGTGTTTTTTTTCTATTAAGCCTGTACCCACCTCCAAAAAATCCGCCCCTAGAGTTATAGTTTTA
The DNA here is from genome assembly GCA_026874595.1 of Sipunculus nudus. Taxonomy (NCBI): domain Eukaryota; kingdom Metazoa; phylum Annelida; class Sipuncula; order Golfingiida; family Sipunculidae; genus Sipunculus; species Sipunculus nudus. The sequence continues at coordinate 49,916,271 of CM049307.1, read as the reverse complement.
TTGCACAGTAATCCGGTTTCATTATATTATCCGATAAGAAACAACAGTGTGCGAAAAAAATTCTTTTTATCAGATCTGAAAGCAAAACAAATTTTTTTTTTTTATCAGATCTTAAACGGAATTATCACAGGTTGTTTCCTGAATAACCATTCATAAATGCATAACAAAGAAACAGGAAAAAAACATTGTATGCATTTATTCAAGCTAATTTACAATCAGCTTTCTGGAACAACAAATATCACATATATACAAACATGTAATTGTAACAAAATGAAATGAAAAAATAAATCTGTTGAATGAGAATCATGCGCAAGTAGATGTGTTCCCGATTTAAAAAAAAAAAATCCTCACACTACAATTAATTGGTTACTGATAAGAAAGATAATTCTTGAGAATCATTTGAAATATCTTATCACAAGGACGATCACGTGACATAATGAAACGCAGCTAGAAAACAACCGAGAAATCGACGTTAATTCCAATTTGGAACGTATAGCATTATCGAGAGACATAAAACGCTCACACCAAATGTCTTGCTCAAAAATGAATTCAAAATACTTTTTCTGTGCAGAATTGCAATATTGAGTGAAGTGAACTGGTCCTTCAACTGCATATTCCATGCAGGATTAGCCTCGTTTCATGACTTTCATCTGAATATAATGGTGATTAACGAGATAATGACTACTTAGCTGCAGTTACGAAAAGTGATCTTTAGAAGCTTAATTTTTTTTCAGAATTACAAAACCATAAATGGTGAACTAAACTAACAATCTTTGAATATTTGACTTGGGCAAAATCACATGAAAGGTGGGTACATATATCTAGTAAAAGACAATATCCATATGAAGACATTTATACCACCTTTTAATCGTTGTACATATTGTAGAATACATCATAGGTTTCATGGCTAGAAATGCACGGTGCGTCTACAATACAGCCTAAAATGAGACCAAACTGGCCTAAACTCTTGTACTGAATGTGATTTTCCGAGTTAATTATGCTTGCATTGAGTTCATAAGCTCAAAAATTATCACATCTCAGTCAGTAACCGGCCCGCCGGTGTGTATGGACAACGATGAATACAATGTTTCCTTCAGCTGATTTCAGCTGCAATTAAAATATGTACAACTTAGGCCAGTAATTATAATGGTTGGTTGCCCAGGCACCGCGTGCGTCAATTTCGACACACGAGTAAAAACATTTGTATTAATATTCAGTACAGGTGTAACGATTATGAGCTCCTGCCACTCGGACATTTGTTCAAGAAAATAAAATGATAAAATTTTGATAAAAGTTCCCTTTAACTGTTATGTTGTGTTTATATCTGTTTTGCAAGACAATTATGTTATTATCATGCTGTCCCTTAATCATATATGAAAGTATAAACAAACCCTTAATTATAAAAGGTGAATAATTGCCTGAACGTATTAATTTCTGAAAAAAAAGTGCCTGAGAAACAAACCTTTGGTTTGGCCTTAATTATAATGATAAAATCTGGGTAACAGACTCTATAATGATTGAGCAATAGCAAGATGAACCATGAAATGCAATTTGGTAGAGTTTACGATATACTCCTTTTTTTTTCTTCTGCATGTATGTGCATGTGTCTGGTAAGGAAACGTTTGTACATTAGTGTATGTGATAAAATTTAAATTCACCACCCACAGGTGGCACTGTCTTTCATGTGAACATGAAGATAACTTTATATAGCTGATAAGTTGCTTTGGGGAATCTCCCATTCTTGGTTATTTCCTATAATTGGTTAAATATAATACTTGAAATCACACACTACAAATCACTGCGGCTAAGTTTTCATCATGCAAACAGATTATTTATGCTTTGAAGTACAATGCCTTAACTTCCAACCAAAATTACATCCAAACTTTTCCTTCAATGGTATAATATTTCCTCTTTCCTGTTTGTAATGATTAAGACAGGTGTGTTTTAATTCATGGTAGGAAAACTACTGTAAATCACTGCATGCTTGGAGTGTATTGTGGAAACAACACATAAGAGAAAGGAAGTTTTATGTCAATTATACCAAGAAGTATTTTTTTCATTTTAATTTTAAAATTATCATTTTTCATGTGCCATGTACCAACAAATCACTGGATACTTTGTCAAATTCTGTGAAAATAACTCAACTTTCTTCTATTATTATTATTTTTTATATCAAATTGGAGACACAAAAATAGGCAGCATTGTCCAGAAAATGAGGATGATGAAAATCACATGACAAGGGATGATGATCTTAAAAAAGTCTATTGAATTTCTGATTATCATATTTACATGAATGAGAAATATCCAAAAGACAGGACAGTCCTAGAGGGTATATCCTCCAATACAATGTCATCACTAGACTTGTATGCACGAATCTTCTGCTTAAACCGCCGCGGTGCACTGGCCCCCCATAGTCTATTTTACATGTGCACATTCATCATGTGGGCTGAGCATACTGCAGCCAGGCATGCATTTGATATTGTTGATGCGAAACAGAGAGAGCATAGAGAGCAGACAGTACAATGGCAGTTGAAGCTTTTTATAAAAAGATGCAGTCTTCACTGGAGATCCTCACAGGGCTTCCGACACACTATACATTCTACGAGGTGTGTTTTTGTACTCCGCGCCTTGTACGTATGAGTTACACCTGACCATACAGTCTGGTCCATTATTCATATATCTGAACTAGTGTACCACTTCACCAACTCACAATGTGAAATTCATTCCACATCTGACTGAACATGATCGCTCCAGTGTCAACATCAATACAGTCTCCTGTGAGACCCATCTCTCCAGTTTCTTCAAGAATAAAGCTTCCTTTTTGAAAGGTACCCTCTTGAAGTACCATGGGGCAATGATATCCCACACATATCACATTATTAGAACCATCTGAGCTGCGAAGTCTTATCAAACATATTTTTTATAAGTTGAACGACTTAACAGTCAAGCAGATTTTGTAGATCAGTCAAGCTGACAAAAATTCTCAGAATTTTTTACTGCTTTTTCCCATAATTCTTGAAATTCATCTAAATTTGGGGCACATCCCAGCCGTGCCCTTCCTAGTCGTATTTTTCCAGTAAATAAGAACATTCCTTCATCATACTGGACTTTACAGCGGAGTGGTGCCACAATGGACCCCCTGAATAGAGGCTGGGATTCAGCCTCTATGCTTTCTGGCTGTAAATAGCTATTATATTTTAGGACTTTTCTTTTAAAGACTTTGTGTTTTTGACGGTAAACCTTGTCCACATTTAACATCACACTGGTTTCTTGCAGATCCTTGTTGTTATGGATGGTGAGGATGCTTCCAGTGGCAACTGCAAAGGAAGGGAAAAGATTATTAGGAACATGAAGTAAGGAATATGTCATGGACTATACGTGTCACTCCCAATTGAATGAAACAATAAGTACTATATAAATACTAAACATCATAGACTTCCTTCAGCATATTTTATTGCGACACTGAATGTAAATCTCTGATGATGTGACAAACATATGGATGAGCATGAACTGAACACTAGTTGTCAAGATAAAGCAACACGAGACATAAGATGATATTCTGCTTATCAGAAACTAGCACCCTCAAATTTTAATTAAAAAAATATATATAGAATATGATATGATTTGGTATTTCAAGTATACATACAATGGAACAACCACATATCCTGAGAGAATAAGATAATGAAATTATAAATGCTACAATAGGAGGAACAACAGAAACATAAAAATACCTACTAAGGATTAACAGTTTGAATAGAAGCAAGTTTACCAATGTTCAGATGCATGATGTTCTAACTAATTTGTGTTCAATATTTCTTCAAAATCAAAAACATTTAATACAAAAGAGTTTAGAGAAAAAGGTAAGCCCACTGGTAAACCATCAATATTTGATATTCCAACATCTCTGTCAGCATTTTCTTCATCAAAGCTATGAAATATAATTTCATAAGCATTTTTCAAGCCTGGATGCATCAAAAGCTATTTAGGAAATCTAATAGCCCTGATGATTTCGGCCAACTTGACAGGACTTCTAAGGAACCCTTCCGAGTACAAAGCCGTAGAAACCTCATGCCTCAAATAATCCTTTATTTGTGAAGCTCGCTTGTTCAATTGACTACAACAAAGCCTTTGATAGAGTCATCATCTTTTCTGCACCACTGAAATTCTCTCAATTGAATCTTGAGATGCAGCTGGAGTTCATTTACAACTATGTTTGTCTTCTGCTTGTTGATAATATCAGATCTGTTAGTGACATACCATGGCAAATTCTTTATAAATATTAAGTTCCTAAAGCCAACACTGTGGGAAGCAACCTTCCTTTATATATGTTAACAAAACCATCTTAAACATCTCAGCAATTACCTAAGCGATGAAGGGGGCTATTTTACATCTGAATGGCTCTGACTCCATCTACAAACTAATGATACCGTGACTTCCTTTCAGTGAGTAGCATAATGATTATGATGAGCAAATGCCCATGCAACCAATAATTGCTGGATGTTAGGGTATGATAGCATCCCTCATCTGGAGCAGATGCACACTCCAGTAAACTGAGTGAGATGCTTAGGCTGTGATTAATTGACTTCCTGTGTTGGACTGACATTTCTGTTTACCTTACATAAGCACCTTAATTAATATCCTTTGAAGAGTTAATTATGGTACTTGGACAGTTCTGGGCATACTTGAACATAGGACACCATCTGTGGTCCTGTATTCACGTTTCCACTGATATATTAATCACTGATAATTACTCATTCACCATCTCAGCTGTTATGGTATATATCTCATTACCACGCATAATTTTAATGATGATTATCATTACTGATTCACTGACTAACTGTTTTATGGTAATCTCATATATCATGAAAAGCTTAAATAATTGTTAATTATCAGCTAAGATGTCATAAGGTTTCCAAAAACATTAATTAACTCATCTATCTGCTGTATAGTGGAAGTAATTAATATTCCCTTTTTTTCAACCATACACATACCAAAAGTATAAATCATCTCTCTTATACCATAAATAAATATATAAATCATTATAAATTCTGAAAAATATATAACGGATCTTGCAAGCAAAGTAATGTCAACAATCCATGGCCCTGCTATATGAAGGATGTATATATATATATATATATATATATATATATATATATATATTAATGATATATATAAGCCAGAACAGTGACAAACAGGACATTAACACAACAAAAAGGCTCATGAATAAACACTGCTGATTAATTAATAATAACTCTTTCATAAAGGATATTTATATACAAAAATTCTGAACTGTCTATTTACATTAGATGTATGTTATCATACCTATATTATATTATATAAAACAATTACTTAACTGTGTATGAAAATATAACCTTCAGGCCAAAAAAAAATAAAAGGTATGGTTCTCAGGCACTGCCGGCATCAATTTTAAAACCCTGCATCAAATATTTTTATTATGATTTTCAATAGAGACTTACCAAATTTGAGCTCGAACATTTCTCTTAAGAAGATAAAATCATACAAATTTGATAAAATTTCCTTTGTTACGTACTGCCTTGATTAGCAAGCAAAATAAATCTGTTATTATCATGTTTTTCTCTTATCATTTGACATTTTTTTCGAAACATACAAAAAAATTAAAAATAAAAAAAAAACGCCCACCCGTATTGATTTCCGAAAAAAAGTGCCTGAGAACCAAACCTTATTTTTTTTGGCCTTATATTTTAGATAAGGCAATTAATACAGAAACTGACAAATGGAATATCTTCTCAGTCAGGAACTGTATTAATCAAACCACAAGTCAGGTGATGTTGTAATCTCTATGCGATAAATGCATCATATGTACTGCCATGGTTAAGAATTAACCAATCAGAGCTCAGATCTATCAAGTCAAATTTCTGTGTTAACAGTCATCCTGTGAATACATTCCCCAAAACTTGACTGAAATATAAGTCAAATGGGATAGGTAATGCAAAAAAACATAATATCTGCATGTGCTACCTGAATTTTGGTTTCCAGGATATTTGTTTTATTATTTGGCACATCTTGTTATATTTTATTCATGACCAATAAAACTATATATTGGTGTAATTTTATAATAAATACTAAGACTTCTATGAAAAGTTAAAAAAAAAATAAATAGATACTATCACAAGTTTTCATATTTTCAACAAAAAGTGAGAAGATTGATTTTGGACACTTTTACCATACACATTGTTATGCTTATTTAAATATAAAGATGACTTTTTTTTTATAAAATGAATGGAGCTGTCAACATGAGAAAAGATGTACTCAAACAGCCTCAAATCTTGTTGAACATAAGTGACCCTTTCATAAACCAAAAAGTATAGAGTTTTCAGTGATGAGCAAGGCAGGTCACAAGTCAACCAGCAGTTACCAGTCTACAACCTATGATTACGGCATCCTTGGCAAGTACAGCATGGTGAAGGATGCAGCTGGGCTGTTTTGCACACACATATCGCCAACTGCATCATAATGCATTGTAGCTGCATGGGACAATAACTATGTGCCTGTTCAGGGGGTCCACCCTTGTGTGTCACATGTGCAAAACATGTAGTGAGGAGAAAAGGTGCGCAAGATTGCACACACGCAATACTTACCATAATCACTGGTGCACACCGCTGTCAAAAGCTCCCTCCGACTACAGGGCCGACATTCTGGAACAAATGTACATAACATTAATGGCAAGCCAGAAAACTATTGCTTTTATATTTGGCTACCGAGGCAGAAAACTAGAAATATGATGTGTCACCGCTGGCTTTAATGCAGCCCGTAACACAGTCAGGTAGCCTATGGTGTACATGTCACAGTCAAATTTGAAATCCAGGTAACATAAGATCTGTCTTAATGTATTAATAATACTTCTGTAGTTTCTTACAAGGCATACAAATTGTGGTATGTGTGCTACCTGAATTCAGCTAAATTGAATTTTGCATGTGTCCTTGGTGACCATGCAGTTACAGCTGGAGCCCATACACATTATAACATAATAGATTATTAACCCTTATTTTGATTACTGTATTCATTTGACTAATGTGTATATTAATAATCTTTAAATAATAATAAATTAAAAAGTATATTCCCACATAAATAATCAAATTGAAAAGTATATAGGCAGATGTAAAACCATGGTTAATATAAGGGAAAAATCAATCTGATATGTAAAAATAAAGGAAGTAATTATTAAATAAACAATAAAGAATACATTATTTACAATATTCATGTTAATGGTCACGTAGATTTTTCTTGCTGAATTAGATAGTAAAGTGTATTCAGCATGTTCTGCCTGTTAGAGGAAGTAACCAAATCTAATAAACAATAAAAGATAAGTAGTATTAATTACAATATTCATGTGAACTGTCACATATTCACTTCTCAAGCCAAAGCAAACACTGTGTATTTACATCACTGATCTCATAGATCAGTATGTGATCTGTAAAATACAGCAAGCTGCAGTCTTACAAACAGTTAATTATTATACTTTTTTTTGTCAAATCAGATGGTTTGCATCTGGATTGACCTGCTGCATTTGGGAAGTAACTATCTCTTATTCAAATACAGTGAAACCTGTGTATGAGACCACCCATGGGACTGGCAAATAGTGGTATCTTATTAGACAGGTCAGTTAAAACCAATGTGAATGCTTTTGGTTCACCCAAGGGTGGTCTTAATAGACAGGTGGTCTTATAAGACAGGTGGCTTTTCAGACAGGTTCCACTGTAAAGAAAGCATCATTTTGGACTAGCCTTATAATATTAATAACACTCACATGAATGGTTACATTTTAAATGCCAAATCTGATACTTTACTTCTAGTGACAATTAACCCACAAATTGACATAATTTCAAATTTAGTTGACTTAAACATGGTGATTTAAAACTAAAATATAAAGCTTACTCTTTTATCCCCTATCATGCACAAAATATGTATTTGTACTCCATGTATTCTATGTGATGTATTCTATGTAAATGTAGACAAAGATGTAGTTCTTGAATAAACAAAGCTGATAAGGAACTGATAAAAAGCTATCTGTATCAAGTCACGCAGCTTGCTCTTTATCATTAGAGCTGACTTCATGTATCCTGGTAGAACACCAGGATGACATCATATTTATGTTTAAATGTGCAATTACAGGAAATACAACACAAAACACTCTTCAGCTAACATGGAAAAGCAAATAAGTTAAACTGCAATAGTGACAAAATTATGAAGGACTCTTACTACAGCTGAATAACTAACACATATCTGATTTATTACACTTTATGTATATTCCATTTTCTAAATTTAATTTTCCATTAATGATGTGGCCATATTTCTCAAGTTACAAGATTTTTTTACCTTTAAATGTAGAAAAAAACCTCCTAAAACATCTTGATTTATATTGTTATGGAGTGAGAAAGGGTGTATACGTGACTTAACACATATTTAAAGGAATATTTCAATATTTCATTAATTAAGATCTAAAATCATTCAGAAACAATAAAAATCAATCTTAGTTTCAGTCTGTTCTGATATTCAGACAGAGCCAAAGAATTATTAATGTTCATCAGATGACCAAGTATCTAATGGTAATTCAGTATGTTTGTAGAGCCTTATTGTACTCTCACAAATTAGCTCTAAATTGGTTTCTATGATGAGGCAGGCAGATTATGTTTATACGAGTTTGGAAATAGCAGTGTAGGTCAGTCTATAACTGGATGTATGTCAGGTCAGACTTGGGATTTTCCATAGAACTTTCGTCCAATCAGATCTCACGAAAGGTAGGAGGAACACTTATAACTCTGATGTAATTGTGACCTACTTTGAGTCATCCAATAAGGTTTAGCTTTTATGACGAAATGCAGAAATATGGATATGAATGTCTCATATGTCACGTGAAAGCTGTGTAACAAAACTATCTGTAGTGCGCGCTGAGAGAGAGAGATTCAGGGAGGCTGGGCGGCTCTCTCAGAGAGAGAGACTGTCCCAGACCGCTTGCTATTGAATAAAGGCTTCTGTCATCAAACTGGTCTTGGAACACTGTCTGCCACGCGCATCAGCAACCGTATGTGATACATGTGGGGACATCCCCGACCCCCCATTTGTATCATTATGGTGGAGACCTGGTCTTGTATCATTTTGGTTGATGGACCGGGATTCACTTCCAGCACATCAGCACCAGAAAAACCGACAATGCTGCCAGCTGGAGTGAAGACAGAAGATCCCCCTCTTGCTGCCACAGATGCCATTGACTGGTCTACCAACCCATGCATTAATGGAACTACAACCCAGGTACCGGATCACAGCCTAACATCAAGAAAGTCATCTCTGCTGCTGAAGGTATCAAACTTTGCTAAGAACTCTCTCTTCAAACTTTAACTTGGCTGCAGTTTCTCAGTGCTCTGCTTGAGAAGATCAAAGACTTTCTCTGTATCTTTAAACCAAAAGGACACTGTAATCAGCATATTGCTTTAACCGTGACTTCAAGTTGCAAAAATGACATTTTTCGCCAGAAAAAGTGCTGTGATATCTCAATCTGAGATCATCATTGTTTCGGACCAGCCACACCAAAAAAATCAATATCGGGACAAGCCAGCTTCGGGCCTATGTCAACAATACTACTGGCCATACCACGTGCACTGTGTGTTATCTCACAACAAGTTCCTCGCTATGTTCCTGCAACTACTAGAAGCAGATTTGCAGTTCTACCGCTGTCTTCTGCATCACCTTCCATACCATGACTCCAGGAAGAAAAGAAGCCAAGCCAGCAGAGAAGATATCTGCAGACCCAAAAATCCCAAGTCTGACCTGACATACATCCAGTTATAGACTGACCTACACTGCTATTTCCAAACTCGTATAAACATAATCTGCCTGCCTCATCATAGAAACCAATTTAGAGCTAATTTGTGAGAGTACAATAAGGCTCTACAAACATACTGAATTACCATTAGATACTTGGTCATCTGATGAACATTAATAATTCTTTGGCTCTGTCTGAATATCAGAACAGACTGAAACTAAGATTGATTTTTATTGTTTCTGAATGATTTTAGATCTTAATTAATGAAATATTGAAATATTCCTTTAAATATGTGTTAAGTCACGTATACACCCTTTCTCACTCCATAACAATATATACTAAGTTCTATTTAGAATGAAAAATGTTATTTTTGGCAAGTTTGATAAATTATACCACATGCCACCATGGTGATACAAACAGTTCTTGTCTGAAGTCACATATACTAATTTACAAGGATTTATCAAAGGTACACTGCAGCTTACTTAGCCTAATCCTTGGATTAATGCTAATCCCATAAAGGAGAACATATACATGGAAGTGTTCTGATTTTGGAGAGGAAATATTCTGCTATAAATAATGAGCAAAGGATCCTTGTTAATGTTAATGCACCACTTGTAGGTCTTTTCAACTAATCTTACAATTCTAAAGGGATATCTTAAGCTCTACTGCTAGCATGTTTATTCATATAAATAAATAACCCTTGAGTAGTCAGTTGGCACCTAAACTCAGTCTTTGGCTAAAATACCTGTTTGTGTTCTATATATTTTGAATTATACAACAAGAGCACCGCAAACGTACATAATGGCTAAAATACCTGTTTGTGTTCTATATATTTTGAATTATACAACAAGAGCACCGCAAACGTACATAATGCGCCCGTCGTGTATCTGGTGACCTCAGATCTCATTAAATGTGTGTGATTTTGATGAGAAGAATATTCATTTGAGAAACTCTTTTGGTAAATATGTATAATGAGTTTCATGAAAATCCATAGAATTTTTGGTAAGTCATCAAAGTGCCTACAAAGTGTAGTGATCTCTGACCTCATTAAATATGCATGGATTTCGCTAGAAACTGAACTTAGGCAAGATATTTTACTGATTAACATTTCTGATGAGTTTTACCAAAATGCTTCGTATATTTCATAAGTTATAAGATGTTGCCCACAACAGAACTCGGGGGAGATAATCTTTTTGTAAGTAGTTACAGAGAGTTTTGTGAAAATCCTTCAAGCCCCAGTAATTATCGTGGTGACACTAAAAATTAATGGATGGACGGAAGGAAAGACAGTGGGTTTACCATAATACTCTGGTCATATGACAGGCATATAAAAATATTAATACAATACCCAGTGCTTAAACAGATGGTACAGGCCTTTGGGATTATAAGTGGTGTGCATTGCTTGAGAAATGTCACAAATCAGATTGTGTCTCACTTTGGATATATCAAGGCAAACTTAATAACCCAGACAATTTTAACTTTTATTAGTTACATCAGGACTATAAGTACTGATAAAATAGTCTCAAATGAAGTTTTATGATTGCAAATAACAAATATTTTAGTTAACATTCAATAATTGAACTGGTATCCTTGATTAACTTCAAAGCCAGCCACAACTCAATTCAATTGAATAAATTTTGAATACCCTAATAAATTTCTTCAAAAGGTAAAATTTCAATTTATCTACATTTAGGCCTACCAGAATTTGACATCTCTGGAAGGGTCAAGGTATGACATGAAGTTAATATCAGGTCTATGTTTTAATTTGTCCTCACTGCATCACACTATTAATGCAGGTTGTTATGAGGATATCAAGAAGGCAGAGAGATGTATCACACCTCTGTCTGTTTCACTGGTCAACCTAAGGTATATTACTGGTATATACAACTGAAACAACAGGTGGTAAAGAGTTTTGTTTGAGATCTTTGTCTGAGGTGTCAGCAGGTTACATCAGAAGGTTATGGCACCAGTGGTAGTTACTAGTACCATCAAAGGTAGCATTTCACACCTCAGCTGAGTACAAATTAATCTTGCAAAATATTCCCTCAGTTTGTGCCTAGAGTAAAAAATGTCTTTGTTATGGCATGTGCTGATCAAAATAAGCAATGCATGTCATTGCAATGTTTGGAGTTAGCTTCATAGTTAGAACTGTAAAACATCATGCGAACCAATTTTTGTTGGAATTCAGGTGTTGCCTTTTGTGTTTTTTATTCACTGACCATAATTGTAGCATTAAAAAGTATTTGAACACAATTTTCAGTAAACAAGACTGAAGTGATAAATTTATTACCAACTTCTTTTTCCATCTTAGCTTCCTAATCAGTTTTTTTTATATTTTTATGACTTGTATCCTTCTCCTATTTGCTTGGATATCCCCATAGTAGTAGTAGACCCCATTTACATTTTGTTTAAGGTCCATAACACTTTAAGTCACCATGATTCCGAGCGAATTGGATAAGAATGTTCATTTCCTTCCTTTAAGTTTTTTTAGTTTCTAAACCATCCTTGATGGTTAACAGTTAAAATCCAGGATATTTTAGTTAAATAAATGCAAAACTGAAAAAAATTAAAGAAAATGCAATTGTAGCATTCTCACTTTGAAAAAGTTGTCTTTGGAAAACTTTCATCTCAGAGCAGAAGCAGGATTATGGGATACTCCCAGGCTTTTACCGAGTACAAACACTTGAGATTCCTACTAGTAGTGGTTAAACAAAATAAGGCCACACAAAAGAATTTTGTTCTGCAGACTCTGAGAACAAAAAAAAAAATTTATCCTGTTGACACACAAATGTAGTGTTTTGCCAGCTATTCATGAAAGACCAAAATATGCTTCAACACAATTTTATCAGCTAATTTTCCAAACCTTTAAGGATTCTTTTTTTTTTAGAAATTTGTGTCATTGCAAAAATCATCAACATGTAACCAAGGACCTTGTTTTAATTTGCAAAAAAAAACTGATCTATTGAAAAAGGGAGCAGCAATTGGGTGGAACGATAAAATTTTTTTATTTATGGCCTAAGACTAGCTACGAGTAAAAAAAAAACTTGTGTAAATTAAACAGTCAGTGTACGTCATCAGCAAGGACAAAACCATTAACCTCTCAAGTGTATAAAGATAACAGCGGTGAGGGGGCATGGTGTAAAAGTGATGCACAGCATTGGCATTGGATACTGAGTTATTTACTGCATCTGTGGAATTTCACATCAGTGTATACAGTGACCTGGCGCCAAGTTCATGACTATCATGCAGCACATGACGCCATGCAACCATATATTCTGTCCGCATTCCATAGATGCACTGGGTAAACTTTTTATATGTGGACTTTTCAAATTAGGAACATCTTTTTGTAGATGTGTTACTCCACCTTATGACAAAGGAAATAACAGTGCCAGGATTCTGTTCAAATTGAGCTGATCATTATGATAATAAAATGAAAACGTTTTCATGTTATCTTCCCTTCCTATTTAGTTCGGAGCCTCCTTTTGAGTGGAAATGAACAATACCTTAATTCCCAAGGTCATTTCCAGAATATTAAATATACATACACATTATGATCTTACTGTTCAAACTGAACCACACAATTTATTGGTATTCAAATTGTGATGACCATATGCAAATGATATATACTGCAATAAGTTAATCAAGTGAAGACAAATATCTGGTTATGATCAAATTTATGGAAAAAATATGTAATTTTTACACTAAGAATAAGATCCCAATGGGATCGCAAATAGGGAAAGGTCACAAAACACACAAAAAAAAAATTGTAAAATTCCAACCTTGCGAATATGAAGCCAACCACCGTATATATGATGACAATAAAAAATGCCATTTTTTTTTCAAATAAATTTAAAAAACTTACCATATATATCATTATGAGCAAGCATGCGGTAACTCCTTTCAGTATCGTATTCTATCACTATACTTCCAATCGCAAATGACTCGGGTTTTGTCACAGCTTCTACATAAACTGTCAAAGCCTCTCCCATGGAATCGAGGCAAATTTCTCTGCTCCCACTGGAGTTGTTGTTTTCATTGATATGTAAAGTCCTCATTATGTTACCCTCCTCGACCGATACTTTCGCTGTGACGAAATATGTTTTCGTGAGAAAACATGTCCTGAATGGTCCTCTATATGGCTGATGTAGAGAAAACATGATCCTCAGGGCACCGTATGGCTGCTTCCAACTAACGTAACCTTCTGAGCATTGTGCGTGAAATGTGTGAACACCTTGGTCTTTAGTGCTGTCCCTGTAAAATACAATATTCACAACGTAATAAACCACCATATTAACAGTATATTTTATCACATTTCATTATTATGCCCAAAAACATATTAAACATGAAAAGTATTAATGGAAACTACACAGAGGGAAAATCTGTTTTACAGAAATCAATGGGACCAACAGGAATTCATTTGGCACAGTTCACTCATTATAACAGTATAGTTTATGACTTTAAAAATGGTCAGATTTAATTCACTTAGGCAAGTTTTGGACAAAAAAAATTTTGCTGAATAAGGAATAATGATCAACAACAGACATCCCCTTTAATGCAACATTTGAATGAACAATATGCTCTGATAAATTAATTATAATACAAATGATAAATATAAATATACTGCTAAAATAAAACTCATAATCTCCTATTAATTACAAATGTGGACATATGAAACTTCAAATAAGGGGTTTTGTTATGGTTGATGTCTCACTTAACATTACTATATGGAACACAACAGTATTTTTTAAATCTAAGTTAGTGTGTATAAGAGAGAGAGAGAGGGACAAAGAGAGAAAAACATCCTCTTCCATCAACATCTTCATCAAACACACTTACAAGCCTTTAATAAGTCAGATGTGGTATCCGTATATCATATAGTGTATAAGTATTCATGTGACCTTCATCAGCCAGGTATATTATGATAAGAGATAAATGCACCAGGTATGACCAGATGACAAGCACACGTGGCAAGGAGGATGCATTTGTATGATACATACAGGTATCAACCCTTTCACCATCGGGGTGATGGTCACTTTGATGAAGACCTATAGACTGCAGTTATCATTTTCTTTATCACAATGACTGATATGTACCTACTATCACCTGTACTCGTAGTATAGTGTTCCACTGACATCAATACCTAGATATTTAAATAAAACAAAACAGGCATATTCCAGGTTCTCAATAGGACGAAAACTTGTAAAGTCCAGGATACACTGGCTAAAAGTTTGGTGTGTCGCATGTGACTTTGGCATACCTATATCCTGCGGAGGAGATTTTGTCAAAATTGTTGCATTTTGAAAGGTTATGTAAAATTTTAAAAAAGTATGTAACATCA
This sequence comes from Sipunculus nudus, assembly GCA_026874595.1. NCBI lineage: Eukaryota > Metazoa > Annelida > Sipuncula > Golfingiida > Sipunculidae > Sipunculus > Sipunculus nudus. The sequence continues at coordinate 49,901,131 of CM049307.1, read as the reverse complement.
GTATTCTTTCATGATATGTTATGTATATTGACATTATGATAACCTGATTATAGTGATTTGCAAGGGTCAGTTGTCAGAGCAGAATTTTTTCAGAACATTTTGTTTGTGACTGCTACAAAACCAATCCCTGATACATCTTATACACACACCCAGAAAAGAGATCATTTTGAGCATCAAAGACGCATATCTCTGCATGCCTAAAAGCCCTGCATATAGAAACCCAGTATGTCACATCACAAACAAACAAAATATTAAATGAATAAGAAAGGTGGGTGATACCATCTTTAAACTTTGATGATTGGGGCATGTTTGAAAAGCAGACCTATAAGAACACATGCATCCATAAAAGTGCAGCCAATATGATGCAATATTTTTTAAAACAAAATAAAAGCAATAAAAGTAGCACTTAAATTTATTTACAGGCCTTAACAGCTTTTGTTAAAATAAGTGCAGGTAAAACATCAATAAGCCTAAACCTACAGCAATGTAGATACCAAAAGAAAAGAGAGGATCCAAGATAATTTACAGGCTTAGGTTGAAATGCCACCAATTCAGCCTTGTCGTATGTACACACAGCCTGGACATTTAACAAGCGTTGCATGCTCCCACATGGCAGCAGCACTAAACCTGCATGGTATCTCCCCCCTTCTCCCTGATCCAATTATAGTGTTTTTTACACATATGTAAAAATGTACAATATATTACATCTACTTCCTCTGGATGACACACTGAGCCTGTAGTTTTATCCTGATCAATTAAATATTTTTGAGACAGGAAATATTTAGACAAAGGGACAAATATATCAATGTGACATAACAACCGGAAATCAGATACCTGGTGCAGAATGTTCTTGCTCTAAGCAAAGTTTCAAAACCAAAGAAACAATAATGGCCCACCCATGCTGATATAATTCAATTTGCAATGTGCACTGATTTCTTGTCAACATGGCTGTCAAGTTTTAACATGCTGACACTAAATCAAATGATTTTTTTTGGACCACACTGGAAATGATCAGTCACATCCTGAATACTGTTGACTTTAATAAAGCGTTTGATGGTCAAAAGGACAAAGATGAACAGAGAATATGGTCAACAATTTACAATAAAACAATAAAAGGTCATATATCAACCAATGTTTACCATTGTTTTGAAAATGGTAAAATAAGAAAAGTCCTAATAAATATTTGAGGTTTCTCTTTGGTGACACTGATTTATAAATTTTCTGAGAGGGTGTATTTAAATTTGAACAAAGTTGCTGGTACTATAAACAAAGAACTCTGGGTGGATGTAACACATATCACAGCTATACTAAAAAAAAAAAACTATTATTTCTATCCTTATCTAAAAAACAACCACAAACCAAATTTCAGTTTAAATGACAATTTGTTTAATTTGTTTAATCAATGGAGGGGGGGCTGTCTAGATATCAGAGCATGATAACAACTCTTGGATCACAATATCAAATAATACTATGACCTTAAGGTCAACAAACCACAGTGCCAGAGTGTCACATGGCCCAGGTGGTGAGCGGCTGGTGAAGTCAACAATACAGTCCTGTCTGTCAGCAGGTGTCTGACTGACTGTGGATGTACTGTTACAGTGTCTGGACAGAACAGCAGGGAGGACTGTTATCTTTACTCCATGCCACTAATAGTGACCTCTGCTGGAGACCAGCCTGACCTAGGTCAACTCAGGTGGAAGGTCAGGTAAACAACCAATCAGTTGCCATGGCAATACATGCCAGGCTTTACATTCAGCCTATAATTTTACAATATAGAAATGTAAATTCAGCTCTGAATATAACCAACTCTTTTAATATGTATCTTTCTGGCTCTGATATTTTGCAGCTTAGTTACCATGAATACAGGCCTGGCTTGAAATTTAAAAAAAAATAACTATAATAAAAATTGTAAGACTTGTTACAGCAATAAACTCAGTTGTCACTTTATATTTCATTTTATATATTGCAGTTAATCTATTTTGTTATGTAACAGTGCAAATGATGTTTAATATAAACATTTGTATATAAACCAATTTTTATTTCCTTCAAGATTGCTATCTCAAGAACCTCAAGAGCTCCTTACTTCCATTTATTACACTGGTATCACCAATGAAAACATTTTATTTTACTTATATCATATAGCTCAGCCAAAACTAAAAAGCATAACTACAGGATTAAGATAGGAACTTTAAATTATCCCTTTTGACATACAGGAAATAACCAAATATCAGCCAAAACCCTAAACATCAAATTCACATCCTCAATTTACTAACACTAATCCATAAGGCTCAATAATCAAATGTACAATGGGAAGTGATTTTTTTAAGCCATTTGACCCATGTAGAAGTGGGATATCTGATATTGTTTGAGTACAGTGAGCTTATACACCTCAGTGTGAAAACTTGTATAAACAAACTTATTGACTATGGAGTGATAAGCTTTGTTTTCACAGTGTTCTGTAAGAAAGTAAACTCAGTACCATGCACTTCTCAGCAATAAAAGAAGTGTCTGTTGGACCATGTGCATGACTTTTTGTCCCTGTAACATGTAATATAAATTTCCAGACAACAGGTAGAAGATAAAAATATGCCCAAAAACAGATTTCCTTGGCTAAAAGTTTTTTCTTCTGCTGTAGCACTGCAGTTAAAGATCCATCAGTAGATAGAGTACTGTAGGTCTTGGCAGGGGGATAAACGAAATGGAGTTTACTGAGGCAAGAAAGTTCATTTTTGTCACCAGCATGCTGCATGTGACAGAAACAAACAGTATACAAGCTGCAGTGCTTATAACTGAAGCCTTTCTCCAGGGTATATTTTAAGGAAATTTCCAAACTGCAATCTTGTAATTGAGTGTTCCGGAGGCCATGAGCTAATTGACTATTATTATGTAACAGGTTATGGTAATGCAATATTTCCAAGTGTATACTCACTAATATTTATAAGAGTGAGTATAATTCATGTATTAGCAGTTTAGCACCCTTGAAGAAGGGTGCTAATACATGAAGCCAACTTGTGTATTGCATCAAGGGGGGTAACAGCAAGAGTCAAACTGGTATATATTGCTGAGACTGCACAATGCATAAAATTTATATTTTCACTGATAATATTTATATAATATAAAATTTTCAAATGGAATATGAATGAAATATGACAAAATTACATATACTGTAATTATGACATGAATATAACTACCAAAAGTTTGTGTACATAAAAGAAAGGCAATTGTTTGGTGTATAGCCTTTGTATGAGCAAAAGATAAGTTTCAGTTATTTAAATCTCATGGGCAGAAAGTGATATTTCCGTCTTTGACCAGAACAAAATTTTCGAACTGCACAAATCCAGATTTACAACTGCACATCTTAATTTACAACTGCACAAATTGGGGTCAACTGGTTGTAATATACCCTGCCTTTCTCAGACAGCGTGAGTTCTGAGACATGCTGTGGCATGGTTCTTATTAGTGGACCAATTATCACCTGGGCCGGTCCATTAATCCTGTTAACTCTAGGTGTCAGAGGGGTTGTTTACATGGCCCACTAACAATTCACACCTGACACTTTACACCTGATATATCCTAAAACTCAGCCCCTGACACTTGAAGAAGGGTGCTAATACATGAAGCCAACTGGTGTATAGCACCAAGGGGGTAACAGCAAGAGTCAAACTGGTGTATATTGCTGAGACTACACTCATGGTGGTTTCTCTATAACTGTTAGTAGTACCTATAATTAGGCACCTGAGTACATGGATGCTATTGATGTTAGGTATTACCACAGTATGTCACTATTTAAGCTGCAAGGCCATTGCTGACTTAGGTAATTTCATTTATACACGATGAGCTTAGTCTTAATAAAATGATACTGTGATTGGCTTTTTTATCCAAGATGGTTTTGGTTAGAGCATAAAAAGACAGCCATTAAAGAACGATGAAGAATTGAAAATTTAATTCCATGAATAGAAACCCAACTGCATATGTTTATTAAAACTTTTATTTACATCTTTCTGAATTTTGAGTTTAGAATTATAATAAAATTATATTATAAGGTATAATAATGGTTGAAAATGTTCAATTATTATATTTTACATGAAAATATATTGACATTTTCTATGGTGAAGAATTATTTCAAATTAATTAAACCATATGCAGAAGTATTATAAATCTGCATGACTTTTAATACAATTCAGATTATAAATTTTATTTTTAAGTGTATTAATAGTTTAAATCTGTTATTTAGAAGTTAAACTTTAGAAGTTGATACTTTAACAGCAATAGACTAATATTCTAGGATTAATTCCAGGTCTAATATTCCTTATTTTAGTTCCAAAACATATTGTTCCAAACCCTGATATGAACTTGTGTGCAACTATACAATTTAACTAGTTCATTCCACCAGCAATTATAATTCACCAAAGAATTACTACATATACCAGGAATCAGTACCTTACGGTACTCACCGATAATTAGCTCTCTATGCATGGGGTGACAAGCATGTCACCTGGTCCACATGAATTACCTTTTATTCACCTCTGTTTACTGGTAAATACTCCATCATATGATATGACCAAACGATAAGTCTTTTTATATGTATGTTTGTTTGTGTTTACATGCAACAGTGAGGTGCATGTTTAGCTTTGCTAGCAACCACGATACATAAGCTAGTGAAGATGTTATGCAGTGTCTACTATTATGACATTCTTGTGGTAAGGTATATCAGGTACATCCTCTGAGAAATACTACACAATCACCTCACAAACATCATTTGCAGGATATAAGATGATAAATCACTTTATACCTTGCAATACTATGAAATGAGGCATTATAAGCCAGAGTCTATGTACATTTATGTCTGCACTTCAATATAAAACTCCTCTAAATCATCCATCTTTGCTTAATCTTCACATTTACGACCCCATTAGTAACGTCATACAAGGATGCCGGAGCTTGTAAATCTGCATCCTCAAACATCCCTCTCTCAGATGTACCAGCCTTTAACCAATGAGATCAAGGCTTTACGGCCCACTTGCATGACCTTGCATGGGTGCTCATAAAACAAAATCTACATGCAATAACTGCTGGGACAACAGAGGTGTGTTGTAATATTAAGAAGTGCTATCCCATACATTTTTCCTATACACCTGGAGGACACATTTGCCAGCCTGTCTGCTGGGATTCTAACACAATCGTAGGCTTATTATGTAGTGGCTGTAATAAAATTCCTTCAGGATTAGGACTGTTGTGAATGGTAACTTACTACATCCATTCTGTAATGTCACAATACTGAACCCCCATACTATCATAAATTAGAAATTTGACATTTCCTTTAATAATATAGCACACCTACGGTCTAATATTAATATTCAAAGGTGTTTTGCAGTAAAAACTATAGTGTATAAATACAATGTAAAATATTAAATTTACAATGCAGTATGCCTTTAAATATAATAAAATAATGTAATTGAAATTCTTGACTATTAAATATGGCAATGCACTATCTCATTAAAAGATGACTAAATAAATTCCTTAAAGGTCAGCAAAAACGTTAAAATATTGTTATCCACAACTAAGTGATACAACATATTTCTTCAAAGAAAAAAGATCAATTGTGGTCTAAGGGGATAGCCAAACACTTAACGCCTGAAGATCATGAGTTCAATTCTCAGCCACGTTTGAGTATTCAGCAGGCTTAATGGGAAGACTGAGCCCCATGGCTGTACTTCACTCGTAAATTAGTGTGCCTCTTGTTGGTTCCTTGATGGTATGATCCAACACACCCAAGGCCCACAGGTGCAGTAGTCACAAGGCCTAGTTAACACAAGGATATAAAATGAGAGGAAGAGTGTGCTACAGCCCTCTCACAGAGTCCAGAATCGGAATGGAATTCTGCAGATGTGCATACTAAGGTAAGCTTGTATTAAATTATGGAGCTGGTTACCTAAAAAAAAACCAGAAAAAGTTCATCATCACTCTGTAATTGGAAAATTTCAAGGCTCTATCACCAGAATAAAGAATGATAGAGCAAGAAAATCTCTTATTAAAGGCTTGGAACTTTATACAGGATTTGACAAGACATGCTTTTACTTCTAAACAATGTCAACAAACCAGATGTTTTTGCATCACAGGATTTGTTGTCATGGCCATTAGGTCCTGCTGCACTGTTTATAGCTGCTGAAATCAGTACATCTTGTGTCTGGTATAACCAAGTGTTGAGCAGTTTTATAGGGAACAGCAGACAGTAATTCATGCAATTTGAAAAAAACTAAATGTATGTCAAATTTGATGAAAGTTCTAAAATGGCAACATCATACAATCTAGCTTGATGTATCTTTTTTTAACAGCCCCCCCCCCCCCCACTCCTCTCCAAAAAATATTGCACTTATACGTTGATATTTCTTTTAAAAAAAATCAGTATGTTAACTCTTTTAACTAATAATGTAAATTTTCTTTAAAAAAGTACAGAACTTGTTTTATAAAATGGACTTTTGAGTCAGCATTGCAATACTAATAGAAATGCCTGCCAACAAAATCAGTGAAGCACAGTAAAATCCACCCAGTAATATGCTACCTGTAGGTGGTATTGCATGAATTGGCTGACAGCAAATCTGTCTGTCACATGTCCATGAAATTTCCCGCTGTGATGGTCTGGTCGGGAGTTCCCATGGACTTTACTGAATGATGGTGTGTGAACTGGCTGACAGCTGTAAGCTGATCCACAGCGCCACCTAGTGTCAAAACTCAATGTTCCTATGGAAATTATGAATTCTGTTCAAAGTAGGCCTATGTTAGATAAGGTGACCAGATGGGGCCCTATGGCGTTGTGCTATATATGGTTATCCTGGTTTTTTTTTTTTAAGGAATAAGAAGCTGGTTCCTTACTGGTATACCCTGAGAATATATATTTGTCACATCAGCAATGACCCATGTTTTAAGGACCCTGGGACATATTTTTTTCCAGATTAATTAGATCCTCAAGGAAACAAATATATTATGTTAGTATTATTATTCCATGTAACACAACTATTCAGTTTTTCTCCTCGGCAAGCATTTGTCATGGTTTGAATTAGATATGGTGATAATTAAGAGATAATACTCAGACAAGATTGGCACCATAAAAAAGCTCTAGGCAACCACTATTAAAGACAGTGACATCAAATTCTGTCCCAAAATCAAGTAAATGATTGATTCTCAATAAACATGTGTAAACTTACCATGAGCATCACTTTACTGGCAGATTTTTTTTTACTTCGTCTGGATACATAAGTATAATAAGGATTTAAGTTCTGGATTTTCCTGAACATGTGGGCGGGGCCATTTCCAAAATTGGTCACTGTAAATGGCCTTTTGCAATTATATGTTCAACCGTACAACTGTATTTTAGAATAGTCTGTCGGTCGCTTGTTTAAAGTAAATAATGCACGCAAACAAAATATTAAGTTTGTGTGTGTGTGTGTGTGTGTGAGCGAGAGTGACGGACAGACAGACAGATGCGAGGAAACAATCAGCTTACGGCGAGAGTTCGACTACTCACCTTACTTAAACAGTGTTAAACTAACAAGATATAAAGATTGTACATACACAAACACATCCAAAAAAAAAAATGACTTTAGATGTCCAAATGAACCAATCCTTAAACCCTTTGCATGTATGCGCAGAGTTTCAAACCACTATGCAACTTTCACCTGTAAATTATCCTGGAACTGAAATTAACAAGCTGATCGAGGGGTCGGAGAACTTCAAAAGAAAGAATGTTATTTCATGAAGGCCGGGCGAAATGTACACTCGCATGCCACGTCAGAGGTATTTTATTATTATTTCAGGGCTAACACTTACCAGATGGTCCAGCTACAAGTAAAGTCGGTGTCAATTTGTCCCAGTATAGCGGTGCATCCAAGCGCACACATCAGGAACACAGTCGCGAGGATGTTTGGGGCAAGTGGTCCATCGGAATCCATCCTGGGTGCAGCTTTATCCGACCTCTGTTATATTATTCCAACATTGTCACTTTAAACACTTTCATTTGTACATCCAAGCTGGCCTACCCTCAGCACAGAGATGCGTAAATCCGGCCAGGAAATAGTAATATGGGGTAAAATCAACAATGAGTTTGACACACACGCGAGCTCTCTGTGCCGACCCGACCTGAGCCCACGCCACAATGATTATTTTCTTCATTCCATCGCATGCGATGCGTGAGGTGTCTGTCAACACCACTAGCTCCGCCCCCTGTCTCGCAGGATGCGTGCCAGGATAGTCCATTTTCCCAAGTAGCGGTGCCAGGTTTGCATAAAAGTTCCCGATCTCTGAATTTTGAAGATTTTCTCACATGGAATGTTGAATAACCTAATAAATTCACCCACAGAAGGAATGGTCTTTCCTATTTATGCAAACTTTGCTTACTTTTGATGAAAACATGAACGGACTCGAAGGATCGTGCCAGTTTGGAACCCCCCACTCCGTTAAATAGGACTAAGTATCATCGTGTCGAGTGGCCGGTGAGCACGACGTGTCGCCAGGCATACATATATTACTGAAAACTGTACAACGAATCTGTCGATTATTGTTTTTTTATCTGATCTAAACGTTAACTATCTCAACACCATCAGGGCATTCCTCCGTTGATGGTCAGCGAGTCCTACTTTATGTGATGTGATTCAAAATTCCAACTTTTGTCTTTTGTTGAAGCATACGTCACTTTTATACATTTCTATAAATGATGAAATGGCGCTGGAGTTAAAAATTACAATAACCATGGGTTTGTGAATAGGGGGCTGAAATCGTTTCATATATTTGGACATAAACGCACGAAAAACACTGGGGGTTTCCTAAGATGATCCAAAAGGTCTGTGCAGATTACAGCTTAATATTTATGCTAATTTTTTAACTCTCTCTCTCTCTCTCTCTCTCTCTCTCTCTCACTTCACTTGATTTAGAGGTTAAGCTCAGCCTCGCTATGCTTACGAAGGAAATGAGTAATTAAGCTTTGTTTAATTATCCCCCCCCCCCCCTCTCTCTCTCTCTCTCTCTCTCTGATTCTTAATTTAGAAAGTTCACAATAAATGCTAAATCAAAGTAAATAAAGGCACGGCAAAAGTTTGTCTAACACATCGCGTTATCGCGTTATCGCATTTTTTAATTATATGATATATACTTTCCAATAAATCAAAAGAAAGTCTAATGCTGATAAGCGAACGTGTGTGTCTGTATACTGAACGTACGCCCGTTGCACAAAAACCACACACACGGCCCATTCCTATGTTAAGTGTTCAAGGCTCGCTTAAGCGTTTGTCAAGTGCGTCTCCGTACTTTATTAGATGGCATACCGGAATGGATTTGGCCTCTGGGCCACGCGAGGTCGACTCACTGTTGACATTTGTACCGTTATCGCACACAAAACAGGCAGGTTGCCAAGACGCTATTTGCACTTCGCACCTGGGCACACAGGCGGCGCTGCACGCGCTGACCTTCAATGGCTAGACTCATTTGGAACGGAAGACGTTACTCAAAACAAAAATAATCAAGCTTTTGTCCCAAATAATAGTGTTTTACACCTATTAGAGTACAAAGAGAGTGAAAGTATTAGATGATATAGACGGAGTTAAAGACTTTAAATAGACATTCAGAAAACCTGTCCTCCAATGCAAATATTGGCACGTGTGTATGAACACTGTTCATAATGCCCGGGGGCATTTTGCTCGTTGGCAAATTATCAACTATCTAAATGCTACAAAACATGTACTTAGGCTCACAAAAGTGCTAAACGTGGGTCTCTTCATACAGGGTATATATAATTGGGGTAATAACTACATGCGCGTCATGACTTGCATCACGTAATAATTTATCTTGTGGGTTGCCTAACAGTTGCGTTTGCGTTTTTTTTAATCGTATGAATTATGTGCACAACTGCGTGATATGTGTGGTCTCGTATACTAGTATTTTTAATTACCCGAAAAAATAATTATTGTGTATTTGCTGTATAAATATATTCATAAAATGTACCTGCATGGTTTGGCGGTTTTAAACTTTCCAGATTACAAGGATTAAAACTGAAAGCGATATCAGATTACCGCGGGCACATATCGGTTTCATGCAGATTAGGTCCGGAGACACAAAACCCTAATTATCCTACCCCCTAGCTCAAAAAGTATTTTTTATGTACTTGTAATTTTTGTTATCTCTATATATTTATGAAATTCTTAAAAAAAGATTTAATGTTTGATTATCGTGTAAATATATACATATATATATTTTTATATATAAATATATATATATATATATATCGTATGTTTGTATATATATATATTTATTTATAATGTGTCATGCACTTTGTTAATTGAAGTGCACGGGAAATATCAATATAATCGACAACATAATTAATATATGCATGTGTGATATGTTTATTTTTCATTAACTGATGGATGTTAGGTTTATATATCTTACATCTTTCAAGTAATTTATCAGTAAATTATGTATCGTGAGCTGAAAGCGCATAACAAAATATCAGTAAGGTGATTCAACGGGGGGGGGGGTGTCATAACAATCAAGCATGCAGCAGTTATAACCAGGTATCAGCTTCACGCTGTATATCCCCCAACATGTAATCTGAAATCGATTATAGGGCCACCTCGGGGTAATATATAAGGGGAGAGGGGTAACATATCTAAGTTAAACATGCCAACCGTAAAAATGTGTGCCAACTAGGCCTATATATGTATTTTATATATTTTTATGTATTTTACCAGAATGTAATATTGTTACAGTTACTATAACAAGTAAAATGAAATATTTACATGTTTAATAGTAAATAGCTCTTTATACAATAACAAATGAGTCAGATGTACGGGTATTGGGTATATCATTCTAAACATATATAGCCATTTGTGAACCCATATAGGGAACATGAATTGTGCCTGCATGCACAGTTTTGCACACAAGTCAGAGAATAGTGGCGTTGCTGCGCCCTTTTCACAATCGACATTCCCAAATCATCCTCTAAATCTGTTTTTCGGACTTTTCGAACAGAAGGGCTATCGGACTGTTATATTTTGTATGCTAAACATTGGTGGGGACAGGGATCGCGCTATTAATATATTTTTTATAATCACTGATATACAGTATAAGCGGCTATTGTCTCTGCATTATAATTCCTGAACATATTGACAGACTTCTAAATTTGAAACTTGGCAATCCAATTAAACTGTCTGCTTCAGGTTTATCATGCTGGTTTAACAACTAGCTGTCAGACAGTCTGAAACTTGTTAAATAACATAGGTGTTAAGTGAAGGATTATCGGAGATAAGGGTGGTGATTGAAGGTATATATACTAGTCTCTCGCTCTCTCTCTATATATATATTAGATGTAATATATATATATATATATATATATATATATATATATATATATATATATATATATACATGTAAGATGCATTTGATATTGGGGAGAGGGGGTTGGGGGCAGGGATTCATGCTCTTTAGGTAATTTTATTGGTTAGTTAATTGAACAACTGAATTCATCCATCTTTTTTTGTAACTGACGGTGGTACTACTAGGCTTCAGTAACGCAATTCCACTGCATGTGGAACATCCTCAAAAATGTCCGCTGTTAGTCTTGAACTGTTAGTAACGACGCCAGGTGCAGGTGCTCAAATTGTGAAATAAAAGTTGACATTTTTCGCGAAGGGGCTGTTGCAGCGCTATCTGTCAGCAACTATGTGATCTATATAGGCAATAATGGGAAATATGCATGTCAGTGGAATCAAAAAGACAATATAGGCATCAGTTGGTCAACTATATTATATATATATATATGTGTGTGTGTGTGTGTGTTAAACCTTCTTGGTTGGATTCACAATGCTTTCGCGGAATTGCTGCATGAATCTTGTCTGATATATATAATCTCGTTGTATACAGGTTGTTCATTGGGACTGTACTACTATATAACAGGCGTAGTTTGATCAATTTGACCATGTTGAACATGCATGCCTGAGACAAAAAGAGTCAAATCGAAACCCCATAAATGTAAAAAAAGTGTGTATGATTGCGCTTGCACTGAGAGCGTTTTAATACTTTACAGTTTACATTTCATAACATTATACAAATACACAAACGTTATACCAAAGTTATGTCATATCCATGAAAAACCGTTTAATTAGTTGTCTTCAAGTCCACTCAGCAGTCACTCCAGGCCATCGTGGGAGGTGGTATTGAGTATAGTTCTTAAGTGAGATTACTCTTAACATGCAAGGTCAAGGGTACGAATCCCATCGTAACTACGCTGCCTCACCACAGAACAGTGTCTTGATCAATAATCATACTTATATTGACATGTGATATAATTACGTATACATAATCACAAATCTTTTATATATGAGAGGGCAGTACATGTATATATACACATTTGACTTTTTTACCCAATATATATGCATATATGATGTGCGGTTTGGGATACATTCACATATATACATAAACTTCATTGTGAAAGCACACAATCATGAAGAAAATCCGTTCTGTAGAAATATGTTTGTATTCGTAGAATGACACATTGGTACAAAATACAGTTCCTAAAACCTTCTTATGATATACCAAGTTGTTGAGTTCACCAAAATTACGACAGTACTAATCAATATCACTAAATTACTAAGCCATATAGGTTCCTTCACCAGATCTGCTGGACCTGTTTATAGCTGACCGCCAAGAGGCTGCGAACCTAAACGAAACAGTCATAGCATGAGGGCTTACTTGTGTGCATTGTGTATGGTCTCGGTGACCGTCAGATCTGTGTTTCCGGTCTAAGCTTTAATCACGAATAACTTATCTAAAAAGTAACTCACTTCAGTATGACTAACACTAACATATTGGTTCGATACCCTAGCAAATGGGTAAATAGATGTTAAAGATAAGAAATTAATTGACTATTTCATATAACTTTAATACTTAAATAATACAAAACGCTATCCTTAAATAACCACAAGTTTGATCTATACTTCAGGCTACATAATGATATATAAATGAACCCGATTAACTCGGGAAACTTATAAACTACGGGTAGCCCAGTTATCCCATCTATCACAGGTACTACTCCCTTTACAGTCCCCTTTTTTGTGAACTGCTGGGTTTTGCTGACCCATGCGCCAGTTGCATCATCTTCCAGCCACATACATATACAGCAAAGCGCATGCGCAGAGCGGAGCGGTGCCCGGCTTGCTGGTATATCTGGGACAGAAGCTTGTTTCTCTCCCCTGGGGTTAACCGGTCATTGCTAATGAACCACGCACCTGGTGTTACATAATAACACATCTATATAACGTTTTTATAAAAAAAAATGCGTGTGACTGATAATAGAAATGCTCAATGGAGTGCATTCCTCCGCCAAAGCAAAATACATCCTATACTGACTCAAACACTTAAAACAAATAAATAAACGTCAAACAAACGAAGGTGAAAACATTACCTGGTTGACGAAGGTAATAATATCAATATATAAAGACGTATATATATATATATATATAATAATTCAACAATAAAACACCAAAAGCTGCTTCTAAACCATATCATGCATGTATTTGTATATATTTTGTTATGTGTTTTGCTTTTTTTACAATACTGTGATTGAAATAGAATTTCATTATTTCATAGGTCACAACTTATTGAGCTAAGCCGTTAAGTACACGCGTATACCTGCGACAAATACACCGTAGAAGTATGTACACCAACACTAGTAAATCATTCTGTCAATGGGCCATGTATCAATCTGTAGGGAAGAAAATTATATACATGGATAGGGTTATGGTATAACTTTTCGTGTTTTAAATTTTTCTATCTTGAAATTTAATCATTATTAGTTCCAGGTTTTATCAGCGCGGCCATTGTTATCTATACGTATAGGTAAAGAAGGGAAGAACGCGCCTGAGCTGTACTGTTGACACTTGCTGAGAACGGGACCAGCCAGCTTCCTCAGCCACGAAAAAGTGGAAGGTTGAGACATTTTTTAAGTTTATTGTGACCATATTTGAGGAGGATTTAGGTTAGAGATGTTAGAGGTGAGATTGCCTGAGCTATAATGTTTGTAGATGCTACACAAAGTATAGCGCAAAAGTATCCAAGAGACACGATCCAACGTAGTTCCAGCTCCACGAATCGGAGACAAGAGAGAAGTCATACGAGCCAGAAGAGCAGCAGCACCCACGCTCACTCTGTGGCGAGGGCCTGCACCCGAGCAGTATCGCGCATGTCTTCAACCCATACAACGAGTGATCGAGAGCAAACTTAGCTTTTTCATTACCTGTTTTCTATACTCGATAGTTAGGAAATCTTTGGGAAATCACCCTGTCTTTTGAACTGTGTTCTCATGCATGTCAAAGATCGTGAAATCAAGAGATAATAAAAATGTCAGTGGCGGTTTAAATTTACAATCACACTTATATCGATAAGCTGATATGAAAATATGTAACATGATAGCAACATAATAAAAAACTCTCATCAACATGACGTGTTTGGACCACTTGCTGGATCTCGTCATACTTGCCCGGACAGATTTTTTTTAACTGCACGGGTTCTCTGGCTTAATGACTACACCATATTTAGCATAAGTTATCCGTAATTAAAATATGTTCTTTTCTACTGCTGCCACAATTAAATATAAATTGGTTTTAGTATGGTTAAACTTATAACCAGTTAAAATACAGTTTTTTATCGATTGTATATAATTAAGCTAGTTGTTGATTGCTGTTAATGCAAAAGGGGTGTTCCATGCATTTTAAAATTTGTTATGAGACATCTATATACCCTAGCTCAGTCATGAAGATACAAGACCAATGTGTGTGCCTTTATATGAAGATTGTAATCGATAATTATTGGAAAGTACACTTTGGAGATTAAAGCGTATTTTTAAGCCAGCTAGGGAAACTAGACTATATATATACCGTTCTAATATATATATATATATATATATATATATATATATATATATATATATATTGTGTGCGCAGAGTTTGATCTGAGTAGGATGCGACTCACATTTATGAGTTCCTTGTTGGCAGTATTCCAAAGCGCACGTGCATAAACATCTTCAAAACAAAACCAACATATGATAATTGTCAATTTCATGCATTGGGAAGACTGGGAATTAACTGCCTCCTAAAATACTAGCATAGTGTGCATTTCACTGAATACATAATCGCAGGTTATAAAATGAAAACGTTTGGATTACATGTTTCATTCAATATTAATCATACCATACGTATGGATGATTATGTATATTATAACGATGCTTTTTCTAAAGCACTGCACATCATTGCATATGACATCGTTAGGCTTTGGGCAGGGATTGCCATTCTATACGCACACGTGGCGGCGTCATAATTCGGGTTAGAATGTACTGGAGTTTAAGCAAAGTTGACCCATGACAACTCTCCTGTTTACTAGTACGCTGTGCCACGGGTTTAATGTTACTACCACGTGCCTGTATTCTGGATTTTTAAAGCCACACAGGTTTGTTTTGACACTCGTTAGTGACTTGCGTGTGGCACGCGGTACCGAATCACGACCAGATCAGATAACGTTACGTTGGTCGTAATGACTACTTTTTACAACCAGCCCTCCCTATTTATCTTACAAGTATACAAAGTTAAACCCATTGTTAGGACTGTAACACTATATATATACGGCTGAGGCATTTAAATCCCGCTTGCTCATAAACAGCATGTGGTCACCTAAAACGCAGGCCCATCTGTATAAGTTGCGAGAGGAGGAGTTTAATTTCATCCTTGTATAATTTATGTTATCTTAAAAGAAAGCATCAAAATAGCATCATTCAAAAGGTAGTCAAAGACCACAACCTCCGCCACGACTGGTATCAAACTGAGCTGTGTCGTATATGCAGGTAATGTGTCACGCGTAATGACGCCAAGGATGGAATACAAACTCTCTGCGCAGAAGGATTCTCGCTGTCTCTTTCTTGTCGCATCCCCGTGCGATTATCTAAACCTTACAGGTTTATTTTTCGAGTTTCTCTAAATCGTTCGTGGTGGCGTATACACACTCAACCCGGATGTCACATGTCGCATGTCGAAATTATGGGTGTACCGCTAGTATATAGGATAACCACTCGGTTTTATTAGAATTCCACTAAAGATAAAACCGGACGTTTGGACAAAAAAGGCTCAGGTTCTTGTTTCTGTAAAAAAGACATAAGCTTGATTTTTTCTATAGATTTTTTCAGCCGTTGATGTTTCATAATGTTTATAGTTACAAACAATATACTTTTGTATGTCGGTTATAGTAGAAGTTTAATCCGCATAAAGCCTCAAAATTTACTGGATCATATGGATCAAATTCGTACCTTAAAGGTCATTGACTACTAAATATAGATATCTTATTTCAGCAGGTTATAAACATGGCAGTTTAATAACTAGGTAACGAGATACTAGAACAGCTGGACAGCAGACAGGGGAAGACCAGCCCTGCAGTATAAGCAGCCTGAAGGTCAGGTAAACTGATGACACACCCACAAACTTTAGCGTCTGACTCGAAGGACATGCAGCAGCATAAAGCATATATGTATATACTTTGGTTGGATTCATATTCTCGAGAAAAAAAATTTTCGCGATTTTCCTTTTTCCGTGCAGTATTTCGCGAGGGCTTCATTTTCGCAAAATCACCGTACAGTAAAGTAAGCATTGTATATCATTTATTGTATTAATGTAAAATGTTTACATAAATCAACATTTTGACGAGAACCATATAGAACGTTGAGCTAATGTATATAAGTTAAAAGTATATATCAATATTTTTGTCTTCCATGCTATACAGGCATGGATAACGCTCTTAAGATGCAAATGCGGCAATGCAGTATAAATGGCTATTATACACGAAAGTCTTTTTAAAGAAAGTTTCACTGTCCCGAATCTGTATAATATATATATAATACACACACACACACACACACATATATATATATATATATATATATATATATATATATATATATATATAGAGAGAGAGAGAGAGAGAGAGAGAGAGACTATTCTACGCAGGGATGGCTTAAGATTTTGCAAATTAAAATATTTAACAAAGAAAACAATTTCAGCAAAATAATTAGGCACAGCAGTGTTTCGATAACTATATACTTTTCCAAATATTGTCTATTGTACTTACAGCTTTACACAAAGCATTAGAAAGTTAAGACTTTCTTTTGTGTGAAGCTTCTACGCAAGTGGGAATTCCTTAAACACCTGTGTTTAAAGGAAACAGTCGGTTTTATAACCCCGGTGCACAGGGAAGCAACTTACAAGAAAACTCAATCAAAATGTTTCCGCGAAGCACTGTAAAAAGCAGGTGTTAATTGACAAAGCCATTTGAGAGCTATACACACACCTAAAAAGTTCAAACAGAAATCCTAAATCCACAGTATAAAAATTAAATGTACGCCCAATCTCAGATCTGGACCAGGCTGATTCATTTCAAGGAATGTTGTATGTTTATGTTGGTGGTTTCCTCATTTTGCTCCGTGGAATTCTGTTAATAAACACAGCCTGGTTGATAAATACGAGGAGGGCACTGCGGGAGCACCTGCATCACACACAGCTCATGTACTGACCGATTTGTCTAAACTATAAAGGATTTTAATGACGTATTCACATACCAAGAGGGCTAAATATACACATGAAACATAGTGTTGTCTCCTTAGGGTATGATTGTTTCTGCCAATATTCCATTCTAAAATGGTTTGTTTATTCTTGTACAGAAGTGGAAATAATGTTGCATCGGGCACGATCAGTGGCACAAAAACGTAAACATAGCACGCACGCCACCTAGTGTAGCCGTATCGCCCTGTTCACCTGGCAAGAATTTTAAGCTTCAAAGCTGTGTTTCCTCCGTGTTGCATCTTTAATATTTTTTTTGTTTTCAAAGGCCAAGGTCGAAGCACTGGTCTCTCATGATCAGTTGGTAAACAATACACGTGAACTGTGTTTATACTCACAAACTATATAACAAGGTATAACACAGGTGAATTTGGATTAAGCTAGAATGAACTAATAGCGTGTGAGAATACACATTTTATTGCAAATGTATATGTAGCCATAATATATGTAGCGGTTATATATATTGGAGCCCTTTTACCGATCTGGCTCGTCTGTCGATGGTCCTGGCCCACATAATTAAAGATCTGATGGACACATGGTTGTATTTATTTTTTCTATATAACAACATAACTGAAATTTGAGCCTCTTTTAAATAATTTTCAAAATAAATTCTGGTATTAATTTTTTACCTGTGAATATGTTGTTTCTACAGTCAAACAAGGCAAAAAAATCAGGGCTTCTGTATCTCATTTTCTCGCCATCCTGGACCGAATGCATTGAGGCCAAAATTAACCCTCCAAGCAGTTCCAAATAATCATTTGGATATCATGTTTTTGATTGGCCACAGGTATAAAAAATATTTGACTGATATACCATTTATTTTGTGTGAGATTATGCTAAGCTGTACATAAAAATCAAACAATAGGTTTCTTTTAAGGCCTCTTGCCATAACGGCTAGAGCCAACCAGAGCAGGCCAAACAATTTACTACTCTCCTTCAGGTCATGTAAACAAATAGGAACACGTAACCTTAAATTAGGAGAGTCTTTGCAAAAAAAAAACAGGGCGAAATAACAGCAGGTACTTCCATTAGTCTGCCTGTGAATATTCAGTTTGAGGTGTTTATATATCATCAGTAGAAATTATAAGAAAATATATCTTAAGCTACGGGATCGGTCGTGGATATGTATCAATATATCCTTCAGGTCTGTTCATAATGGAAATTACCATGCAGTGTATCTTTTTACATCTTTCACTATATACTGTACCAACAATAACTGCATGAATTGATTGGTGGATGGAATGGTATAGAACTATCACTAGCACCAGCTAGGTAAATGCCGCTCCCATAGATATTAATAAAATTTGCTTTTTGAGTTAACTGAGATAAACCCTGAAGCATAATTTTGTTGAGATGATTTATGGGAAAGGACGAACAATTTACGCCTGTTATAATTGGACTCTGGACAAGTTATGGCATTAAAGTGCTTCACATTTTATTGGCAGCTGTCAACTCACCTGCATGTCCTCTCATAATATACATAAGATAACCAGGGGGCTTTAATATATCATTTACGGATCTGTTTTGACACAAACACACTGTGATTGGACTCTTCTGGTGATTTATATCTTATGTCGTTCATTATAAATATGCTATTTTTGCCTCTGATATTGGACAAAAAGTGCCCTTGATGCAACATGGGCTCGTTTGTTAATGGTGTATATCATAAATCAGTGATATCTTGCAAGGTCAATGGATTCTCTATCAACATATATCAGTCTGATAATTAAAGTTGTTAATCAACTTGAATGAATGCTGCCAGAGATAAATTAATGTTAACGTAAAGTTTAATATATATACGTGTATGTGTATCGTGAAACAGCAAGCTAACATATCCTGTGCCTCGCTCGCTCTCTGATGTGTTTTTTGTGTCCCTTAAACAATAAAAGTAAAGGTTTGTGTGTTTTTGCGTATGCAAGGATAGGGTTATTTTCGGCAAGTCAATACTAGCGGGCTATACTTCCTAGCGCATATAAATAAATTAAACACATAACCCATAGAAAGCACATAAACAATCAATAAGCGTCCAGCTCATTAATTGGTAACTGCTAAAGCTTGCCAATATTGTTACAGGTATCTGTTTTATTGTGCGTAGGAGTGTCACATGTGTCTGTTGACATTCTGATTCGTGTAGCGCAGTCATAGTTCGTTGCTATGGGAACCTCGCTTGTTGGGCGCTAGCTCGCGTGTGGGGACTGAAGCGTAGAGACACAGCGTGCTTTTGTTCTTTATGTTTCGGGTCTGTTCATGTGCGTGTGTATTGTTCTTTGGAATTTTCCATTTCTAGAATTTTCGGGGCTATAAATTAGGGGCTGTGTTTATAGCCGGCAGAAATGAAAATACCAGCAAGCTAAGAGTTTTACTTTCTCGTCAGTTTTGGGACTTTACCGATAATTGCAGTGGTGTCAGATATTTAAAGGATTTTATACAGATTTATTACGGGCTGTCTCCAGTTTGCCTTTGGATTATTACTATTTACGTGGGTTATTGGTATTAAAAAAACTCTTGTTGAGCTGTGACAGTGGTGGTATCCAGAAATTAAAGCCTAGGATCCGGACACTCTGGTACTGTACATTTTTATTGTTATACTGTGTAATTGTATTGATTTAGTGTATTGTAATGTTAGGATTGTTCTAAGAATAACTTAAAATTTTTTGTTGACAAAAAAAAAAAAAACCACTGACATCTTTATTCATTCCCCTAGACATTTCACGCTGCCTAGTGTTACAGAATCTGATTTTTTTTTATCTCCGTAACAAAATTTGTGCTCGTCACGATTTCGTTATCTGTTGTTATTAGGTTCCGTAACAATATACATAAAATATGTTATTTCTAACTATTGTAGTGCGTGAGTAAATGTATATGTGAGACAGAAAGGGTGCGTGTTCGTGTGAGGCTGTTGTGTGTATGAAAAGCCCGGCCGGAAGGGGGGGGGTCACGTAATGTGTCCCTCTTCCCTGGACTATAGTATGTGTGTACCTGAAATTTAAGATGCCTTTACAGTAACTGATCTTCTGTGAAGAATGCAAATATATATGTGTGATACACGATAAGAATATATACCAGTTTATCTCTCACATTTCACACCCTTGCATTAGCTCTCACTTAACACCGGCAAGGGCACCACCCTGTGGTGTTGACAAGCACTTCCAGGGATATTATATATGTATATATATATATATATATATATATATATATATATATATATATATATATATATATATATATTCCTTTACCCTCTCTTACTATAATCATATATTAATATAATTATACTCTTTTGTCATATACTCTACCATTAATCAAGATTTCTCGTTCCTTTTTTTTATAAGAGTAAAGTGTATGCTGTTGTCCTATAACTCATTCCACATTCCACAATAATTGAACGGAACGTTGAATTGACCAAGTGATTTCGGAGTGACCCTGCCAAAGTGAATCACTCAAGGAAATTTGATTTCCCCTCTGCTTGTATCCTCTATCTTAAAGACAGCCATTTGCTTACCTTTTATGTATAGAAATTATGCGATTTCTCTTCTTACATATCGATGAACTGTATATATAGGTAATTCCTTGTAAGAAAGTTCTTATAAAGCCCCTGTGACAGATGTATATACATGGGCTTGTATCTAAAAGCTGTTATCAACGGTGGTCCATGCGCCAATGCATTCGTGCATGTAACCTTTTAAGCTGTTTTTTTTGGATATATGATGGGTAAGTTGAAAAGTCACTACGCTTTGCAAAGCTCTGACTGATGCGTCTGACTTGTCGCCAGATATGCTTGTTATATATGGTTGGATTATTTTTGTGCCCCCCCCATGTTATAAAAAACGTGGACGTTAACAAAACAAACAGCCTGTATGCGGTGGGATCTTTTTTTTTTTTTTTTTTTTTTTTTTGTTACCTATTTTATGTTAACGGATAAAGGGATTATCTTCAGTAAAAAGACGTCAGATATAAGAATAGGCTCCTTGAGCAGCCTCCCCTGCTCAGTAAAACTGATACGTAATGCATTTTGGCATTACAGACTTGCTTTTCTGAGCTTAATTATTGGCCAAATCATCCTATGAGTTTAACATTTCGTGAAAACGCAGTAAAGGATATTATAAACACAATATCAGGTTCATTTCTGAATTAACGAGAGAGAGAGAGAGAGAGAGAGAGAGAGAGAGGAGCGGGCTACAGATCATAACAGTTTTGTCACATCTTGAGCAGCGCTAGGCATGGACTCTAAATAACACCCATATTTAATTACCATATTTATTATATAAAGAATGTGCCACTTACAAATCTTTCTACGGAAGTTTCGCTGCGCATGCTCATGGGAAAATGCTGGTGCCGATGCATATGTAAATGCGGGGGGGGGGGGGGGGGGGGGGGGCTGCACAGCTTACCACAGTCTTCAGTACTCCTTCATGTATCAAAGCATGCATATCATTCATGCACTACAGGTGCTGCAGCCTGTCATTTAACCATGCATTTACTCCTGAGCTTTCTTCTGGGTTTATGACACCCAAGTGATTAGTTAATTCACGCTCATTTTCCTATGCAGGCATATACAGGGAGCGTCAAATCCCTGTCATGGTTAAAACAGACCCTGGCTATATATACCCCGTTCGTATTTAGAGTGGAGCGTCCATAAAATACAGCGTAATAGTATAGGATGTAATTTGCCATGTGCATCCTCAGCGTCAGCGGTTGTTTGTGATGCAGAGGCAATTTGCCGCATCCTCCCAGCATCCCTGGCTCTCTTCCAGATGGAAATCTGAATTTTCATGTATAAATGAAGTCTAGCATCAGCATCAAGTTGTCAAGCAAATCTCTATTTCAAAGTCCCTCTGGCCGTGGCCTGTGCTTTTAGTGGGCTGCCCGGGTCAAAATCCAGACAGGGCGTGCCGAAATCAGACACATCAGTGATGGAAAATAACTTTCCATAGATGGCACGCTGTCAAAATAATATTATGGCCGCATTATGCTTGTTATTTGGCTGATATATAAACTCTTTCGCAATCCACAACACTTGATTTTCGTAATAATGTGCGCTAAACTGGTATACGTTTTTCTCTTAATGCGCCACAACAGCAGAAAACTGCTGTTACTTATATTTATTCTCTATACACTGGCACCTGCAATGCCCGTCATATTATACAAGTCACACCCTTGCTGAACTATAAGCATATTAAGCCAACGTGCATATCATTGAATCAAACAATATACATAGGTTACTCAGGCCTAAATTTTTAATAGTAATATGTCTTATAGCAGAAAGACTTATGCTTAACATTAATCATTATCCTTTAAAATGTGAAGATCACCTATTTATGTTAAACCTATTAAGTTCGACTTTAGATGCTTCTGTAAGTTGCATATTACAACGTTTGCTTTTTTCCCCATGTGCCTGTATGAGTTGTGCATTCGAGTTCAGTTGGTTCCCTTTTGCTACTGATATCATTAAAGACCTGTACCCAAATTTAATGACATTGATCCTCTTCTCAACTCTGCACGGGGTAATTAATCCACAGCAGGTGCTGCCGAGGAACTGAATTCTCTGTGACATATGAGCTTACAGCCTCATCCTTTGATGGGTCAATTAAATCAGCAAGGAGTATTAAGGACACGTCCTTTTGGATGTAGCGTTTAAGGCGGCGCCTCAGATTATCTGTTCGGGTTAGGTGATCGAATACCCTTGATATTTGGAATATCGGGAGAAATGTTATTGTCGATTACCTGTCGGAGATTCAGATCTTATTGATTATTTTTTTTATGTTTGCCAAGTGGATAAATTCGCTTGAATCACTGCGTCTGCCAGACAAAATCGAAAAAAAAATTAATGTTTCAACTGTACTTGTTTTGACATGTAATATATACCTTTGTTCCAATACAGAATAATAACATACTGTTTTTTCCCCGTTTTAATTTTTGTTTGGAAGTTTGAGCCATCGTTAAAAGTATCAATTATTGTCAATCCGTTAATGATTGTATCGAATCTTGTCGTATTAGAGCCACCAATAATCGTGTAGGTTCTTGTCAGAGCCATTTGTAATCGTAAAGATTCTCGTCAGCGCCATCAATAAACGTATCGATTTTTATCAGAGCCATCTATAATCGTATCAATTGATGATTGTATTGATTCCCGTCGTATCGAATCAATTATTGTTTAGTTTTTTGTTAGAGCCATCAATAATCGTGTATAGGTTCTTGTCAGGGCCTCCAATAACCGAATCGATTCTCGTCAGCACCATCAATAACCGAATCGATTCTCATCAGCACCATCTATAATCGTATCGATTCTCGTCAGCACCATCAATAATCGTATCGATTTTCGTCAGCGCCATCAATAATCGCATCGATTTTCGCCAGCACCATCAATAATCGTACCGATTTTCGTCAGCGCCATCAATAATCGTATCGATTCTCGTCAGCGCCATCAATAATGTATCGATTCTCGACAGCGCCATTATTAATCATTTTAATTCTCGTCAGGGCCATCATTAATCGTTTCAATTCTCGTCAGGGCCATCATTAATCGGATCGATCCTTGTCAGAGACATCAATAATCGTATAGTTTTCCTTCAGAGTCTTGGAGCAGCGGTCAATAAATCTTTAAACCAATTTAGTGCCCTGGTCCTATTCATTGTTTTGGTCATATCAAAATCTAAAGCAGTTTTCATTCTCTTTGCATTGTCACTCTTCATTTTTATTTTCCGTTGTCACATAATAACAGGTCACAAACAACATAAAAACATTTACAAAAACAAATAAAACAACAACTCACAGATAGTGCAAAATTGAACTGAATTTTGTATTCTCGCCTTTGATTCTTAAAACGATATGATCTTTTCAATTTATAAACCTTTATCTTGTGACAATATGACTTTAGATGTATGTGCATGGTAGATTACCTTGGGACCTCCCAGTATGTGACTCCGGTAACAAATAGCGATTGATAAATTCCGTTAAAAGCAAAGCAAGCGGTAAGTGCTTGGCAGTTGCATGCACAAGCAACTCTGGGTTGGGCCTTATATTTATGAAAAAAGCCAAGGTTCTGCACCTATAGTGTATCATGCACTGTATATACCTAAACCTTTGATATGTGCTGCTTGGGTCCCTGCTGGTCTGGCCCCTCAAGTGGCTTAAAGCAAGTGTTTAATGCATGCAGATATCAGCTGAGTAAATTGTATATAAGATCCCTGTCAACTAATTCACCGTGCACTTTGTCAGTTGTAGTGCCCTCGTGTGCCCTGATGGGGTGTTCTGTGGGGTGAGGGTTTGGTTGAGTCACCTCCTCTCAAACAACTTTTTCTTTGTCTGTCATCAACTAGATATTTTTACAATTCATAAATAAGTTATTTACGGTTTTAGTATAATGGTATACCCGCTTATTTTGGTATACCCAAGGTCCGTGTGTCCTTCCATATGCTTGTACGTCCGCTAACTTTTAGTATCGCCGAGATAACTTACCATGGATTTAATAATGAATTTTCACGAAACAAACCACAACTACTTACCAATAGTTTACCTCGCCCGGGTTCGATTACAGGCAAATTCCATGCATATTCAATGAGGTCAGAGGTCACTTGGCTATTTTGCGGTGTCGTCGAAATATCTCACCAAAAATATGATGGATTTTGATGAAACTCAAAATAAATATTAACCAATATAAAATATCTCTTTCCAAGAATTTGATGGATTTTGATGAAACTCAAAATCAATATTAACCAATATGAAATATCTCACCTAAGTTCGATTCCAGGCAAAATCCATGCGTATTTAATGAGGTCTGAAGTCACCAGACTTTGGGGCGATGTGATGACTAACCAAAAATATGACGGATTTTCCTGAAACTCATTATGAATATTTACCAGACTTCATATAGCCATTCATATACTTCATTGCGGTGCTCTTGTTTACATAGTGGTACCGTGAAAATGTTATTTATGTGAAGTATCAATAAGTATATATATATATATATATATATATATATATATATATATATATATATATATATATACATACTTAGATATATTATCTATCTCTCTATGTTTTTCAGATGTATTATGATGACAGTCATGCAGATGGTATATATGGAGAGATATATGGTTATGGCCTAAAGACTATAAAAAGGAGACACAGAGACAACTGCATACTGTCTCATCATTACAAAGCTCCACATTGTGCATTGTACCGCACCATAAAAAAGAAGACAGGGGATGGCCGTCGTCTGTTAGTGCTTTTAAGCTGTATTATGTTACCATACTCGTGTACACATGGCTGGGGTTCAATTTAACTCTTTTTACGTATCAGGCAACACCGAAGAACATCCTTTTTTCTACTACAATACCCATCCTTGATGCTATTGTATTGTAGAGTACTTCACACTACCTCGCGTCCCAGTACGTGCTGTGTTTCTTTAGAACGCAGAACGCCAAAGAGGAATATAAATATGAGCTTAAGATTCAAGTATACACACTTTATATCATGTTCCAGAATGTAAAGGAATGACATTCAAATAAGATGGTGTAATAAAAAGAATGGGATGGTATTGTATGCCATCCCCAGAGGTCATGGTGTCAGTGTCTCGTAATTCATTATAATTCTTGTCATACCCAGGAAAAAAGAAAATGTACAATAGGAGCAAGGGTGTAAAGGAGAAAGTGAAAAGGGAATTAGGTATACATTATCTATTGGAAATCACACGGTAGGATAAACAGGACGACAATATGAAGATACGTGTGAAAAAGGTCGGAGCACCAAAGATATAATCCTGTATTCTAAAAAGTCCCGAAATGGTTACATTAACAAAGAACTTGAACGAAATGAGAATGTACCTCCATGCCAAAATAAACAGTCGAACAGACAGAGGTTTATACGCTGGTGTCGTCCAAATTTTTCTATCGAGAAATTAATACACCTTTACCTAAATCGCTCGTTGTATTTCAAGTGTTTACTTTGAATAGCAAATTATTATTTTTTTGTATAAGAAGCTAGACCTTGTATTTTCAATAGAGTATCAGTAGTTTATATATACAAGTTGAATACCTTGTATTTTCAATTGAATACAATGTATCAGTAGCACAAGTCGTGTCCTAGATGTATACTAGAGGGTGATATAGCCGCTGATTAATAAAATACCCCCATTAAAATATGCAAACTGAGTTTAACTGATTTTTAGGATATTTGTGAATGCCGAGTACACACATTATGGTGCTATTTATAACAAGATTCTACATGGCTCCGTTTAGATTAAAACCTATATATATATATATATATATATATATATATATATATATATATATATATATATATATATAACTTTTATTTCTATATTGTTGCTATTGTTTCCACCGAATTCAGGACTCGACACTATAATCATACCAAGGCCACGCGGAAGAAATAATTTCTTAGAACCCTCCCCTGTCGACACTATTCCATATTCAGGTGAAGTTGTCATATTCTTATTCTATGTAGTAACACACATGTTTTAAGGTATGAAGTATTGGACTTATGGACTATAAGTGTTTAGGATTCATTCTACCGGAAAGCAAACTACACGCTAACATGACCTTATAATAGATGTACGGTCGATCACTTATATATATACGCTGTATAAGGTCTGAACAAGGAGGTCACGTAACGTCTCCTTCGACCAAGTGAATGTTGTGCGTCATTATTGTTCAAAGTTCTTTCTAAAAATATGAAATCCAAGAGGCTGTAATAAAAACCTGAGATAAGATGATAATTTATTAAACCCTCATAAACAAACACTGGTATACTATATCAGCATGATCAAAGGCTCGGTCAATGACAGGATAACATCCAATACATGTCAATTATATAAAGTAAATTATGATTATATATGTTAAAGGAACATAACCAGAAGAAGCACTATGTCTATTCTTTCACACTTTCTGTTCAGTTTTGCTTTATACAAACGTTTCCCAGCAAAACACTTCCTATGACACGTTTTCAGTACCTCCTGTTCATCTGCTTGACACCTTGTTATGGTTCTGCGTATGAGTAGACATGGTCCACTTGTGTCCTGTTTACCATAACACGGCCGCGTGACCGGAGTTCCGATTTTGTGCGTGAGCTACGATCCTAAACGAAAAATTATCCACTAGTCCATAAACATGGACCTTCATGTCCTTTGATATATCTTTGTTGGACGGAAATTACGGTCCATACGCCGAATATAAATTCATCGTATGACACGCCTCAGCTGAAATGGTACTTGTGTGACCTCGTGTATCGGGTCCCTGAGCCACCGCAACGCGCGATGTTTCATTACTTTTTTTGTCAAAATCAGTCAGGGTATCTCATGATTAACAGGTTTTTTAGTCCGATATTGTCCCGGTTGTTTATGTTGGCGCTCCTTTTCAGGGCAATAGAGTTTGTCAGGTACCATTTTATTTAAAAGAGAAGACGCTATTTTACGTGTTAATTCTACATCCATTGTACGTAAAAAGGCCTCTTTAAGCTTTATTGTAAATCAAATATTGTACATATCCCGCAAAATGAGTCTGGATGCATAGTCAAAGTGCTGCTCTTAGGCGTTTGTATCAATTTGCTTAGTATCAAAACAATATTATACAATGTGTTTCGTCTCCGAGTTCATACGTGCAACGTTCTTTCACATACCCTTTATATGTATGTCTTAAAAATTTTCCACACGAAAATAAAATTAATTTTTGTTCGGCCTATTGAACCAGTTCATGCAGATTAAACATGTACATGCCATCGTGGTATTGATATCAATTAGAGTCATCGATAATGACGAATCGCTTTAGCCTCTTTAGTTATTTTAGTTATAAAAATTTTATAATGTGGAACAAAATCCAATATTAACATCATATTGTATATGAAACAATATTAAATTAGATACATTTTACACCGTAGCAAATAACAGCTGCTGTTCGTGCCTGGATTTTACTGTGGAAAGTCCAGCCTGACGCCTGTACTATTAGGTCTGCTACAGGCGACCTTAACCCTGGATGTCACCGTGGTTATTTAGCTGTACAGTAGTAATGGACTGTTGACAGTCTTTGGGATGCATTAAGGGTGCTATCAAAACCCGGGCAGGCTGGCAGCTCGGGGACGACAGCCGGGGTCACGGGAGCTGTTTATGGCACTGCCAGGCTACCGGGGAAGCCATGCAGGTGACAAGAGGTGACAAATGGTCGCGCCGTGTCAGCTGACCCGCCCGTACCTACAGCTGAAAGCCATCCATCTGGTCTGGTACACCTACCCCCTCTCCCAGGGGAATTAGGACTTCCCGGGTCGGCTAGGGGACACAAGGAAGGGGCATAACTGTTTCCCAGGCCTTGGGGAATCTGGGAGGGAAAATTGGAGAAGTGGTATGGAGGTCAGTTAGAGGTAAATTAGCTTAACGAGCTTGATTTCCGTATAACGGAAATTCTACACTAATAAACGAATATATATAAAACTGACGACCACAATGGTGAAGTGGCATCTCTGTTAACTACCAAGAAGATTCTTTACGCTCAGGTTGACCCTATGGACTATGTGTAATATATATTGGACTTAAAATAATGACTATAATCTCATTATTATCATTATTAAAATTAGTATTAATAAGTATCAATATTAGTTTAAATATTAGTATAGAATTGGAAGTAGAAACAAATCAGAAAAAAATCTTTTGATGAATTATGTTTTAAATTATTAGTAGTATATATGGTGTATAGATAGGACAGTACCGGTGACACCAGCTTTTACCACAATGTTATCTTCATATAAAACTCTCTCCTTCATGTCACTCTCTTTCGGCTCCATATATATCATCCCAATCTATAGGCATTGAAGGGCAATTATTGTGTAATACACATTCATCTCAGTAGCATCTATACCTTAATGTATGAGCTATTTAAATATATAAAGAATTTCAACTGATATACGTTAATAACAGATATTAACAGGTTATAATGATTAAAACGCAAAATTGCAGTATGAGGTTAAATGATATACCGTGAAACCTCAAAAAGGTGGACAACCTTGCGACTGGGTCAAATTGACCACTTAATAGAGGTGTCCACTTTATGCAGGTGCCCACTAGGAGAGGTTCGCTTGTAACTGTAAATAATTTTTTTCCTTATCCTGAGAATATAATTCAAAGAAGCAACTCGATCTTTTGTGACAGCAGACAGACACTGCGTGAAGGCCCATGCTTTCCTGGGTACTTCTCTTACATATGGGTCGAGTTTGTGTCAGTGTTACCAGGTATGCGGCTCATACGCGGGCCAGTCAAACACAGCGTGTCGGTCTGTTACTTGTCATGTGTTTTATGGCGTGTCACTGTGTCACCAAGCAGTGACATAATTATTGTCACAGACATAGCAGCATTCCTGCTTTGACAAGCGATTTTTTGGGTTGATACATATTTATATTGATATCATAATAATAATGATAAGAATAATTATAATATTTATAATATTATCATTAGTTTTATAATTAATTACTATTATTGTTATCTTTTTTATTAATTTATAATTACTGTTTTTCTTTTTTCTATATTTTATTACTAAATTATTGTTATTATTATTATTTTTATATAATTATATTTTTATTATTTTTATTATTATTATTTTTGTTGTTGTTTATGTTGTTGAAGCTATTGAAGCAGATAACAAATATTGCTCACTCACGTATTTTAAAGCGTGTTCATTAACTTAAATGTTGGAAAAGAAATAATCATAGCGGTACGTGCCAGGTAAAAACACATACTTGATATGCAGAAACGATAGGCAACGGCATCGTCATAATCCTCTTTTGCAGATATAAATAGATCACACATGGAATCAAGGGATATTTGTTCCAGTAAATTGTTCTGTGGCCTGAACAGTCCAAAAATGTGCTCATTATATCGGAAGTTTAAATAATGTTTACAATATGGAAAGGGGAGACTTTCGCTTTTCGTTGAACCGTGTTCTCTACTTTTATACTCTGTGTTACCGTTTTATTCATATACAGAGTATGACAAATGCGCATCATATTTTAACCGTGATCTTTTGACTTCGATGTTGTTAGAGTCATATGAACAGACCCCCACTTTTGCTTTGCTGCCAACGCCTTACAAGGACCATCTGCAAAAATATCATACCCCATTCATCAAAATATAATTGTCTGACAAAGAAATCATATTTTATGGTTATGATAACTGATGCTGGTCTGTTACAGCAAGAGACCCAGCTACAGCTGTTGTACACCCTGCAGGTTGTATAATACATAGAGGTGGCTGTTGTATAAAGCAATATAAGTGTGTCCATATGGCGGCTGTCATGTGTCAACCAGCATTTAAAGGGACAGGAGCTGACAGCGTTGTGCTTTAAGGGGAAGAATTTGTTTGATTCATGCATAATCTAGCACCTCATAAACATTATTGAGATAACAGGGGTGTCTGCCAAAACCTGTTAACTTTTTAAAAAAAGTGCTGCTTTTTGGGTCAAACAACATAAGGGAAAGTAATACGCAGACCGTATATCAAAAGTATCATTCTTCATTGCTATTACATACAAATCTCAGTCAATTGTACCATGCTTTTATGTTCAAATCTGATGCATTTCGAAGCCAGATGACACTTTAGATAAGTGTCACGTTTATTTTTACTGGCATTAGATTTAATTTCTTTAATGTTATCACAGACCTGATTGTCAGTAAAGTGTGAAAAAGAATGTACCGGACATAAGTACTTGACATGATATGAACTGTCAAATGCATGTGATCGGGTCGCTATGCTAATTCTACAGTTTTGGTCGCTGCATCTGTACATACTGTGTCCAGGACCGTGTCCTGAATACCAGATAATCTTAAACGCTTATTTATTTGAAGCACATGCCCTGAGATATAAGATGTCAGGTAGGGGTACAGAGAAAATATATACTTGGCACCGCCTTTATTATTTTTGGCTCTTATACAAAAACCAGGGACCTTAGGAGTACTGTATAATATGACATAATATTGCGGTTACTGGTGTATATGTATATATATATATATATATATATATATATATATATATATATACACATATATAACATGTTATTGAGGTATAGAACCTTGATATTATATTTCTTTGAAACCATGCATGAATCTTTATAGTTCTTGGCCTTACATCAAACTATTATGTCCAGTTTTTTTTTTTAATTTGGTATTCTATGTGGTATATAGGATGATATATCTGTTGTTGTGCATTGAAAATACAACAAAGACAATAAAGATATGCTCATATCGGTGTTTCAAATAATACAGCAAGTTAGACTTTTAAACGGCGAATATTATTGCATGGGAAGTTTTTAGTAAACAACCAATAATTTTCATTAAGGCACAAATTATGGAGTTTGTGCTGTCATATAGATATAATGCCTCTCACTCTTGTTAGTCAAATTTTAAAATCATTTTGCAGGTCTTAGTCAATGCAACATGTGAAAGCAAAGAGATCATTCCTTTACTCAATTAATAAAATACATTCATGCGTTCATCAAATGTGGAACAAAATATTTCTGCAAGTCAATTTACTGAGTTTTCTTACAGTAAAATATAAAAGAAAAACAACCCAGTTATATTTTTTACCACTAACAACATAATTTATTATAGATTTAACATAATATAACATTTTTAACGTCGTATTTCGTTGTTATGTTTATATGTGTGATGCTATCTTTGTGTTCACTTCCAAACCATGCACAGACAATGAGATCCAGAAGGCTTAACGGGACATATTTACATACACATTTACAAGGAGTATTGTATTTTCTTGTTAATCTACCAATTGTTCGTTCTAAACCCATCTGCTAACTCCTGTGGGAATAAACCTGCACCAGGCTCGACCAGTGGGACAAAACATAAGGATAGTGCCACTTGGTTGCCGTATCGTGCACATATTCCCAAGCTTTCAAGCTTTCACCTCATGACCCCAAAATTATTAGGGCTCTTGCTTTAGTGGTAGGCCATACATAAGTCAAGTTCGAAATCCATATGTCAATCAAAACTACAGTTATCACCTAGAAACAAATTTCTGGATAGACGGACGGACAGACAGACAGACGGACGGACAGGGTTGGCACTGTTTGGCACACGCTTAGGATCTATACACACAACAGGTTTCGGAACACTGGATGAAACCAGACCTTAAAAACTAACATGATTACTGTCATTTAATGGTTTGATAAATAGAAAACAATTAGAAAAAAAATAGAAAAAATGCAGGTGGCGCCACCAGTTTCGGGAACTGACTTAACTAGTCATGGACAATGTTCAAGGCAAGAGTCATGACAATCCATGCATTAATTATCAGGATTCAGGTAGTTTTATATCATATTTATAATCATTCCGGGGGACTTACAAGCCCATTTGCTCAGAAGATATAGGTCGCAGTGCCCTAATTTCACGTTTCAAAAAGACCTCTATGAATATTAAGGTCATAAGGTCAAGGTCAAAGGGCCCATTTCTTTAAAAAGATTGTAGATGCATTTCAAGCCAAACTTTTCATCACAAACCTTCCATCTTCAACAGAATGCACCTGCCAATAGAGAAAAATACTTATCGATTTTGGAGTAACAAGGTGAAAGGTGAAGGTCACAGGGCCTATTCATTTACAAATTAGATTATGGACGATAACTCGCTCGGATAAACAGATTGGCTTCAAATTTGATTATTTAAAGACACACAATTAAAGTAAGAATCATTTCGATTTCAGGGTCCTGAGGTCAAAGGTGAAGGTCACAGGACCCACATCTTTAAAAAAAATTGTGGATGCATTGTAAATCAAACCTTTTTCTTCAGACATTCCATCTTTCACATATGGCTTACCTGCCAGTGGAGAAATCTGTAGTTTTTTAGGTTACCTGGTCAGAGGCAAAAGTCACTGGACCCACCTTTTGAAAATATTGTTATGAAAATCAAAATGGTGTAAGTTCAAGAATAGTAAGTGCCCAGATGTTTTGTTCACAAGGTCAAGGGTCAAGATCGGAGGACCCAAATTTTGACATAGCTCACAAAAATATTCTTATAGACAAATTAGTTGATCGTCGAGAACCCTACAGAGCCGGGGACCCCCAGCTTCGAATTCTTAATGCCTAACTATACGCAACTCTACGGAGTACCTTCAGCATACAGTGGTTGGATTTACGTTCGCGGTGGTTTCAAATTCGAGATACTCGGGAAGGGGAAATTAACCTTCTTGAATAAGACGCCTCATCAGCACATGTGAACTCTAGCCTTATTGGCATTCCATTTACATTTATACGTTATCCATGCATTAAAGGTGCTCATTCACCTACCTGTTGAAAAAGAAATTATTGTGATATCTGGCTTCCTCAGTATATATATATATATATATATTATAATCTAATGGTTATTTTGGTTGTGGAATGTTCTTATAAGGCCGTCGTTTAGGATGTATGAACTTGTTTATCAACAGTACGTTTGTTCAAAAAGCAATATTGACATTCGGGAAAAAAAACATGTAACCTAAGGTGGAAGGTTGCATAAATATGCGCAGGTAGAAAAGTCACTTTGGTTGGTGGTTAGTGCGTATGTGTGGAAGTTGAAAGGTCAATAGTTGTAAAACGCCATTTGCAAAGCTCTGGCTTATCTGATTTTCTGCCAGATACTCTTGTTGCATTTGTTTTGATGATTTAAGTGGGCCCCCACATATTATATATACACGTTATTGCTAACAAAACAAGCAACTTCTGTGCGGTTAGATCCATGTTTTCTGGCTTATTTTTATGAAAATAAAAATGATTACCTATAGCTTATAAAGGTCAGATAGGTGATTGGGCCCCTTAAAGCATCGAATGTTGAGCCACAAAAGGTGGTTATGATAAATTATAACTTATCTTTTATATAACCTGTAAATCAAAGACTGGTGTCGTGCACACATATAAAATAGATGTTTCAGAATATCTGTCAGTTATGAATGTTCCTTCCTTTTCCAGCTTTCACGAAACGGTTTGTGTTTTAATGTACTCTGCATATGTTTCTGGATTGTGAGATAGTGAAAATAAAATACTAATGAAATACTGAAAATAGAAACAAGATGACCAGAGGTCACGCGCTTGCCGGAAATGGAAATGATACAGACAGATAGACAGAGAGTGCATGTAGAAACAGTCATATGAATGAGCAACATTGTGGGGGCAGCAGAAACGGATAATATGTTTATTTATGCATGCTGACCTTTAACAGTTGCATATCTTTCTAGTGTAAAAGGGACAAAGTTCAAAATTTTTTCATGAAATCTCGTTAATCTCGTTTGACAAGAAGCAGTGAGACGTTTTCAGGTTTGTCATGTCAAGCTGGCCAAATGATATGAAATGCCGAAAACTAGACCTGTCTAGCTATAAAAGCCGCTGAGTTATAAGCATTTGCATGAAATCTCGTGTTTTCTCGTTTGACGGGAAATGGTGCGAGCTTTGGCGAGATTTCAAGTTTTGTCATGTCAGGTTTGTCAAATATTACAAAATGCCGGAAACTAGACCTGTCTAGCTGCAAAAGTCGCCGTGTTATCAGCATTTACGTGAAATCATGTTTTTTTCTCGCTTGACGAGATATAGTACGAGATTTGGCAAGACGAGCAGTTTTATTATGTCAAGACGGCCAAACGTTACGAAATGGCGAAAACTAGATCCGTCTAGCTGTAAAAGTCGCCGAGTTATAAGCATTTCCGTGTACTCTCGTGTTTTCTCGTTTGACGAGATATGGTGCAGGATTTGGCCAGTCTTGCAGGTTTGTCATGTCAAACTCTCTAAATGTTATGAAATGGCGAAAACTACATCTGTCTAGCTGTAAAAGTCGCCGAGTTATTAGCATTTCTGTGAAATCTCCTTTTTTATCGTTTGACGAGATATGGTGCGAGATTTGGCCAGTCTTGAAGGTTTATCATGTCAAGCCGTCCAAATGTTAATGAATGCCAAAAACTAGACCTGTCTAGCCGTGAAAGTCGCCTACTTATATGCATTTATGTGAAATCTCGTTTTTCCACATTTGACCAGATATAGTGCGAGATTTCGCCAAGTATCGCAGTTTTACTATGTCAAATTGGCCAAATGTTACCAAATGCCAAAAACTAGACCTGAGTAGCTGTAAAAGTCGCCTAGTTATAAGCATTTCCATGATATCTCGTTTTTTTCTCGCTTGACGAGATATGGTGCGAGATTTGGCCTGATCTCTATTCTGGCGTGTCAAGCTGGTCATATGTTATGAAATGCCGAAAACTAGACCTGTGTAGCTGTAAAAGTCGCCGAGTTATAAGCATTTCCGTGAAATCTCGTTTTTTCTCGTTTGACGAGATACGGTGCGAGATTGTTCCTGACTTGGAGTTCTGTCATGTCAAGCGTGTCATGTGGAACTAAATGCCGAAAACTAGACCTGTCTAGCTGCAGTTCCGTGAAATCTCGTTTTTTCTCGTTTGACGGGATACGGTGCGAGATTTTGCCTGACACGCATGTCTGTCGTGTCAAGCTGGTCTAGTGGAACAAAATGCCGAAAACCAGACGTGTCTATCTGTAAAACTCGCCGAGTTATAACCAATGCCGTGAAATCTCATGTTTTCTCGTTTGACGAGATACGGTGCGACATTCGGCCTGACTTTCAGTTCTGTCATGTCCAGCAGGTCATATGAAAGAAAATGCCGAAAACTAGACCTGTCTAGCTGTAAAACTCGCCGAGTTATAAGCACTTCCGTGAAAACTCGTGTTTTCTCGTTTGACGAGATACGGTGCGAGATTTGGCCTGACTTGCACATCTATCGTGTCAAGCTGGTCATTTGGAAGGAAATGCCGGAAACCAGACGTGTCTAGCTGTAAAACTGGCCGAGTTATAAGCATTTCCGTGAAATTTCGTGTTTTCTCGTTTGACGAGATACGGTGCGAGATTTTGCCAGACTTGCATATCTGTCGTGTCAAGCTGGTCTAGTGGAACTAAATGCCGAAAACCAGACGTGTCTAGCTGTAAAACTGGCCCAGTTATAAGCATTTCCGTGAAATCCCGTGTTTTCTCGTTTGACGAGATACGGTGCGAGATTTGGCCTGTCTTGCAGCTCTGTCGTGTCAAACTTGTTTGGTGGAACGAAATGCCGAAAACCAGACCTGTCTAGCTGTAAAAGTCGCCGAGTTATAAGCATTTCCGCGAAGTCTCGTTTTTTCTCGTTTGACGAGATATGGCGCAAGATTTGGCGTGACTTTTAGTTCTGTCGGATCAAGCTGGTCATGTGGAACAAAATGCCGAAAACTAGATCTGCCTAGCTTAAAAACTGACAAAGTTACAAAAAATGGTCGTGTTATTTCCAATTTCCATGATTTTTGCCAAAAAAAATGTAACCATGGTAACGGCAAATTAAAGAAAGCTACATGTAAAAAGAAAGGCCAGGTGATGACGAAAAAAATGAGCTATTGCAGAAGTGGATACGCCTATTTATGGCGAAGTTATAGTGCAAAAACCGTTAACCATACCTGTCGTGACCTTGACCCTTGACCTTGGAGCAATGTTGACCAAAAACAATAGGGCACCTAGAAATCGGTTTGTCAATCAAGCCTGTAAGTTTCAAGTTGATTGATGCAAAAGTGTGACCTGGAGAGTCGTGACAAACAAACAAACAAACAAACAAACAATCAAACAAACAAACAAACAAACAAACAGACAAAGAGACAAACAGACATACGCAACTGACGAACATGCTTGCCGAAATCGAAGATTTCCGGCAAGCAACAAATCGCGAAAATTTAACCGCGCGAATATAAAGCCAACCACAGTAACAAGGGTTATTAGGTGCACGGGGCCCTGTTCAAGATGATAATGTTGGTGCGACGTTAAACGTATATTTAACAATACATTCACGGCCTTGACGGAAGTGTTTGGTCTCTAATGACTACCCCAATAAATTTCATTCTGAAATAATATATGAAAAACGTATAGGATAGAGTTTAAGGGGACGTATCCCTGCCACAAGACATTAAGTATCTTTCCCTGATTCTAGAGTACAGTTCATATTCCCGACAACCCTCCCCTGTTTTCATGGGTACTCGTCCTGTATCCGCCCACGAGATGATGTGTTTGCACTTAAATGTCACCACCAACATCTCCTGTCTTCAATCCTCAGCTGTTCCCGTCAATAAGCGTTCTATGGCTGTAACCGCTGAGTTGTAAACATCAGCTATAGCTGAATGAAAAAGTGCTCATTCACTTTGCACCAAGACACGAAATTAAGTGCTCTATAAGCTCGGCAACAGTTCAACAAAAGCAGCACGTAATAATGTTTAACTGACAAAAGCACTGCAGGAAATACACGACTAGAAACCAAACATTTGCTTTATTTTATAGCTTTATCACTAGTCGTATATTTGTGCAATTAATGGCAAGTATGGAACGTGATGGTTGTCTTGAAGGATACAGTTGCATAGAGACCCATTATTGCCATATGATTGCCATTCTCCGAGTATTAATGCAGCTTCACGCTTTGGAAGGACAAGATTTAATGCTTAATATACAATAAAACGATGCTAATAACATAGTGCTAATAACGATATATGGGGTGTAAAAGCTATAATGCAAAACTGTGTGACTTTCACAGGTAGCGAATGATTAATAAAAAGTGTACACTCAGCATAAGACGGCAGTTAATCTTAGGTAATGTCTTCATATTATTTTTTCACAGCAAGATTTTATTATTTAGTGAAATACCTCGGATATTCAGTCTGACGGTCTGGGTATGTGTTGAATGTAGTCAGTGAGAGGTTTAAATGCAAGTAACATGGTAATTATTTTGTGTAGTCGGAGCCCGCAAACCTCCGCCGGTATATATCTTCGAATCATACCTTTACGTGTAAATTAACATATTGTCCCGCTTCAATAGTGGCTTTTACCCAGGGCAAAGGAATTACAATGCATTAATACTGTATATAATCCTTTGAAATAAAATAAACTATGATAATCCATGCAGATTACCTATAAAAAATTAATGTATTGTACCCTATAGGTGGTACCCTGATCGTCCAGAAAATCACATCAGAATCCGTTCAGACCCTGTTTGCCTAAAGATGCTAACATAAAAATA
Organism: Sipunculus nudus; assembly: GCA_026874595.1. Taxonomy (NCBI): domain Eukaryota; kingdom Metazoa; phylum Annelida; class Sipuncula; order Golfingiida; family Sipunculidae; genus Sipunculus; species Sipunculus nudus. Next base: position 49,862,431 of record CM049307.1, on the reverse strand, counting down.
AACAGCCGACGAACCAAAGATACAAGGAAAAACATTAGACACTTCCTGGGGGAAGTATGTTACAACCTGATAATTTACAATAGTGGAAAAGTTCTTCCTTCTCCTCTGTGTATGAGCAGGGCAAATTTTAGCTCACTGGGGAAGGTTAATTGTTATTCTATCTACATATAGCGGAAATTTATGAAATACGGTTACTGGTGCTACTTTAAATATATTCAAAGGATATTGGGGTCAGGGGGAAAGATCAAATGTCGCACATTAAGATATCAAAGACCTCGTGCAAATGCTTGTAAACATGTATTAACGCAAATGTGTTGATACTCCTTAATGAAACAATTTAATCTAATATAGAAATAACTCGGGTTTTTATGATCTACAACAGTATGTCAATACGTAGCTGGTGTTTGTGTTGATTTGGCTGCTCGGATTGAGGTCAAATGGCAAGGGTCGCGGACATTAAATATGTCCGGATGCTCCTTTGTATGAAGTAACATGAAACTCCGTCAGTACGCCTATTTTAGTAACAATGGAACAGTATTGTACCTGATTGGATAACAGGGGTGGGGTTTAAGATAAAAGGTCTGTCATTAAATGTCCTTGCATTTATATGAGATTTTATCTCCACAGTAATTGATAACCGTTAGTTACTCCTAGTCTGAAACAGTGTTACACTATATTACATTTCTGAACCTATGACCTGTCAGATCAGAGGTTAAGACTTTCTGACCCAACTGACTGCATGAACACAGTGGCACGCGACTACATGTGGCTTGCATTTCGAATTCAAGCGTTACCTTGGATGAAGAAATTCAACTTCTTATCATGGCGTTTTTAACCTATTTAACCTACACGATTTACACAATCGTGTAAACGACACACAGCAAGGAACCCATGGGGCCGCCGGGTTTAAATGTCATTAATTGTGATTCAGAAGAAACACCGCAAACGCCACCCCTGTTGCCCTGCGTCTTCTTTGCCATTTGTCAGCAAAATGGCTGTCGTATACGGCAAACCCGGCCTTTGCAAGCAGAGGGGACTTTGAACGGGTACAAACAAATGTTAAGTGACTACTGCTGAAACGGGTCTTTTATGATATCTGCATGAGGTCTATTAACCAAAGATTAGCCCTGGAATCCTTCATAAAAATAGACCACAAAATGCAACGATCCAACGGTGCACAGGCTGATCGCTTTGTTTATACCAACGTATTTGTAACATGTGGGGGGGGGGGGCAGCCAAAGTAATCGAAAACACATTCAACAAGGACATCTGGCGGAAAAAAAAGACGAACCAGAGTTTTCCAAATTGCGCTTTTCAACTGATTATCTTTCAACTTCTAAACAGATGCAACCGGTCCCTTCCATGTTTCATTCTGTTTGTCAAGACGTGCGCATGCACCGTTTTTACTAACAGCTTGTGGATAAATTAGGTCCTAAATCCGTCACAAAGGCCTTATATAAGACCCTTTCTTAGCAGGAATTACCCACAGTTCATTTATATGTACACAGTAAGCCATAAATCACATAAATTATATAGATAAGAGGTGAATAGCTGATATTACGGAAAGAATACACAGAAAAAAAGTTCCGATCAAATACAAGTCTAGTTGCATGAACCGGAATTCCCGAAATGTACACGTATTTTCAAACACGCATTACAATAATTCACGGAAGCTTAGCAAGAACGCAAGTTAACCAGAGCAACGTGGTCATATAACTAGATGCATGTTCACTCGTGTGGGATATAGGCATCTTATTCACGATGCTCTATTTTCGACATAATATCCATTACGCGAATATTCGCAAATTAGAAACCTCCCAGAACAGACAGCTGGCCATTTTATGTTCGTGTATATATGTGCTTGAGTACGGTGCGGCATGAGGGTGTGCGTGGGTGTATGTGGATACTATAATCGGTTCATCAGAGATGTAGTATACAACAGAATGGTAATCCCGTTTAATCTGCAGGATTTCCTGTACATAGCGTCCGTCAGATGAAATGATTGACCGTACATTAAAACCAGGATGAGTGTGTGGTTAAACCATCAGGAGTTGTAAAAACCCATTAAAGTACTGAGGGACCCCCTGTAGCCGTAAACTGCCAACAGGAGCTGTCAGGAAGTCAGACATATATGGACTAACGGTTCTGCGGTTCCCAGCTGTATCGTAATTGGTATATATGCCTGTTACATTCATAAAGTAATATACGGACTTGGATTCGGACTTGGGCTCCAGTCTCCTCTGAGTCACAACTTAAATTGGGGACAAGGACCCGAGAAATAAACCCATTTGAAAAAAAAAAAAAAAAACTCCCAGAAACTTTAAAAAAATATAACATATACCAAGTTTCATCTTCTGTATCAGGATTTAAATGTAATTAAACATTCGGGTCAAAGGAAAGTGTAAACAAAAAATACACACGAAAACCTTAAATTTCCATGGTAAATTACTTTTAAAAAGTGAATTTTGTTTGTGACTCGGACTCCGAATTAGACTCGGATTTAAAAATGACTTGGACTCGTCGATGTTGGACTTAGACTTGATCTCGGACTCGAGAAGCCTGGGCTCGGACTTGCATTCATATTTATGTATATATTATTAAATGGTAGACATCTTTGCCCTGGAACCGTATTATAATTAAACTGCGACTGTAAATTCAACGAAAATATTGAATGAACGGATGACGTTGACTCGAGTATTCTGACCGGTGGAAATTATTCTCTAAGTGAAAGATATACAGAGTGTACAAATGGTATATTATATGTATACAGGCTCATTGACCAGGTTGGCGAACAACCGTATAATAGAGACATATCCTGTATTAGGGACATGTTCCGGAATGGCGACACTCATATGTTATTTATTTGCCCTCTTAATTCTAAAGCTCGGTATCCAGGGCCCTTGATAGTTATGTACCCGAAGTTACCCGATATTGTTATCAATCTCACACGAGGCCTTATGGAACATCTCCTGGAGGTGCAGTTTCACGCTCCATTGCTTCCGAACTCATGGTTTTCTAATAAAAATTAATATTCAAAGCATTAGCAGCGAAGATAACAATAACGTTTATCTGGCATAGACGCTGTGAGATTCACAGTATACATGATCATTTACGATAATATTTGTAATATCTCACGCTATTAGTTCATTTTGGTTGAATATGAAATCGGACATACTATTTCCAATTCACCTGTTTAACACGTATGTGTGTGTGTGTGTAAACACAGTCAAAGTGTGTTTGTACCAGTGTTGGGGCGAGTACTTGTACTCGTACTCGTACTCATCTTATAAATTCAAAGTACTTGTACTCGTACTCAAGTATACTGGACGAAAATACTCAGGTACCCATGAGTACATTTCAAGTACTTCCTAAAATTGTTGCAGTTTTCACTTGTAGTTAAGTTTCTATTAATACAATATTAACTTGCAAATACACTTACAAAAGCAAATAACTAACTTGAACTCTATTTTGGTATCTTCATTGCCACCTGGTATGAACTTAATACATAGGCCTTATTTATAATCATGGAACGTGTGCATAATGTAACTTGAATGAACAAGGACTGCTGAAATAAGGTTTGTTGGAACATATATTTATTAAATATGTATTAATACCTGCTTCTTAAATTCAACTTTTAAATATTAACTTGAGATCACATCCTCAGAACTCAGTTAACACAGTTAACTATGAGTACTTGTACTTGTACTCGAGTACATGAGGGCATGCCTGTACTTGTACTTGTACTCGGTTTACTGTCAAGTATATACGTACTCGTAGAACTGCAACAGTGTACCCGTCCCAACCCTGGTCTGTACCGTTACTTGACTGCGTGCACCTGAACAAAGATCCATTTTATAGCATGCGAGACAACTCTCAAATAAGGAGAAAAAAACACACGAATGAAGAAACACAGAACAAACACCAGTTTAAAGCTTTAAAAAAATCCTGATATGTGAAGTTGCTAAATAAGGTCACCAGGTGGCGTGCGCGGTTTAGCGTGACTGATCGTGCCTAGCGCAAGCTTATTTCTACTCGTGTACGGGAGAAACCAAACGCGTTTAAAAGGAAACATTGGAAGATACCATTACTTTTTAAGGAGAACAAACTTTACTGCATGCATATTTAACACATCTGGTATATGAATATTACGTTTATATGAAGAAATATAAAGTGTGCATGTAAATCGATTGACAGGTTGCGAGGACATTGTTAATAACACTGTACTCATATGCCCTTAATTCATGATCATGCGGGTCGGAAGTTGATAATTATCTACCAATTTTCGTTTCATTATCATAATGCTGAAAGCAGGATTATATATGAGTTCATGAAGTGTATGTTTCAAGGGGATATGGGGGCGTATAGATGCTCACTTTTAACTTATATAATCATTCCCTTTGTTCAATGTTGAACGTTAAAAGTTATCTGTACTTTTCATCACATCCAAAATGTCCCCACTCTCTTACTCTCAATTAAGACGATAGATGGCGCTAGAACGAAGCTGGGTTACACAAAAAATTAGTTCTTACGGACACTGGATCAAAGAATGAAGTTCGAGTGTACGGTTTATTTTTCTTTCTTTTTTGTAACGTTGGAGACACAACACGTGGAATTTTGCAGTATTTCCAGAATATACAAAAAATTGCCTGAGCTCTTGAAATGGTATATATGATCAACACAATATTTAGTACATTTTCCATATTTTTAATAAATCTTTTAGGGAATTTCTGCCGCGGCAAGGACATAGTTGTAAAACGCCATTTACAAAACTCTGGTGCGTCTGACTTGCCGCCAGATGTCCTTGTTGAATGTGTCTGGATTAGTTTGGCGTAAATTATAAACACGTGAATATAAAAAAAATGTATGAACCTATATGTACCGTGGGATCGACAATTTCTTGTCTGTTTTTTTACAAAAGTTTCAGGAGCTGATCTTGAGTTAATAGACGTCAAATATCGGAATAGTTGCCTTAAAGGTATTGTTTGGTAGACGAGTCTGACAATACCTCGCCACAGAATTGATCGGGAGTGTATAGGTCTTAAATCAGGGTCCCAGGAATGAGAAAAATACACAGATTGCTGCCTATAGTATAGCAATTTTCAGTTTTGTACGGGGCTGAAATTCGAAAGTTTAGGGGGTAGGGGCATTTATCCATTCATTGGAACTATACGAACTAAATAAAACTGTCAAGGGCATTTACTAGAACGAATCTTGAGATAATGCGAGCAAAATTAAGTGACTGACGAACTGTCAAAGGGACTGATACTGATAGACGGTAAACCTGATATATATATATATATATATATATATATGTGACAGGCTAGTATACACACAGACACACACGTGCAAACACACACAGCTTCAGAATATTTGTTTACAGTAGCCTCATATGGCTGGTCTCCTGTGTCTGGGCTTAGCTTTCTAGGTGACCTTAGTAGCCTTTCATCAGTCACCCCTCAGCTGACAGTCCAAAGATTTATTACAGGGTGTCCACCCGGTATTGTTTAGGGTAGCAGTAGGCCTGTGCTGTGTGTCTGTGCAGTACTGTGGACCAGGCCAGCGCCTGTCACAAGCTGTAAGTAATCCCATGGTATGTCCTACCCCAGTAGGGTCAGGGTAAATGGACTGACTACTCAGCACTGTGGCCATTTTGCCGACACGTCATTGCTGCGGAAGCATAGAAACATTTGTGCCAACTGAGGTCTAAGTGGACATTTGATTGTCATGTGTGCAAGGTAAATAACTTTAAGTATTCTTATTATGTGTAATAAAAGCATTGCTTACATCAGAAATTCTATTTATCAGATTTAATATACATGTATTCTGTTATACTGTGCTGTAAAATAAGTGACCCTAATGAGACACAATACATACTGGCACAGGGCGTTGCCAGCATGGACGGCCATTTTGTTTTAGCGCTACATCGTGGTACTGATATACACTTATTTGTCAATTACAGATAAGTCCTGAGTGTAACACACATTGTCCTGTTTTATTCTTTATTGTTACCATTGTATATATTTGTATTTATGAGTTTCATTTATGAATACACATCTTTGGTGGTGTAATGTGTTATTTCCTTTTGAGTCACAGTTGTTCAATAAGATGGTTTATTATGACTTATTAAAGACTATATCTGATGTATATCATATTGTATAATAATTGTTGTCCATTGATTTATGAATATGTTCATGTCATTCAAGAATTATAAGGGTAATTCTTGTGGAGACAGCTCTTGTGTAATTAGATTGTTTGTTGTAAAGATAGGAATGTTTATATGATGTTATAATCTGGTAAGGTTATATAGGGATTTGTCTTTTGCATATGTGTTAACTATTCAAGTCACCATTAGGAGTATTCCAGCTGATAGCTCTGGAGACTACTCAGGGTCTGTCTGTGACTTGTCTGACTGTAGAGCTTAACTGAGACTGGGTGAAGCAGAAACTGCTACTGTTCATTTGTTTTGTACTTTTCTGTAAAGAATTTAAAGCAAATATATAGGTAAATTCCTGGCCAGGTTTATAGGTATATCCTGAGCCTGTATATTTGATTAACACTAAGGTGTAATTCTTTGTGGTTTTACAGTCAATACTGATGAGCGTGTGACCAGGTCTTAATTGGTCAAAGTACTGAGAGAAAGAACCCGTTCTTACGGTTTGTATTTGGTTTATTCATTGATGGTATACTACTACCCAACAATAATGTTTGTGCTACAGTAATGTTAAAAGTTGCATCAATGTATTAGTTTATTAGTAGTTAATGAATGGTAAACATGGCCCAAATATTGGTTACCATGGATTCAGAATTAATTTCATTATGTACTGTACAAGCTTTAATGAGCATTACATTATGAGATTGTATAACTATAGTGCACTTTAATGGGTGACTATTCCATGAGATAGTTATGCACAGTTAGAATTTAGTTTGAACATATATGTTAACATAACTTGTCTATTTTAGTTTAGTTTATGCCTATATAATCTCTTATCTAGTGCAGTAATTCAAATGGGGTACTTCCTCTGTATCACAGCGAGTATTCCTGCAATTTTATGTAATTACAAACTGGCATTGCACTGCTGCTGACCAAAGTATCATTTATAACACAGCTGGTTAATAATATACCAGTTCAGTTTTAATAGAATGGTCTTTCAATAGATAAACAGATATATTTCTCATGTTAAACTATTTTGGCTTCATTATGATTCATTTTCCGTTTGTAATCATTATTCTTAATCTGGTTTATACTGTATAATTGCAGGGTTCTTTCTCCTATGCATAATGTACGATGCATATTTCGAATAAAGGGGTGTCTCGTCTTGCCATCTGACTCTTCTGACTGTTTGAGTCCCGCTACATATATATATATATATATATATATATATATATATATTTATATATATACACACAACAGGGCGTCCGCCTAAAAAGTATATTAAAGTGTGCTTTTATGGAATTAGACTCATTTTATGTAAAATATATATAAATATTTTTTTCATAACCAATTATGTTATATGATAATATAATGAGATTTGGAATTTGTTTGCTTGACCAAAAACTAAAAATAGTGTAATAAAAATGTGTAATATATATGCGTAATAAGACAAGACTCAAGGTCTCATGACACGTATTGTCCCTGCATGGCGACACATGCATTTGTCTCATATATACCGCGTCCCTAGATGTACAAAGGGGGGCGATCGAGCTTGTTGTTCAGCTGTTAAAAGTTTCACATGTTCACGTATGATATAACCACGTGGATGTACTGGGCATAGTTTCTTTGGGTGTCACTTCCGAATTCAGTGTGTGGGGTCGCTGCAGGACGCAAAGTGGCCCTGCAAAGTAAGAGATAATCCGGAGCAGGCGACCCGTGTACACCCCTGGATCAAAAGGAGAAAACATGGACTGTGAGAAAACAGGATAATCCGTTGATTGTCGACGACAATTGATATGGGAGGTTTGTTTCAAATCCCTTGTGTGTTTTCCAAAATATCGGTTCTGCCATATAAACTTAAATTTCAAAGATTGGTTTATAAATACCGTAAAATTGCAAATGGGACTGACATATATTACTGCGGATCGTTAGAGAGCACATACCTCCGCCAACCCCTATATAATCTTCCCCGTCTCACGGGAGAACCTCAATGAATAAAAAAGGGACAGGGCGTAGTCTATATATAGTCACCTGTTAGAGCTGGTCCATGGTTCGAACTCCGCAGGTGCCTCATTTTGCAACACAATGTGATAAAATCTCGGTAGTTTCTCAGAGCTGACGTAATGGCAGGCTAATACCTCTTATCTGATTTATTCCATGCAGTACACATGCATGGAACCTGAAATCCAGAGGCCGTAGTAAAGCATATAATTTTTATCATATGGTTACCTTAATCCTCATTCAATAAACAGCGCCACCAACAGGCCACGGAACAACCCTATAAAATAGAAGGGGATAAGGGGCTGCTCGATTTAACGTCAGGCGATATATAGTGTGTGGACGTTAAACCGAAAAAGTGACAACAAAGGAATGAATCACCTGGATCTACAGATATACAATACACACGAACAGCGGTGATCACAAACCATTGCCAATATCGTTGATGTAGGTAATGAAACGCATATTTAGTTTTGTTTAAACTGCCGTGAAAATAAACGTTAGTAATTGGGTCCTTGTTGTTTCGTTGCTGTAGTACTTGCTTGATCTAAGTCACGTTTTTGCTAATTAATTAAATGAACCAGATGATAACCTTGTTTCTTCATTAAATTTAGTTTATCCTAGACTTCATAGGCTTAAGGCTGAAGCTTATCTTCGAAAAGAAGCACATTATGCCTAATAAAACAACAGCTGGGCATGTCAGCGTCGTTGCTTTGGTGACACGTGTCACCCTGGTGATGTGCTGAAACAGGTGGGTAGTCCGCATTTTTGTTATGTTGTGGGTCGCAAGGTGGCGCCAAGTGAAGATGTCAACTTCGTGGCACTGTAATGTTAATGCATGTTCGTGACTGGCGTGGTGCACGTGTTTGATTTAGGTAATCAAGTTGTTTTCCAGTTGGAGCTGGAAAAAAAAAAACTGATAAAAAGCACGCACACAGCTGGATTTAGTTAGTCATGCCAAGTGTCAGAGAAATGTTAGTTGCACAATGTCACTACAGCAGAAAATATAATTTATAATAATTTACTATGAGAGTTGCATGTACACAGGACATCACATCTGATGCATTCCTACAACCCAAGTTACACCGTGAAAAATGATGGTGATAGGTAGGCGGTGACTGGCGTTTTGGGAAAGATAGATGGTGAAAGTTACATGGTAAAGTGCATGGTGAAAAAAAAATGAAAGGTGAAAGGAACATGGTAAAAGAAAGTGGTGAAAGGATAATGGTTAAAGATAAATGGTGCAAGTTACAAGGCAAAATGTATGCATGAAAAGAATACAATTAAGGTACATGGTGAAAAAATGGTGATAGTTACATGGTATATTGATGAAATATATTGGTGAAAGGTATATTGTGAAGAGTATAAAATACAGCCTTTATTTTTATTTTACATGAATTGTCCAAATAGTTATAATAACTAATGCGAAGCACTCTCCATGCCTCGGACGATCCTATACGGACAACTACGATCCACTCTCATAGCCGCGCCTAGCCGTGACAACCCGGCTCAGTAGGCTATCAGATAATTGGGCTGGTAAGCCTACTCGAGTCGAGATACAAGTTATATTTAGGAATGTATCGCAGTGGTCTTGCATCAGGTTGCATTCATATCGTGGTAAACGGCCCATAATCTCAATATTATGCTAAAAATAATGAATTTACAGAATAGTATACATGTGAGCTCACAACCCAAAGTGAAACACCGTCTCCATGGACACGGGCCATTTCCTGTATCGCCTGCAAGCTGCCTGCGTCCTGTAACCCGTGCGAGCCATGCTTGTGTTCATGCGGTCATAAATTCAACAAACATGCCGAGGGGTTTACCAATGTGCTTGGTTAAAACGGAACTTTTCTCGTTCATATTTGGTATTATTAGAAAGTACACAAAAAATGCTAACGATTGGTCTGGTTAATGTTGATTGACAGTTCACCTGTAGGCCATGAAGCATTGTCAGAAATGACGAAAATATTTGCATCTTCATCAATGCGTTCCTCAGACATAGACAATGATACTCTGGCGCTGGTAATCTGGTCGTAATGCCAGAGGGTCGATATGACGCTAAGCCACGCCGGGGATCGAACCTGGTTCGCCAGCAGAGAGCGCCGAGCGTTTTACCTCTCGGTGAACGGTACACAGGGAACGGCATGAAACGTGAAAGGTACATACACGGCGAAAGGTATATATTGGGTGAAAGGTACACGGTGAAAAATACATGGGGAAGGTATTTAGTGGTATGTGTATATACAAGGTGAAAGGTAAATGGTATACATGGTGAAAGATGATCAGAGAAGTAAACGTGAAGAAGGGCAGTTGACAGATACAATGCCTCTTATGGAAAATTACATTAATACATACACTTAACTTCATTTATTACCCCCAACGCTCAATTTGTCCCTTACAAAATGTAAATTTACATTTTGATAATGAACTGTCCATCCATAAATATAATATTTGTAGAAACGGTCTTTAACGAGATCACACTTGTAAAGCGATTTATGATGATACAGAGCACCAATGGACAATGATGCGATTTATGATGATACAGAGCACCAATGGACAATGATTCTATTCCAAACCATAATATCTATTACAGCTATACATCTTCTATGTGTAAGATACCAGTACGCAGCAAATAAACAGGCGCAGTACACCCACACATGCAGAGGTGCCATTCTTGAAAAACTGTATATCGTCTGTTATATGTATTTCCGCGGGAAAACCAGCGGCAACATGTCGTGTAGCAATGTCAAAGGAACATGTAAGCTTACTTCACAGAAACTTGCACGCTAGTTCTCAGGAATATAGCAGTTTGCGCGGGAAACGCAGCAGACGACAAGTGGTGCTTAACCAAGCAGACGAGCTCACGCATGTTAGTTTCATCAGCGGGAGAACGATGAAAGCGGGGACCTTGGACTTCAGAGCACGACAGATTCAGTGAACATATATTTGCAAATTGCATGCAGGTGGCGTTAACTTGTATGTATTCGCGGAAATGTGTTTCTCGTCAGCGTTTGCGCGGGAAAACCTGCAGGCGATCTGGTAAACCGAGCATGCAGACGACACTTCACGCATGTTAAGTGCATCAGTAGGAGAATCCTGGACTTCCGACGTAACATGAGCGTTTTGACGCGCGGCAGGCAGTTCCTCATCGGGGTTCCCATAAACTGACATGTTACACATTTTTATAAATTCTCAGATAATTCCTGAAAGGAAGCTCTATTATTAGTATCAGGCATAAGTTTAATTAACCAAAATAATATATATATATATATATATATATATATATATATATATATGTGTATATATATATATATTCATACCTGATGGATTGTTACAGATTAAAAATTACATATAATATGATACAATAATCTGTTTTTCCTAAACTTTCTTTCCCCTTATGTTGCTCAGGGTTATTGTTGTTAATATTAAAATGGACCTTGTCTCTTAATTACAGATAATCTCTCGAACGTTTTTTATATAAAACAAAATGCCGATCCTACCGCAGACAGGCATGTTCGTATTGTTAATATCAATTGTGTATAGCATGTGGAGGCTCGCAAAAATAATCCAAACACATTAAAAAAAGACACCTTGCGGTAAGTTAGACGAACCAGAGTATTGCGTTTTGCAACTAAAAAGTGATTTATCAGCTTGCACGCATATGCAACCAACCACTTCAGGTTTCATAGTTTTTTTTCTGTGTGCCAGAACAGGCGCACGAACTGTGTTCACTATAACAGCCTGTCAATAAATAAGCTGATACCTCACTCACGTGCATTATAACAGGAATAACCTACAGTTTATTAATATGTCTGCAGAGTCCCGCTGATATCACAAAAATGTACAGACAACGTTGGTGTGTAACTGGAGTTTAAAGCTGAGTATAATCTATTATCATGTATACAAAATATTCTGATTAACATCTCGTAACGGGGTTAATAACATGTCGGCCATGTCATGTTACCTAACCACATTATCCATTAGCCTACAAGCAAGGAGGGTTTAAATAATCACGTCGTCCGTTTTTCATATTATATTAGGCCTCTATGTTAATTTAATCCTTAGGTTGATTCAGTGCACGGAGTTCCTCAGTTGTGAGGCGGGTTATATTTGGTGCTGACATCTACTGGGGAAAACTGGTACTATGTACCTAGCGTGTCTCCTTTTTTTCTGAAAACTTCCAGATTGACAAATACCCATATGAAAACTGAATACGAAAACTATACAGAAAACATTGTTAGAAGATTCACCGCTCCAATATTTTGGATCAATTCTTTTTGCAAATGAAGGCCAGGTCCTTTGTAATGTTGCAATGTTGTGCTATAGCAAAAATTCTCTATAAGAATTCTGAAAGATTCGGAAAATGGACTAAATTATATGTTGATCATATATACACTGTTCTGAAGAACAGAAGTAATTTTTTTGGTAATATCTAGGAAATTTGGCAAAATTTCACGTGTTGAGTATCAATTGATGAAAAAAGATGAAGAACCGTGGCACCATATATATTTTGTCCTTAGAGTCCGTTTAACAGTACATTTTTGTTTGTGGCCTTATTATGAGTACAACGCTTGAATAAGAATGGAAACTAGAGAGATTACACTGAGACAAATTGTGCGTTATTTTACGCGACAGGGTCGTGGCAGCAAAGTTGACGCTGCATAGTCACGTAATTTTACGCACATTTGATTAAATCATTCGCGTAATTTTACACGACAAATTGCGTTATTTTATGCTCATTTGGCATTAAGATATAGCGTAAATTTACGTAAATAAAATCGTAATTTTAAATTTAAATGTTACGGTTTTATTACGTCATTTAAGAAAATCATGGCCTTAATGATTGAAAAGAAGACACTGAATCTTATTCATGTATACAAACATTTTATTACGTCATGCAGAGAGCCACAATATATCGATAGATGCAAAAAGATCGATACAAACATTAATCGTTAGTTCAGAAAAAAATAAATACAATTAAAATGGCAATCGATAGCTTTGACAAGAATCTACATCAAATATATACCCAGTATTCATAAACCTCCATACAGCAAACCAGATCAGTTTTTATAACATTCCTGTCCTCTATAACATTGTAAACATTACAGCAAGATTTCAGATATTTCTAAGGCAATCAGTTCCAGGTAAAAAAAATCAAGCCATTCAATGATCTTTGATATATGGTCTGTGAAAGAAAGCCTTCAATGACCGCTTGCGAAAAGTATCTGGATACTGCAAAGGTACAGAAAGTTTCACAAAAATGAAACATTAAGTCAACTCAGAAAGAATATTTTACCCACATGTGCATATATAGGTATACATTAAAAAGTTATCGCATTCAATCATTTTTAATACATTTTGCAATGAATAGAATATGAAATTTCATAATACATTTGTGAAAATGGTTGAAAAGTTGAAACCCCGCCAGCTTCAACAACACGCAGTCTTTTTGTTTTCCCTCAGATTGTCCATTTATTATCGAAGTCACATGCAGAGGCCAGGGGCGGATACTGGAATTACAGGATACGGGGGGGGGGGGGGGGCGCTGGGGGTTAGGGGGGCTGGTTGGAGGTAATGGCCCAGGTGTAGAATATTTAGGTTGTAATCGTGCGGTCTGGAGTCGCTTAAATGCATTATAAGCAAAACATACATTGTAACTGTTCTATACGCTTAGTGTACTATGAGTTTTTATGAGATTATTTTGGTTAGGTCGAGGGGGGGGGGGGGGGCTCCCCGCCCCCTAAATCCGCCTCTGGAGGCTGGAACACAACTTTCAGACCTTGCTGCTGGTATATAGCTGGTCTCTTTTGATTCCTCTCTTTTCACCTTCAATCCCTTGATCGGGTTGATGCCAGCCAAGACTCTGTAAAATTTAAAAATTGTCATCAATGTAAAATAATTATGAACTAATATTTCTTTTATTTCCTCTACCGTAGAAAATTTATTTTTCAGTGTATTTGTATTATAAGGTCATTATGCATGCCAGTGAATGTAAATTTTGAAAATAACAAGACGAAGCTGGTCTTAATGCATAACTGATTTCAAAATATATATATTCAGAGAGTATGAAATATAGATATATTTATACAGAAATAATAATCTAGGGTTTAGCTTGAAATAAGTTCAAACCAAGGATAAAGGAACAGTAATATGTTAGCGTCACAGTATTAAGACATTACAGCTTTTCAAAGTAATGGTGAGAGTATTGATAATAGATCGTTTAAGCTCTAATTATAACAATAACAGTAATAAAATCCAAAGTAATAGATTATCAAATATATAACCTTTCCCCAATAGCTAACTAAATTTGTATAATAGTAACTGTTATAGTAATAATAGTGAAAGTATATCAAAATATGCCCAGTTGTATATCTGATGAAGGAAATGTATTATGTATTAATGTAATTAATAAATTCCCACATACACACACATACTAGCATATATTCAGTTATACATACCTTTTGATGAATTTACATGTCTGATCCACTACACTTGGATAGCGAATGTTGAAAGTACAATAGGCTGCAAAGAGCAGGGGTGTAAACCCTCCTTAAGGCGATTCGTTTTTGTTACTGTGCTCCCTATTTTTAACGGTCATCCCCTAGAGACCTGTGTACCTGTTCTGTGGTATTAGATTCTCATCGTATATGATCCACTCTCACTTCACAAATTCTTGGGTCTGCCTCTAGACTGGTGTTCCGCTCTATCAATCATAGAGACGGGCGAACAAAGCCATCTTCAGTACTCCCGGCAGACTAGTTCCAACTCCAATATGTATATATATATGAGAAAAATAAACATTTCGTTTGCTCATTTCGTTTTCAGTTGCAAAAAGTTGGCTGTACATTTCATATGATATTAATGATTAGATTTATAGATATTAATGATTAATAAATGCCAAAAACAGTGGAATATAAAACTTATTGTATCATTTATACATCCATCATTCAATTTTTGCGCAGCAACTCATTCTTCAATATTTAAAAAAATAGAATAAACTTAAAGTGAAAGTTATTCTACGAGACGGACCTCCTGCATCAGTTTATAATTTTTACCAGATGAGAGAGAGAGAGAGAGAGAGAGAGAGAGAGCGCAAATGGAAATCTGATTTTGAGTTAGGGATTTATTAATCCTACGCTGAGATGCGGTAATAAATGTATGCAGTAGATTAAATGATGTAAACTGATGTAAAATCTTTCAGGCTTTTTTCTATTGCTGTCACTGTCCCTTGATTAAAACTATTCTTTCCTCATTCCCTTTCGTATTATTTTGGATAACGGGCATAATACTATAAATGCATTTAGCTTTTAAATTTACGTTGTCAACTATAAACTTAACCTGAGGGAAAAACATCTTTGAAAAGATCAAGTAATTGTTTTGTTATCCACGTGAAATAAGGTTAATATTTGAACGTACCAACTACATGTTTTATTAGGAAAAAGATATTGTGGACATAACAGTTTCTTTTAAGAGGTAACTTTTATATAATCATCGTACTGTAATGTTTTAAAATGATTTTTTAATTTCATATTTTACAGCTTACATGTTAGCTCATTTGTGAACTCTTAATTTTCATCGTGGTACTTACCAAAGCAATTAAGATACACTATTGTATTAAAGTATTAACTCATATCTGTCCTAGCTCTTATACGTGTCTATATTATTCATTTTAATCTATATATACATATATATATATATATATATATATATATATATATATATTTATATATATATACGGTAAATGCCTGACATATCCGAATGGATCTGCGCCACGTTTTCTGGATATAGTTATTGCAGCAGTCCTATGGTAGATCGTTTCTGATTAAAGTTAAAGACAGCATCTTATCATACAAATCTTCAGCGATATGACGTTTATACATTCATACCGGGGAAGGTGATCATATCAGCTGATGGTCCGATCAGACCACACAGGGTCGATCCTTACGAATCCAATCATCTCCAGTCACGTATTCTGCCCGGGACTGTCACACTTAACTGTCCTCTTTTGAGCATGCATGATTTAGATGGCTTGCGCTCCGAGAATCTGTCTTAACTTGTCCTAAAACTAAGATTTTTATGTCTTTTTTTGTTCATACTTTTTCATGGACTACGTTGTTTGACTAAAGATTTCTGCTTGGTGTAATGGAATGGACTTGTCTTAACTGTTACTGGATGAAGGTGAGGGATAGTATCACAATATCATGTGTGCATCTTCATTTATATCTCCGTTTCTTTCTCTCCCTTTCTTTCTCTTTACGTTTGTATATATACATATATATATATATATATATATATATATATATATATATATATATATATACAGTAGAACGCCTGTAATACGGTCACCATCGGGACTGGGTGAAAGTGGCCTCAATACAGGAGTAACCGTAATTGACAACAAAATGATTATGAAATATAACGGTCGAAAATTCGGGACCGGAAAATCTGACCGTTATAGACGTATTGACCGTTACTGAGGCTTGGCCGTTAGCAGGCATTCTACTGTATATATATATATATATATATATATATATATATATATATATATATAAATAAATTCTTCAGGTATAATTCAGGACAGCTGCATGGTTATTAGGAAGCTTAAACAGGTTATACATTTGACCTTCATTAAGAGCCACCCTACCAAGATGTAAAAAAAAAATCAGACAAACAAATCAGAAATATTAAATTGGTCAGGACAGGCTCTACATGCTATGTTAGTTGAATGCGCACCACATATTTGGTAGTAAATCTGACAATATAGTGAATTAGGTCACAAAACCAGTCACTGATGGATAACATTTATATAAACTAAAAACTGTAATTAGATCAGCCATGCAGCTGAGGCCATCTTTAAATAACATATACCCTTTTAAAGGTTTTAAATTTAAAGGTTTCACAATGTCCTGTGGATGGTTAATAAAGGATTGAAAACAGATAAAACACCAACCTGCAGATGTTGAAATAAAGTTCCAGTTAGGGAAACGAAAAGAATGGCTCAATAAACAGAAGATCATCATGAAAGAAATAAAGGACACATAATGCCATGAATCAGATGGTTAAAATTCTTCGTGTAAGGAAAAAAAGTCATGTCTTACGATTCTTTGCGTCGAGCCTATTTTATAAAACATAGCAAATGTTCAACATATTCACTTTCTTAATAAACAAAACAGAAACCATTAAGCAATCACCTCTAGATAAGAAATCATGTATAAAAACCGCCTATTTCATGTTAAACAATAAATTTTTTACAAAAGCCCATTAATTGTGTTTACTAGACTTTGTGAAAAACATATTTCGACAGGTTTTGAGTATTCATTTAATTCTGAATTGAACGTATACTGTAGTTCTTTCAGATTGCTCTGACCAACTCTGTCTTGAACCATTCTAATATAATTATGATGACTATTATGATGCATAAAAATAAATCCGATCAACCTAAAGATAAATGATTGATTTTACCTTTGACTAAGTGAAAGAGGTTCAATTTACTTTGTCAGTCACGTTAGGAACGAGATATCTATTTATAGTGTATAACTGATTAGATGGTAAACTTGTCAGACAATCTCAAAACCTATATATACAGGCAATTTATGCATACATTCGGGTGTTGGATGGGTTTATAGGCCAAGAAGCAGGTATCTGTAATGTGTTTATTCCTCCCACTTCTTAAATGTCGTATGTGGGGTCGAATCGACCCCGAAATTGCTTAGGATGCCTCCTTTTCCACAAGTAACTACATATATTAGTTGTCATCACTGCTCTGTAAAAGAGGATATCAAGAAGAAAACAACGTATTCCAACAAATAAAAGCTGAAAACGTTAATTACAACCCGGACTTCATTGATTCTGGAGTGCATTCTGGAGTTATTATAGTAAATTCTTAATATATATATATATATATATATATATATATATATATAATGCATGCGTTCCCTTGTGTTCGAAACCTTTTGCATTAATTCATTTTCCATTTAAACAGCATATATGTAAATTGAGCTTGAACAAGGGAGTGCATATTTACAGTAAATTCATTTAAGATATTTATAGGGCGGAGTGGTAAACCGATAAGGACATTTAATAATCACAGGCCAATGGACTTAAGGTTCAAACTGATAAAAGGGGATTGACATAGAGCAAACAGTTCTATATTCCAATTCTAAGCATAATCCCTTCACGTATTTTTAATGTATACTACTTGGCACTGAATTCTACATGCAATGACAACACCACGAGTCAAAGATAAAAAAGTGTAGGGTTATTATTTGCCGGTACTGCAACTCAATATACTAGGCCCGTTATGAATAATTTTCAATGAATCGATATAAATGGTTTCTATATCGAATATCGGGGGGAATGGTCATAGATAAACCTTAATAAAATCTTATAAATATTTAGATGTTAGAAGGCCAAAGAGAGATACATAGAGCCGGGCTAGCATTATTACTAATAATTCATACAACACTAAGTTACAATGTAACTCCTGACATATTGTTTACATCAATAACTCAGAATCAATAACATTTATTAAACAAACAAGCTTCTGTGTTTATGATCCGCATACAAAGCTGTCTTGATGCTGCCTTATACAATCCTTAAACCTGATCTCTGTTCATGTGGCGCATGCAAAGTATTCGGTAAAACCCGGAATATAACCCTAACATTTTTATACTTTTATACTTGGTATAAATCATACATCATTGTGATATCACCTAAAATACAGATAAATGCTGACTCTCCTCCTTTTAGCTGCCCATCTTCTATTGACATCGTAATTGGTAGGATGCCCTTACTAAATAATGTTATTTCACAGTTTGTTCATCTGTAATGTTTGTCTAGCCCAATCAAATGTTGCTCGGCTGGAGATGAAAGGCGACGTGAATGATCGTTTGCTTTGAACTGATTGTCAGCCCACCTGTATATGATTGCCTCATTGGTCCTTTTATTCAGAGGTTCCAGTCTTCTTTTCAGTCGGAACAAGAGACCAGTATGAAAAACTTACTTTAAAAGCGCATCTATAAGTTAGAGAAGAGATGCCAGCATGATATTTAAATACACACACACACACACACACACAAAGGTCTGACTTTGGCGCTACGGCTTAAATTCAATATTCTGGAAAAAAGGGAAGAAGCGACAGTTTTGTTATACCTGGGGGCTAGAGAAGTCTTTAAGAGAGGTAGCGCTTTGTTACTCATGACAGGATCAAGCTCACTATGTCGGTCCTTTTCAATAGACGTAATATTTATAAC
Source organism: Sipunculus nudus (assembly GCA_026874595.1). Classification (NCBI taxonomy): domain Eukaryota; kingdom Metazoa; phylum Annelida; class Sipuncula; order Golfingiida; family Sipunculidae; genus Sipunculus; species Sipunculus nudus. Next base: position 49,843,027 of record CM049307.1, on the reverse strand, counting down.
AAAATTTTTGACACTTTTCTTTTGAGTCTATTCCTTGGAAGTATTATAAATTACCCGAGTGTTCTTGTTAATCATTTTATTTTTCCGCGATATGAGTTGGCCGTCGATAAATTATTATGTCTACTTTTATGCAAGCTAGATTGACTGTTTAATAAGTTTGTTATTGACATCTTATAAAATACATACCTAGTTACAGTGATTAAATGGAAAATGTACTGCAATTCAATAGAGGCTATTGTAAAATGAAACTATAAATGTATTATTATAAACTTCGGCGATAATTCTTTCTTGCCATCATATTTATATGTCCCTTACTTTAATCCTCATGTACTTATGTGACTTTTAAGAGAAGACGTCGCGAAATAAGCCAAGGATTCATTGCACGACCAGCAATTTCAACAAAAAGGTCTGTCAAACGAAGGCACGAATACATTAATTCCCTTCTTTAGCTGAAGGTTTATATAAGTAATGCAGATCCTTGTTTCAGACAGGCGTCCTGAGTTTGATATCGCTCGTCACAGCCCGTTTTATCCCCGCTCTTTCATCATTTTACATTTAAAACGCGATATGCCCACCTAATTTTCACTATTGTTTAAAATCGATATAGAAGTCTGACGTCTTTTAAACACAAACACTATATTAAGTATTTTCATTATATATATATATATAATATATATATATATATATATATATATATATATATATATATATATATATATATATATATATCAAGGCCCAGATTGCGATCTGGACGGATCTTAGATCTGTCCAGCCCTAACTGTAATCGCAGTTCAGGCCGGCCCAAACTGCAATCGCAATCCAGGCTGGCCAGATTTTAGATCCGTCCAGCCCAGATTGCGATCGCAGTTTAGTCCGGCCCAGATTACGATCCTGTCTTTCTTGCTTCAGGATCGCAATCTGGGATGGACATATCTTAGATCTGTCCAACTGAGATTGCGATCCTAAACTTGACCAGCCCATATTGCAATCCATGCTTTTACTATCACAGGAGTGACACATTGGATGTTTTACCAACTGATTTGGTATTGCATGGTACCATTTCTCCATAATAAATACAATTATAATACAAAAAGGCACTTTTCACTCCTTCCTATCACAGGAGTGAAACATGAGATATTTCACTTACCTATTTAGTATTGTATGTTACTATTTCCCAATAATAAATACAATTATAATATAAAAGGTACATGTAAAAAAAGTTTTTGAAAAAGTGTTTAAAAAAATGTTGTTATGTTATTATAAATATTATTATGAACTTAACCTTGAGGCTATCATCTAAATATTATACTTGCAGCCATCATGTATCTTTTAAAAAATCAATATATTTTTATTAACCTTTTTAAACATGAATTTTTTAGTAAGTATGGGTTTACTTTGTAAGTGGTGTATTCAGCGAGTGCTGTAAAATTTACTTTAATTTAAAATTTTTAAATGACTTGGCTTACTGTTTCGCAGGTACTTAGAAGGACTTTTGTTGTGTACTGTGAGAGACTGACATTGCTTGACATATTAGTGTGCTACTGAAGTTGATTTTGAAAACATTTTATTATGTAACACAGTTTTAAAAGTATGATAAAATGAATTTTCACTTAACATGATTTCACTTTTTTATGAATATGTATTCATTATGGGGAAATTGTACCGTGCAATACCAAATGAGTTTGTAAAACATCCAATGTGTCACTCCTGTGATAGTAAAAGCATGGATCGCAATATGGGCTGGTCAAATTAAGGATGCAATCTCAGTTGGACAGATCTTAGATCTGTCCAGCCCAGATTGCGATCCTTAAGCAAGAAAGACTGACTAAACTGCGATGGCAATCTGGGCTGGACCAATCTAAGATCTGGCCAGCCTGGATTGCGATCGCAGTTTAGGGCGGCCTGAACTGCGATCACAATTTGGGCTGGACAGATCAAAGATCCGTCCAGATCCCGATCTCGGCCTTGACATATATAATTATATATATATATATGTATATATATATATATATATATATATCGGAAGTAATGAAACATAGATGGACGGTGCGGCACATCTGAAACATTTTAAATTTAATGTTCTATATAGTATAACAATGGGTTGTTTCAATCATACCAGCGGGTTTACTTATTTCACAGTTAAAATGGATCAATAAAATATTGATAATAAGGTAAAACACAATATTAGTAGGGCTCTTTTCCAAGACGGTCAAATTTTATCATTATTAAAAAAGTGACGATAAAACTTTCAAGCTTTTTCATGACCCGTTTTTATACTCTGATCTATAATCATGAACAGGTGAACTGTTAATGAACTTTCTCTCAGGTTTTTCATTACCTGGAATGCATTATCCCTAAAACGAAAATAATCTGAAAGGGTTGATTAAATATGTTCCATAAATATACTGAGAGTGAAAGTCAACATCTTTTGAAGAGCTGACTCTTTTTTTGGTACTGTACAACATCCTTTAAATAAATGCACCCGTAGAAAATCCACGGTTTTATAAGATAAATATTATATCTTTTATAAGATTTTGAAATGAGCTAGTAGTTTGTATGTCGCATATTTTTATCCTGTGCTTTTTGTTCATGACTATTGTTCATGACATAAAGATTACTTATATTAGGATTTTCCAGGAAAACCCCTCCCCTAAAAGAGTCAGCAAAGATTAGCAAATTAAGCTATTCAAGAAATCAAACAAGGAAGTGGACGTGAGGTATATATGGGGTATAAGAATTTTGCGTGGGAATGTTTTTCTTCTGATAAATATCAGAAATATTAACATGGGCACGACATCATCATTGCCGAAATGATGGCGAATGTAGATATATGCCATCTGTAATATGAAAATAATCTGAAGAAATTACATGACACCATATATAGAAAAAGTGAAAGTTTATAAAGGATAATTTGTATAAATTGAGCTCAAAGGACGACACGAAAAACGATGTTTTAGTTGTCAATTGATGGCAGTTTTGGGTATGATAACAAACACATATATGTCATAGAAGGCTCTTGGCAAATAATAGCTGACAATGATGAAAGACAGGCTCAGGCAAACAGACTCATATTAATGCCTGTCTTTAGCTTTGTTGATTTTCATCAGGTAATTCGGAAACTGATCCCAATGTATACTCTGTTATATTTTTGCATACAATAGCACCGACCCTGTAACATTTATTCAAAGAACATACCTCTGTTTCTATGGTTTGAATACAAAGTTGTCTTGATGTTGTCATTTAGAATTCCTTCCCCTGCAAGTGGTATTTTCTTAGCGATTATCTGGTCACTGAAATCATATTTTATTGATAATTGTACCCCAGTCGAAAACTGCTACTGACTTTCTCACTTATTGCTATCCTACTTTCTATTGTCATCATAATTTGAAATGTGCCTTAATTAGATAGTTCTGTTTCCAATTTGATTTATTAAATTACTTAAGTGGAATCAAACGTTGCTCGAATAAAACAAAGTCATTAAGGCGTTTGCTTTTATTGATTGGCTGCCTGCTTGTATGGGATTGCTTCATCGGTTCTTTTATTTATTTATTTTTTTTTCAAAAAGTAAAGATTTTTTATCAGTCGAAAAGAGAGCCAGATATGAATTTGTTAAGAAGCCATCTAACACCATCATGTTCACATCGAGAAGATGTGAATATTAAATATTAAATCAAATCTCTCTTACATAGTTGGAAGGTCTGACCTTGACGCTACGGAATAAATTTAGTATACTGAAAAAAAGTAGCGAAGAGACAGTTCAATTTAATCTGAGCGCTGTAGGAGTCTTCAAGTTAGGCAGCTCCTCGGCACTTATGCTTTATATGTCGGTCTTTTTTATCAGTCATATACTATAACATTTATAACAAAATTCCTAAGACTTTTTGGAAGCAATATAAATGACTCCAGAGGACTTGTTAAGTCCCCAGTCAGACAAATCTGGCTGGACACAATTATTTATGTTATACCTCCGCGCGTAGAGGTATAGCCGTGTGTTATGTCTACCCGTCTGAGAGGTTATAATTACCTATTTCGTCTGTTTGTTGAAGATATGTTACAAATCATATACTTTGTTGACACCTGATTGAAACAGAAGTACGGAAATAAACAAGAAATCATAAAAGTTTGTTGAATATACAGATTCGTATATAAAAAGTTTTTTAAGACAACTTGGCTGCAATCCACCAGATGACTTAATGAAAGATACTGTAAGGTTAGTGAAAATGATGCCATAATGTTTTTGTGAATGTATGTTACTGTCTGTGTTCTTCTTGCGCTGATCTGAAATTGAGAAGAAACAGTGGCGAAATTATTTCACGATGTTTTGGAATTGTTCGCTTTATCCAATAATGTCTGTAGAACTTTAAAAAAGGACTAGAATCCATAAGCCCCTTTATTAAATATGAATTTAGAATATAGATTGTCCATTTCTTTTTAAAGATATTACCAAACAGGCGTTCTGAGTTTGTTATTCGCTCTTATAATTATTGTCCGTTTTCTTAGCCAGTTTTAATAAAATTTACCTTCCCAAAACGCGAGAATTTTTTCGAAGTTTCATTGCTGTTTTAATCACATATGGTATCAAGCCTTTGGCAGCGCTTAAAAAAGTAATAGAAAAATATCAAATATTTGACGCCATATATCGAAAGTCACCGTAGCATGTAACAACTGAACGGTATTAGTGAAACATTGAATCGATGATCTGTAATATTAAATTTATGGTAGGTTTCAATTTCAACAACAGGTTATATTTAAAAAAAACTAGCAACAGTAAATGGCTAAGGTAATAAGGGGTATAGAGATCAATAATAGATGCCAAGTCATATCAACCAGATACCGTTTTGAAGATTTTATCAACTTTGTAGGAACATTCTTGGTCAGCTCACGATCACCTGGATATTATTGTGGCAATATCATTTAAAGGTATAGATCATGATAAATTTGTGTAATAATACAAAATACCTTATTTACACGTGTAGAAATAATTAAAGACCGAGTAAACTAATGGACGCAAAGAATATTTGTATGGATGTCATTATAGTATTTCCCTTCAGTTTATCACGGACCCTGCAGGCCGTCCTTACCATAGATTTGATAAAAAAGCAAATGTTTTTAAAACACTTGATCAATCACTGTGTAGTCAGGCAAATTGTCATACAGCACAAAGTATATATATATATATATATATATATATATATATATATATATACATATATATATATATATATATATATATATATAAGATTATTCTTTATATAATATTAAAATTACCAGCTCGTGTCTGCTTAATACATACTTCCACATACACACGTAATAAACAAAAACAAAAAAAAATACGCAAATACTTGTCTATGTAGCATATATAGAATAAATTTTAACGTGAACCATGGGAGAGAGTATTAGGCTTTGGTAGAGAGAAGGATGAGGACCTACGTTAAATTGATTACTGGATTTATCCATCGCTTGGTGTGGAACGAGCTTTGGGTTCATCCAGGTTATATCACGGCCATCAAACTGCCTACTGAGAGTCGTAATATCTCGGCTATAGATCTGGACCACACGAACCCTCTTCCTGCCTGTGAATATTATCTCACAAAAAGGTCTGGCACGCGAGTGACGTAAGTGTTGCATGTCGGGAAACGAGAACAAGTTAACTGATCAGTCCATCACCTGACCCAGATCTATGCTCAACGTATAGGCACCTTATGCAGCCCTCCATCCAATAAACCAGTTCCTAAGTCCAATCTTACCTTTCTTTAGACGGTACATTTAATTTATTTCTGCGCTACACAACCAATACATATAAAGTGTAGGATTACTCTGTTACCGGGGCTTTTGATTCAGCAATCCTGGGAGGGCTGCAATAAACAAGGTGACACTGTTGAATAACGGTGCGTGCTCAGTCACCTGATTTAACGATAATTCTATCCTGCCTAGCTATTTTCATTTGACAATCTATAAATAAGTATAGCAGTTAATCATAAGAAGGAAATCGTTCCTCCGTTTTGCTGATTACACAGATTTGTATCGGCCATGGTGATAGTTAATAAAATACACTATCAGATGTAACAGGCCATTATTAACCCGTGAAAATAATTGTTCGTTGAAATTAAGGCAGATCATTTGTGCATGTTAGGGGGGGTTCTGGGTCAGTTGAACCATTTCAAAATCTAAGTACGTTTTGTATGTTTACTGTAAGTTGCAAAATATTCAATATTTCTTTACTACGCGTAAATAAATAAAAAAAATATTGACCGCTTGTTTCGTATTTTGTGGTCCAAGAATTTACTTTTGGGGTCTGGGGTTTTGTTCTAATCCTGATTTCTTCATACACTCATTATCGGCCACCAAGGTCATTTCATTTACCGTATTCAGGTACCTTTACTGTCTTGACTACAGAACTTTTTATATATATATAGGAAATAACCATGGGGTAAAAAATAACAGTGGTATCAATCGACTGCACATATTGCTGATGCAATGTTTAATTATGAGAACGATATACATGTATTTTATGATTACAGTTCTGCCATTGGGATTTCAGCAGGAAGGAAAGCGTATAACAAACTGTGGTTCTAATTTGCTGTTTCCCTTTCTTCTTCTACCCGATTCTTAACACTTTGTCATTAAAAGTACTCTTAATTAAAGGACCGGTTTTCTTAGGATTAACAAACCGATTATAACAGTACATCTATCCCATAATGAGAATAAGTGTATAAAATCCGTAAATTTGAATATATGCAACTGACTGCTCCCTGGCTTCGGAGATGCAGTAAAAGCCAGTATTATACCAATAAATATGTAACGGTCGGTATAGTAATATTCTATAATACATTCTGTTTTATTGCAAAACTAACTATCAGGCCCCTGGATTTTTAGTTTCACATTTCAGATGAGAGTAGATGCATAGCGATTTAATAAAAGCTTTCAGAAACTTGGGATGGATTAACAACTTTGACGTAATCAAATGGTAAGGTAGTATAAAAAAAGCGAACGAACGCACAAATAACTCTGATAACTAAATAAAGTTATCAGATTGCATTGCATCTTCGATGGTTAATGATTAGGTAAGTTAAATAAATCATATTTAGAAAAATTAGCAGTGGGACAATGGCAATCTATATATCGACGCTCATGCAAATAACTGACAAAAATCAACAAATTATTCGATATTGATTTAGTTTCAAGAAAGATAAATATCATAATAATCCGGACTGAAATTAATCAAACTTATTTAAATTCGTTTGGGACCCTTGTTGAAGATATTTGCCATCTATATATCTGTTTTGGAGTTTTCGTAACTGGTCCCTGTAATCTTTTTTTTACCATTAATACAATCATTGTTATAATTTCTAACGATTGGAAAGGGTCAAAGAGGACCACATCATTGTCGAGCAACCCGTGACTTGGCATGGCAAGACTTGCAGATTCATGGACCTTCCTGAACAGTTGAGTGCACGTATGTACTGCGCCAACATAAGGTATCATGATTAATAAATACAAACGTCTCTTATCTAGTCAGAATGTAAGTAAACTGTTTCAAGCCTTATGGGGTTTTCACATTGTCATTACAGTGAATAAAAACAACTGATTCTATGCCAATTTCCACTTGACAACGGGCGTAGAGGCCTATTAGCTTTTAAATCTTGTGCAATAAATACGTCGTTCTATTTGAAAGTCAATATATTTTTTATCTACCCATGCAGTTTCATAAAAGACAACCAATTAGTAGAAAGACATATGAAATTGAAACTTTTATGATAAATATAATAAGATTGTATTTTCTTCACGAATTCAAGAAAACTTTTACAACGAAAATTTTTTGTTATTATATTATATTTGGGAAATCTGTAAAATATAGGAGAAATGTTCATTTTGTAAGCGAGCAATGACAGAAATATATATATAACCTTGCTAAGCTTTATATGACACTTGCAGGGATGTCTTGTACTTTATCTTCAGGAAATGAACCTAATGTGGCTTAATGCCGAGCAGGTGTCATCTAAGCACGCCTTTCTCCTGAGTGCTGTCAAGAACTTCTGCATTTCAATCGACATCTGCCACGTACTCTGAAAGGTATACACGCCCCTAAGCACTTTACTTATGTTGGCGTTAAAATAACTGATGTTCTATGGTTTCGGGGGCCGTGCATTATTAAAGATTCCTAGCTCTTAGCTCTGTCATATACCTTTCTGGGCAATGGGCGTAAAGCTAGAAAGTGTCAACCGACTATCAATCACCAGTCAGTCAAACATTCATGCGGTAGGCAGCCAATTTAATGTAACCTAATATATTATTCTATAATAAAAAAGAAGTTTCTTCTATTTTTTTTTCTATTACATTTTTTGAGATGTTTAGAATTTCTTTTCTTTAAGACGAAAACACGTTTGAAGTATTGTATATTACTTCTTTAAACATGACGCAAACAGTTGACTCTACAAAGGAGAGAATGACATGGAATGTTCTTATCTTACAGGCCAAAGCTGGCGAAATGAAGGACTTTTTGTAAACCCATGGTACATTTATGCTTTTCAGCGGCTATAGACATGTAAAGTAAGTTATACACTTTGAAGCTGCCGGGTACCATTCAGGTCATGAAGTGTTTATAGATTAAGGATCGTGCACGATAACTCCGCCACGTGTCATATATCGTAATGAATTAGAACAAGATGTTGTCTCTAAGACAGAGGTCAACCTAGATTAAAATATTATTAAGTCACTGGCTACCATTAAGGCTACCATTAAGGGTAGCCTATCTTCCATAGGAAAATTGGTAATGTGGTAGTCTTAACTTTGATAAATAGAGGTCGCAATAGTGTAAACTGTATATTTAGAAATTATGCACGATATTATATATGCAGCGAACATCTTTTCCTTGGTAAAAAGATACATGTACTTATAGTACTTCTTGTATAAAGAATATAAATACAAAGTTCCAAAATTATTAAAATTAAGCATTTTACAATATATACAGATTACTGAAAACATAGGGTTGTAAAATCGACAAGTTAAGCACAGTCAGATGGGTGTACCGTTAATGGGAAATAATTCTGCATAGAAATGAGGCCGCGGTTTCCATTTTTCAGTTAACTGAACTTAGAGATTATCCTGACTGTGACGGATAATCCGACTGATTCCTGGTCTAACATTATACTTATGGCAACTCGGACGTAAATTTGAACGTGAAAAACACTTATCCGAGAGAGGTTGGTTTACAGGTTGAATGAATCTGCACCGGAAAATAGAATTGCCTAAATTAAAAATGTTCGCATTAGAACTTAATTTACTCAAATTACTCCGCGCGACCGTTAGTTGCATAATTTGCAACCAGTGTAATACAAACGGCCGAGGCTTGTTAACAGAAAGAAACTTTCTTTAATTTAGTTTCATTGATGCGAGCTCCCAGTGGAAACATATGAGGAATTACCAGAGTTGCAGTTTTTTTTTAAAGAATAAACTAAAGACAGAATATGACTGACACTAAAACGTACGTCTGTTACAAGCAGTGCTAGAAGCACATGTGGGGCTCACTTGCTACAGCCCAAGGCCCAACCATACAGGAATACTCTGCACACTGGAAAAATAAAATAAATATAAACTTCATGAAATAGAAAAAACATTTTTTTAAATTTCAAATGTACAAATTAGGGGTACATGTTGTAAAAGGTTGTGTGTGTACGAATAGAAAATTCAGAAACATGCAAGGTTCTTATTTAGAAACAGTTTTTCTTTCAAATTTACGTATCTCATTAAAAATTCCCCTGGTCAAACCCCCCAACTATTAAATTTCCCTCTCGAACCGATCATGCCATTTTGATGTTTTCCACTACGCTCCCGAGGCAGCGGAAATCTTGCGCTTCTGAAGAAGCAACTGATTTTCACGCTGCCAGCTTTGACCGTTTATGATATATTTAGACACCAGATGGCGGTTTGTTGTCCGCTGAAATTAGCGTGCGTATGACGTGACAAGCAGCCAATCAGATGCCAATAAACAAACACTCGACAGGCATCCTGGCTCCGCCCATTGCTGTGCTTCAAGCGCCGCTTGATGAGTTTCCGGCCGACTTTAGATTGCTCCCTCTGCATTCTCGCATCATCGACCGATTCGATTATGACATTATGACTGTGTTAGCGTAGCCATGTATCTTTTGTCTGCAGAACTGAAACAAGCCAGCGAGGTGTGCACGCAGCCTTTGTTGTTACGTTTCGTTTGAATTACAGCTCACCGGCCGAGCATCCTATGTGCCCAAGGCCCTAAGCAAACCACGTCAGGGACAATTTTCTCTCGAGCCTGTGGCCAGTTCAGACGGTTACGCGGGGCGATGAACTGTTACTCAAAACGAAATAAACATGATTGGCTCCGTGTATTCTTCGCTTGGCTTTGTCTTCCAGCACAAGGTCTCATCTGATTGGACAAAAATACAGTGCTCCCCTCGGGTGTAGCAATTCAGGATACGAGGTCATAACAAACAGCGCCTTACGATATAGGTAGTAGCCCTATAGGTAAAGCGCTGTGTAAAGAGCGTAGTTTTCCACACGTCAAATGAAGAAATCCTTAATGCTATTTTCTAAACTAACGCGTTGCGATGTGATAAAATCTACCTTACTCTTAGTGCGATGCCGTTCTCTTCAGCTAATCAAATTTATCAATGAGTCGTCCTTATTTGCTTCAGATTAACCGAACTACCTTTAAAATAAATCAAAGCTGGTGTGACCAAATTCACGAAATATAGGTTCATTTAAAAATATTTTTAGAAATTCAGCATTCACACGTTCATTTGGAAAGCGACAAGATATTTTTCTAATTCACAAGAATTTATTTTACGACTACAGCCGTTAAGGTCCGTAAAGAACACGGGACATTCAAAGAATTCGACAGCGCGACCTCTGCATGGGATAAGGGTGTGTGCATACATACTCCAATTTCCTCATCCTCTAGAACATTACCGAACGTCACCACCTTAGAGTCCCTTGATTAATTAAAATAACTTTTTGTACAATTCTATGACGGTTATCTCAACAAAAGTTCCGGCACGCGATTGGCGTAATTCATGCGCGTTGGAAATTGACAGCAGGTTAACTCGTCAGTCGATCACGTGTCCAGATTTATGTTTCACGGAAAGGCAATCCTGCAAGTTGCCAAATAATCAATATTTCGTCTCCATACGTAAATAAAAAATATTAGCCGCTAAAATTGTTTCGTATTTTGTGGTCCATGTTCCAAGAATTTAATTTCGGGATCTGGTCCTAATCGTGAATTCTTCAAACAGTTATTATCGGCCACTATGGTCATTTCAGTTACCTTATTCAGGTACCTTAAATGTTTTTCGTAAAAAAAGTTTGTTTGTATATGATATACATTCGAATAGCAAGGCTGTGTCAATAAAGCGATTGGCAATGGACAGAAAGTTGACATGTGTCAGGTTTCCCAATTGAAATAAAACTAATCTGCGTTTCAGACTGCTTTATGTTGTGATTGATTTTAACGCCAAGGTACGCTAAAGCATAAAAATACGGGTTGTCTCTAACAAAGTAAACATCTGTCAATCCTTACAAACCTTTTAAGAGCTGGATTCACTAGTGGAAAAAATAGGATACTAAATATGTGAAATTTTTGCAAGTGATGTTGGAACATCTCTTGTAAAGCGAACACGAAAATCCGGTCAATCTAATTCTCTGAGAGTATTATAAAGAAAAATATAGTAACATATTCTTTTTAGAAAATGTGTGTTTTATTAAATTTAGTCCCGAGTTTGTACAAGCCCAGTAAATACGTGTCATACTTCCCAGTTTACATGTACAGTCTTTAAACCTGTGAGGTGCCATTACGGATTCAGACCAGATAATCAGTACCAGTGTCCGAATGACGGTCGAAAAAAAACAAGGTGTCCCAAATGTTATTTCTGTTTTTGTTGTTTTGCTTTGTGATAACTGTGTAGACAATATTATGACCGACTCAGTTATGCAGACTAGGTGAATTAATTTTATCAAAATAAAAGACCTAAACTGCATGACTTGACATGCTCATCAGAAATTTTTTTTCATTCGTTGTTTATTTTGCTCTAAAGTCTGCACTTTGGATGCAAACTTCTTAGAACTAAATTACAGAAGTCATTTATGCGAACTGCAATCAGCAAACACAAAAAAAAAAAAAAAAAAACAGATTTCAGCACATGGCGATGACCGAACAAACCATTATTTTAGCTAAGAGGCTTTTTAAATTGGTTTCTTCTTACTGTTATATTGTTTATCACAACCATCGCAAACATCTTAAAGCGAGCTGTAGAATTTATGTGATAACTGTCTTACTCTGCGTACAAATGAATAAAATTTAGGTAATTTATGTTTAGAAAAGTACCTCTTGGATGGACGCATGAGCTTGATATTCTGTTAATGAACACGGTACATGCCCCAATATTGACAAACAGGGGGAAAAAATTAACCTAAGGTGGGTGGTTGTATTGGTACGGAAGTTGATAGGTCACAAATTGAACAACGGCATCGGCAAAACTCTGGTGCGTCTTATTTGCCCCCATATAGCGTTGATGAATGTGCTTGAATTATTTTGGAGCCCCGACATGTTATAAACAAGTAGATATGAACAAATTGAACAGCCTGTATGTATGGAGTCGGCCTTTTCTGGATTTTTTTTATATAAGGTTTAAGGGATTATATTTAGTTAATACGTCAGACGTCGGTTAGATGCTCGATACCTTAATAGGCGCCCGGAAAGGTCCCTTTAATTTTTTTCTGCTGTCCTAAATTATTATTTTCTATTGAAAATTTTACTGTTTCCAAATACCAGCTGTTGCAAATATAAAATATACTGATCATATAAATACCTCCCCAGTAATAAATACCTAACAACGACTATTTACATATTGTATACGTTACCTGATTTTTTCCAAATAAATTGATAAATTGATCAGTACTCGTATAGTAATGGTAAGCTAAATTGATGACTAAATACGATGCAAATATAACAAATAATGTATGATCTAATGTTTGTTGCATTAAATGGCAAGTGATACACATTTGAGCTCTACAGAGAATGCAAACGAAACCAGTCGAGAAAACAGAAACTGATGACAGATGTAAAATAACTTAGACAATTGGAAAGCTAGTTAAGAAACAGAAATGACCACAGGAAGAATGTACATGATAGCAAGATTATCAACGGTTGAACGAGAGCGCAAAATTCCAGGTGACGCCAGGATGTGTCTGAACATAGTGGTTGAATCAATTCACCCTGAAAGGTCACTATTAACTCGGACTTGCGAAACGTTTAGAAAAAGGAGATCGAACGTGGGCGCCGACTAGAATAAATTGCAAAAAGAGTGCTAATTTTCGGCACATGACGGCAAAGAAAAAATAAAAATGCATAAGACCAGGCCAATTCAGCCATGGGACAAAGGACTTTTTCGGGACAAATGACATTTAGTATAAGGACAGAAAACTAACAAGACTACGCGTCTGTTTCTGAAAACGTATGGTAAGTTGTAATTAAAGATTTGAGCTCATCTTAAAATTGAAGAAAATTGAAAATTACAGTTAAGGAAAGTACTAGATAAGCAAGCTGATAGATTCCTCCTAATCTAATTAATACCTTATCTTTAACACATCGGGCTGGTGGTGTAATGGTTAGTGGGCTGGACTATTCACCGCAAGATTATGGCTTTCCAAACCAAATTCTATACTACAAGAGCGCGCTCTCTTCACCAAGGTTGTGAAAGGGTAGTACAAGAGCGCGCCCTCTTCACCAAAGTTGTGAAAGGGTAGTAGTGAAACCTGGGCGACAGGATATGTAGAACCAATAAGGATCTGGCGCCGTCTGTGGCTGCCTGGATGTTGTCCCATACCGAAATAGGCCCGAAAGAATAGGACGGCAAAGTGTTAAGTCGGATTTGACTTACTTTTTTACCCTTAACACTAAATAAATTCTTAATAAAGTGAATGTCGCATATTACCCATATGTTACCCTGTGATGGAAAGATAAAACCTATCTTCGATGTTTACTGAATAAGTATAAGTAAAATAAATTATACCTAAAAAATGAGCAGTCGCACAATGTCAATCTATTTATTGACGCTCATACAAATAAGGGACAAAGAGCAAAAAATTACAATATGTGAATGACGTGTCAAGAATGTAAAATACCATAATAATATAAAATAGAATTAATTAAACTTATTTAACTTCATTTGTACATCAATTATTTTCATAATTTCTTACGACTTGAAAGGGCCAACTTTACCTCAGAGGACAACATATCATTGTCTAGAGACTCTTGATTTGACATCGCAATTATACGAATGGCGTGCAGATGCGTGCGCCTTCCATAACAGGCGAGAGCTGGTGTGTAATACGTCCACATGTGGTATCATGGATAATATAAACAAAGTCTTATATCAAGTCAGAATGTAAGTAAACTGTTTCAAACATTGTAGGCCTTTACATTTTTATTATAATCAATATGGATACCTGCATGATTCCTTACCTATTTCAAATATCGTGGCCTGTTATCTTCTAAAGCTTTTGCAATAAATACGTTATTTATTCGAAAGTCAAAATTATGATATCTGCCTATATAATTTCATAAAAGGCAACATATTACTAGAAAGACAAATATAAAATATAATAAAATTGTATATTAATTGCAAGAATGCAAGACAGTTATATAACCTTGCTAAGCGTTATATAACTCTTGCAGGGTCTCTGAAAATGTCTTGTACATTGTGAATCTTCAGGAATGTACCTAATCTAGCTTAATGCCGAGCAGGTGTTATATCTCCCCTCACGCTATTCTCCTGAGTGCTTTCAAGATGTTGTGCATTTCAATCGACAGCTGCGACGTATACTGAATGGTGTGCAGGCACGTGAGCACTTTACTTTTGTTGGCGTAAAAAGAACTGATGTTCTATGGTTTCAGGGCCGTCCCTTATTTAAAACTCAAAACTGTAAGCTCTGTCATGTACCTTTCTCGACAACGGACGTAAAGCTAGAAAGTGTCAATACGAGAGACAATCACAAGTCAGCCAATCATTCATGCAGTATGCAGCCCATTTAATGTACACTAATTCAATATAGTAGAATAAAAAGCAGTTTCTTTCATTTATTTTCTATTACATAATTCTTTGACATTTTTTTTAAATTTCTTGTTGGACGAGAAAACGTTTCAAGCATTCCATTTATTTTTTTTTTTCATATATGACGCACAAAGTTGAAAATACAAATACGAGAATGTAATGGGATGATTTTATCTTACAGGCCAAAGCTGTCGAATTTAAGGACTTTTTGTGAATTCATTTTACAATTCCTCTACATTTATGTTTTGTCTTCAGCGGTTGTAGTGATGTAAATAAGTTATGCACCTTGAAGATGCTGGCTAAAGTCCAGGCTATGAAGTATTTATAAACCATTGATTGTGTACGATGAATTCGGCACGTATCATAGATCGTACAATCCGTCAGAACAAGATTTAACCTTTCAGACCGAGGACGATCTAGATTAAAAGGTAATTTACCCATGGGCTACTTTTAAGGGGCCTATAATTTGTTCTATGGTTGTTACAGAGAAGGCATTAGAGTGAACTGTACACTTAGGAAATTATTCACCTCTGAAATGAAACGAACATCTCTACTCCAAAATTAAAGGCACTTATAGTACTTCTACTATAATATACTCTTATATAAAATGCTAAAAATGATGAATATAATAAGCATTTTACAATACACAGATTGCTAAAAACATAGGGTTGTCTCGCGTTTTCAATTTCCATATTCCAGTTTAGTGAAGTGTGAGATTATTCTGACTGTGACGGTTGTACTGGCTGATTCATGGACTAAATAAGTCTTATAGAAAAGCATGGCAACTCGGAACATGAAAAACACTAATGCGAAAGAGTGAGCTTGGCTTTCAGGCTAATGGAATCTGCACTGGAAATTGGAATTTTCGAAAGTAAAAATGTTCGCATTAGAACTTAATATACTTAAATTACTTCACGGGATCATTGGTTACATAATTTGCTTTTATGAACAAAAACATCCAGTGAAATATAAATGGCAGAGGCTTGTTTACTGAAAGAAGTTGTCTTTAATTTAGTTTCATTAGTGAGAGCACTCAGTGGATTCATATGACGAATTACCAGAGTTTCAGTTTTATGGAAGAACAAACTCAAGGGAAAATGATTGACACTAAAACGTCTGTACAAGCAGTGCTAGAATCACATAGCTTACTGCATACAGCCCAAGGCCCCATAATACAGGAATACTCTGCCCACTGAAAAATGGAAAAAAAGTAAATTTAGGATATGTACAGATATAACATATGTTCAGATAACAATTAGGGATATATATATATATATATATATATATATATATATATATTAAAAGAATGTGTGAATATAAGTCCAAGAGTCAGCAACATTCCAGGATTCCAAATAAGAAATACTTTATTTTAGCTCAAATTGACGTAAATCATTTATAATTCCCTTGTTCAAGCCGTCCAACGAGTATATACCTAACCAACATTTCATACCATTGTTTTCCAGTCAAATGACCAAAACCTTAATATTATTTTCTAAACTAACGTTTTATGATTTAATCTTCCCTACTCTTAATGCTATGCTCTCTTTAATCAAACAACGTTCTTAGTGAGATTCCATTCTGCTCTGCATTCAGCTATGCGAGTAGGAATAGTGGCCATGGTTTCCTCAACCTCCTTAACAATACCGAACTTCAACATCTGAGCCATGGAGTGTCCCTTGATTATATTTAATTACTATTTGTACAATCCATGTACATAAATAACGTTTAAAGTTCCTCTCTCCATACGTGCTGAATTCTTTTAATTGCCATCATTCTGTAGTAAGGTTCTTTGTTAAAAGTTGTAATCCTATAATTACAAGCTAATTTCTTGGAAGAATCCAGCCTAAGTTTACGTAAAGGACGCATATGGACCGTATGTTTGCGGATGCATCACACAAATACTAATATACCTGTATTAATACCAAGTCTAGCCTCACAGACTGAGGTACTGTCTAGATTTAGCCGTGACAGCCCGACTCAGTAGGCAATCGGATAATTGGGTCAGCAAGCCTACTTGAGTCGTGATACAAGTAATACAAGTGGGAATGTATCGCAGTGATCTTGCAGCAGGTTGCATTTATATTGTGGCAAACGGCCCATAATCTCAATATTATGCTAGGAATGATAAATTAACACAATATTATACAGATGAATCACATCCAAAACTGAAACAGTCTCCATGGACACGGGTCATTTCCTGTATCGCCTGCAAACTGCCTGCTTCCTGTTACCCGTGCGAGCCATGCTTGTGTTCATGCGGTCATAAATTCATCAAACATGCCGAGGGGTTTACCAATGTGTGGATGAAAACAGCTCATGTTTGGTATTATGAGAAAGTTCACAAAAAATGCTAACGATTGGTCTGGTTTATGATGATTGACAGTGTACCTGTAGGCCATGAAGCGTTGCCAGAAATGACAAAAATATATGCATCTTCATAAGACTTTATAGCGTTCCTCAGACTAAGATATAGACACTCTGGCGCCAGTAATCTGGTCGGAATGCCAGAGTGTTGATATGACGCTATTCTAGATTGAAATATTATTTTGTTTCTTGCCACTTTCAAGTACAATGTAGTTGTAACTATCAGACATACGTTCACTTTGACAATTTTAGCTGTGTTAATTAAGTCCAGAAATGGATGAGCAAAGTCGAGAAAATTTACAAGTTGGTTTTGAACGAATGTGGATCATCTGTGCTCAGGAAACTGTAGGATCTTACAATACATAGAAGGAAAGATGATGCTCCAAATAACGATGACGATGAACACCTCGGAATATTACGTAACTCTCAGTATTCGATGGCATATGAAGTCCCTTGTCCCCGTTCGGGGAGATTGTCCTAAGTGAGGTTTTCTTCTGAGTGAATTATGGACAGTAATCAGTCTGACAGAAAGTTCAGTGTACATAGAATAAATAGAAATGATTAATAAAATAGATTAATGTATTTCAACGACTGAGTGGAAGTGTTTGCTGAATACTCCTTTCTGAGAAAAAACACACTCAGGTGCAATATACCTGACCGAAATTGTCTATAGAAGTTAACAAAATTACATCCGCTTGAGCGCTAAATTGAAAGAAAGAGAGGTTTACAAGAACTCCTGCTTTTATAAGAGAGCATATAATTTAACTGAAGATGACAGACAATGCCAGATTCCCCTCTTGACTGATCTAGCTGCGGTCCAGAGCCTGACCAAGAGAGGCTCAGCCTATTGTTTAATATGAAAAAAAAAATATAAAAGGAAAAGTATTCTATTCTTATTTTACTTGTTACTATAAACGTAAGGGGCATATGTAATTAAAAATCTGGAAATCGAAATACAACAAACCAGAAACGCATGGGAGTTCCAAGCGCTCTTTTTTTTTACCATATAGGCCGAATTTCTCTCTATCATTATACATTTACATTAAACTGATTGACAGTAGACCCTTGACTGGAGATACATTTCAATACGTCGAATGCGAGAGACATTATTGAACATAAGATTTAAGTGACAATAATGTAAGTGGTAAAGTGTTTCAATTATCCATAATTATGTGACACCCCTGTGCACAATTCTCTGCCCGAGAAAATCAATCAGTATATTAGAACGAAAAAATATTATATAGTTTATAAAAATAATGGGCCACATACCGGATCCATGTGCCATATTCTGCCCTGGTTTATGAAAACCTTAATTCACTGAACCACCTTAAGATAAAGATTTGCGAGCAACGCACGTTCTGCTTTCGCAGGACTTTTGCGTTCAAAGCGATAATATACACATCAAAATAACCTGTAACGTCCTGATAATATACTTAAGAAATTGATTAAGGAACATGAGCGAGATCCAGACCGTCTTAATACAATAATCAGGATTTCAGACACAAAGTCTGGTTAAGCCACTGCCTGTTCTAACGAAAGCAAAGACTTATAATTAAAATACGTTCACTGAATACAGACAGTGATATGGGCCTTAAATATCCATCAAGCCGTTATCGAACATGAACAATGATTAAGGCCCCAATCATGATTTTTTTTTAATTATCAATATAATGCATCAGATGATCCCATTTTGGAGGAAATCGAACGACTGCAGTGCAATTCCATTCCTTTTTTTATTAATACTTTGTTATTCTTTTACTGATCTTCTCTCTTCTTTACTCTTAAATATGATACTTTTCCCCTTTCCACGATATCCTTAACCTTTCCTACACTCTGTTTGTTTATGTGTTTACGTTGCACAATCCTGCTCTACTGTTATTTAAGTTATTCCCAAGTTAGATATTTCATTATATGCATGTAAAGTCAAATGAATGAGACGAGTCACCATACATAAAATAAATTGAGCCTGTCACTCGACCAATCCGCCATTACCATTAGAGTGTCAGTACGATCATGCAGTTCATCAACTAAACACATCTGTTGACGATAGATCGTGAACTTGGACTAACAGTGGATGAAAAACGGCCAATAAAGAAAAATGATGACATTTCATGAAACATCCCCTTGGGGATTCATATCAAGCACCAACGTATTATGACCTTAATCCAGCTGATAGGTAAAACTTAACACCAACATTCCGATATTTATTTCGTTTTTGCAAGGCT
Source organism: Sipunculus nudus (assembly GCA_026874595.1). NCBI lineage: Eukaryota > Metazoa > Annelida > Sipuncula > Golfingiida > Sipunculidae > Sipunculus > Sipunculus nudus. Next base: position 49,823,355 of record CM049307.1, on the reverse strand, counting down.
GAAGTTCCAATCTTTTAACAGGGAAATATTAGCCCATATAGCATTGCTTTTATGACAAATCATGATAATTAACACGTAAGAAAAATACGAACAAAGACAGTATAATTATAACTTCTTTTAATCAGTCATAGAATAAACAACAGCCATAATGCTACTGTACTGGAATTGTGCATTAATTCTTTTTCTTTCCTTACCTTTTTCATGATGACAAAAAGGAAGGAAAAAGAAATTAACTCCTCGAAGAAACAACAGCCTTTATGCTGGGGTATTGAAATTGTGCAATATTTTGTTTTCGTTTTCTTGCTTTTTCATATTGGAAAAAGAAGCCATATTCGAAAGAAAAAAATATAAACATAGTCATCCGTAGTGGCTGAACGCCTAGCCAAATAATTTATCAATTATGTTTTAATAAATAATACAGGTGTAATGTGCAGTTGTGATATTCGGTTCTCTGTGAAAAAGTTTAGTTTTATTTTAAGAAAGCAAGAGCGAGAGAGAGCGCGCATTGGTTCCCGGAAATAAAAGCAAAATAACAGCAATCCAGGTCAAATTGTAACATTTTAGGTGGTCCCTCAAGTCCAATACAAACTTCGGATATGAAAAGAACAAATTATCCCACCACCCATATTCCTTCTTATCACAAACGGGTTCGGTTAAATTTAAAACATGAATAAAGAAACTAAAGACGGAAAATGGAGCTCATATCAGCGAAATTTATCTTAAAGATAAAAGCGACAGATCTATCATGGTTTCTGTTTAAAAAACGATCTATCATTACAGACATGATATTCACCTGTATATTCTCTGACATAGCTAAAATGTCAAAGAAATCTTGTTAGCCTCAGTATATTTGATTACTGGTATTTATTTGTCTACAGATTTGTAGTACTCTTTATGACTGACTGGGTAATTGGTTATTATCTTTAATATTTGTGAGTGCTATGAAACTAATGCAGGCTTCCATAGCAACTTCTTTGATTAGATGGGATAATGAATGCTGTAGCTGGGTTATTTGGGACAGCAGCCTTCTCGTCTGTAATGATGTACTTCAAATCACGTTCATCTGATATTAACAACCTTAACAGCATACAACCTTAACAATCTGCAAAATGCATTATTTTCAAGAGCCTGAATACTAGTGTTTCCTGAATGACACCCACACATGTCATTTCATTGAATTTACACACCAAATGCACACAATATATTTATAGCATTTAAGAAAACAAATTATATGTACATAAAAAATTGTTACGAAAATAAAACATATACAAATACATCTGATATTTTGTTATATACATACTACATATGTCAATTCTTTTATATCTACACACATGTATACCATATATATATATATATATATATATACATGTATACACATTATTATACTCTACTGGTATATATTTTATATACAGTATTACATAATTATCACATTTTATACACACCTTTTAAATTATATATATATATATATATATATATATATATATATAAATATATATATATATATATATATATATATATATATATATATATATATATATATATATATATATATATATGCAGGTATGAGTGCTGAAGATGCATGGAATTCGTTTTGTGTTATGAAACAAATGGATAAAAAAAAATTGCCTATCACATTCATACAACAAATACACTTTTTAAAAACAGAATATAACTTTTATCATAACAGAACAACATAACATAACATTAAAAAAGTTCAAACAGGGTAAAACATCCCCACCCAATATACAACACACACGTTTCATGTAAGGATGCCTATACTTATATTATATTTGGCACAGAACTAAAGCATGCTAAAATGGTGTAAATTTTTATTTGTCTGATATATTTGATATATGTTTTGCCTACAGATGCAGCGCCATCTAGGGGGTCTGAGATCTTCCCGTATCGCAGTGTTTTAATGCCCGCCATATTAACCCGTAAAACGCAGCTTAGGTCATGCGAAAAAAAAGAATCCCTTGGATTTCTATCCAAGATATCATATATCAGAATTTATGAATTAATCAATTATTTAGATGTAAAGCAATTAAGCTTATTCGGGAAAATGTTAAAAAATGTAAATTTACAGGTTAAAGTTCCAAATATATAATACGTGTGCCTATTAATACAGAGAGCATTAAATACAAATGAAAGAAAGTGCTCATGTGATCTGTCATTCAGTATATTATTACATCGCGTAAATAAGTGGCGTAAAATCTACATATAATAGGAAATAGAGAATTCTCCTAAATGGGTGAAAAAGCTTTAACACACCGCTAAATTTATGCAGGTAGGCGCAAATTTTTTAATGAAAAGCAGATGCTAATGGAATATCTAAAATCTCTTGGTCCTCACTACAGCATGACACAATGTAATTACTTTGATTAAGGTGTATTTATAAAGCCTCTCCTAAAATATATTATTAGCCGATGGATAGTTTAAAGGATTAATCCCAGGAGAGAGTATTCAGGACCATTTGATTACCGCAGAAAATGTTTTTAGGGAGTGTTATGTGATAATAACATTAAACATAGTTACATTATAAAAGAGAAAGAGGGAGGGCCAAATGAAACATCGCACAGTCAATTGAATTATAAAGTGCATTCATTTTATATGTTGAAGTTCATTAAATCGGAAAAATTGTTAAGGCCCTGGATTTTTCCCCCTCGAACACAGTTCAGCGCTATGGGTCTAGATTTGTAAATCTTATATATGTATAACCCGATTCTTCGATATATATTTTCTCATGAATGGATTTGTACAAAATATATTAATACTGACTCGCATGACTCAAATATAAAACAGCGATGTGATTAGATTTATTCAAAAACATTTGATTTAACTAGTTTCTGATGGTCTGATAAAAATTACCGATTCCCAAGTGCCTCCGGACAAGACATGAGCCAGCTTTCAAGCAGACAATAAATACAGAATGAGGACTATATCCCCTTCTTCTGGTAGTTTCATATGGGTTCTTGATATTTCTTATATAAAGTAACGAGTTACTGGGTGCCATCTGAGTCTCAGATAAAGGACTATATCTCTCCCCTACCAATTGTTTCTTTTGGGCTTCTAATATTTGTTGCAGAAATTTACTTTCGGAAAAGGGATCTACTAGGACTGAGGATATATATGCTTTTCAATCCTGTCAGCAGTGACCAAATCGTGACGGGAATGGTGTTCTACAGTAAATGACTTTGGGTGAAAATATATTAGGGTTCGAAGGGGCTCCCAGGCATCTGTACATAAAATGAGCACAGAACAATAACGCAATGCCAAAAAATATCGCTTGAATCGGAGATTTGTGACAAGTAAATATCACTCCAACTTACACAACATTTTAAATAATTAATATTTATTAGTAAGGTGTCAAGAAAATGTGTTAAAGGGGGTAAGGGGATTGGCAGACTGTGCTCTAAAAATGTGAAATTTTCAGCGTTTCTTCAGGAACCGCTGGTACGTTAGTAACCGAGCCTCTGCAAAATAAGGATATAAATGAGAGAATCTCGTGAGAAGCTCGTAGGAAAGTGTGGTCAACAATGTAAAGCGGGTGTTACCTCGATCAAATCAATATATTAAAAAAAAATCATGTAAGCTGTTGCTTGCTTCTGCACACAGACATTTTATATATAATTTGAAATAAAGGAATGTGCCAAGTTCCTAGTTTAGGTCTGTATCAAGACTTCTTGTTCCTTTAATTAAATGTTTAAGACATAAGGTTCAAAATATATTCCTCTAATAGTCCAATAATGGTGCCGTCCAAAACGCTGCCCAAGACCGTCGTAACAGGCAGTGCGACAACAATTAATTGAAATCTACATCTGTCTAAACCGCTGCTTTAAATCTTCTTGACCGCTATGACGATAAGACTAGTCCAGATACAACACCTTGCCCCAGCGGTGTATATTTATATGGATTTCCTATCCCAGACATTTCAGAGATGTGCTATAGCCTCTAAAAGGCTTTTGTAAAAGTGCCCGTATGTGACGCCGGGTTATGTTAACACTCCGTCGTATGATAGGATCTACTGTAAAAGTGCCCGTATGTGACGCCGGGTTATGTTAACACTCCGTCGTATGATAGGATCTACTGGATTGTTATTAGTGGTCTACTTGACATGGGAAGATAGCAAATGTAAATCTGACTATATCAGTGCATGGCATGTAAAACAGTAGTTTGAATAATTTCTTTAAACCATATTCTGAAATCAGAATGTATTAATACATATATATGCTTTTAAATTGTAAAGCGAGTGAAATTTATTTGTGAAAACCTTGTAATAATATTCGTGAGCGAGAAAAAATCGATTTTATTGTAAAATGAATGACATAATACAAGTCTGAAGAATCTTATTAAAAGGCTAATTACTATGTTTCTCATAACTTTGTCATTCAAGAGCTCTCAGCGAAACAGTTACAAAGCAATTAAGCACGCGTAGCAGGAATATTATAACTGAACTGGAAAAGTAGCTAGATGTCACATGTATACCTAAACTAGATTTCCGATACACAGGAAATATAACAATATAATTTGTCTCAGGGTTCCCCAGCTTAATGATTGAATTAGATGTCAGCTTTGCGGGCCAGAGTACAGGTCACTCATATCAGTGAATACCTCTAGCTCCGGGCCAGGAAAAACACATTGCCCCTTCTCACAATGGATATTGTATGAACATTTGGTTTAAGGCGTTTATTCAAAACCTTATGGTGAACCATATAACATTCCTTGATGATCCCCTAAACCTTCACAAAATTTCCTCAAATTCACTTTTTAGTAAAGCTCCTAACAGTCTTACCGACCATCCATCCAAAGACGGCAATAAAAATTATTAGAGATGAGGCAGTTCACGAGGTGAACTGATTTGAGTTTCGTTATACATTTGAAGTACCTAGAGTGAAGGGTAAACCTTAGAAGTATCATAGAGACATACATCCGGCAGGGCAAGAAATATTCATAACCAACATAAGAATATAAAATGTAATGAACTTTTTCTTGGTTGCATCATTAATTTCCTATTGTAGCAAATGCTTTCACAGGATGACAGCCTCACTAGATGGCCAAAACCAATTAGACAAATGGAAAAGTCCGCAATCGGATCTGGACCAGCCCAATTTATTCAGCTCCTCCTCTTTCACTTCAGCACAAATATTATAAAATTATGTTAAAATTGATTTCTTTTGTACACTGACAAACAATCAGACACACAGACGAGCAGGATACTGACAAAAGATACAATAATCTCCTGCTAGCTTCATTTCCCTAATAGCAAAAATAATGTTGCATTAATAATATATCGTACTGCAACATTAAATTAAAAGACTAAAATTGTATGTATATAATAAAATTAATCAAATGAAAACTAAATCATACATTGATAGGATTAAATTTAAAATAAGTTTTAAATGCAAGAAAATCGTTCATGTTATCTGGGAAACGTTGCCACTGTTTATTAACACACCACATAAATAAGTTTCGTATATGGTATATCTGAGAGAGATTCGTTCACCTCGAGGGAACTACCCCTCAATAGCTGAAAAGGATTTATGGAAACTTGAAATCAATTAAGGTAGGCGTTTTTTACTTAAACCGCTAACGGAATACCTAATATGATCCAAGGTCCTCTGCACAGTATGAAGCTTGAAACGGGTCTGAATCTATCATCTAACATTATTTCATGAATTAATTCCTGGAGTTAGGGCCCAGAAGTGCATGATTCAAAAAGAAAATTAATCAGATGTTATTAAACGGAACATTTAAACAGTCTATTAGCCTTTTGTGCATTCATTTTATTTGTTAAAGTTAATAAAATGACGAAAATAGTCTCAATAATCAAACAAATTATTCCCGAGAAATCGGATGAATAGAATTTATCAATAGATATAGCACTGTGTCCTTGAAAAGTAGCTCAGAGTAACCCATCTAACCTTGGTTAGGACAGGACCATTTTCCAACATCCTGTCAAAAACATATATTACCCTTTCTTCTTATTCGGATTTGAAAAATACAGTGAAATGCAATGAAAAGATTATGCAGTCTGTCACCTGCTACACATCTATTGACGGGAAAGGTTTAAACTGTTAGTCTCATCTCGAAGGTTTTAAGATTAAGATCTTAAACTGATTATTGTGGAAATTGAGTTCTATGAAAAGATTATATCTCATAAAACTGGAATAAGTTTTAGGTAATGTACTATTACCAGGGTTTAGCCAAAAAAAAAAATAGGAATAAACATCCACATTCAGACTTCCATTCAGTACTTTTCTACATGGCGTAAAAGACTCAATCTATCATGTGGAAATTTTGCGTCGTAGTTACTTCATTAAAATGTAGGACCTTTTTGTCAAACGTCGACAGATATATTCCACCAAAGAAAATAAAAGCTGTTATATTCTAATCTTTCAAAAATAGAGCTTTACGATAAATATATTTGCTTAAAATTAACACAAAACAAGGTTGTAACGAAACGCTAATAGCCTCTATTTTAATCATTCCTGAAAAAAAACACAAATTTGTCGCTGTTTGATAGTATTTTTCTGGCCTTTCTTGTTCCTTTTATTTAAGAATAAAGAAGAAACATTAGTATGAACAACTATGTTAATACAAAAAAATATCATCAAAGGTCCGTTGTCTAATGTAGTTACTAAACGCCTACTAATAAAAATATGTTTTTCGTGTTTTGCTAATATACAGTCGAGAGGATCGTTATTTGCTGTTTTAGTTTTTAAGATAGCAGCACCCATAATCCTGATGACTCTGAAAGGGCGCCCAAGATAATTGATTAGTTTACATAACAGCAATATTTTTCAAGTACTAATTTTTATAAGTGGTTCCATGAGTCCAATACGGGCTTTGGTCATAAAAATAAATCAAATTCATCCGGCACCTTGATCATAGACCAAATATATTTCTCTCATTGGGGTTATAAGACATTTAGAATAAAGAAGCTAAAAGGAAAACGACCGGAGCTCAGATTAACAAAAATATGTCTCTGGGGATGTTGTCTGGCACAAAAGATAAAATCGTCTTAACTCATTTGACTTGTGTTTTAAAAGGTCGATCGGTAGATCTCCTGACATAAAAACATCAAAGAAATCTTGTTAGCGCTTGGAAAGGTGACATTTAGTGATATTTATTCGTCTCTGAAATTCAATGTGTTAAGCCGTTTCCTGGAGCTTATCTCCTCCGGGAGATGTTTATATTGATCCAGGAACTATCGTTAAAAAAATAAAATCATGCTGCCAATGTGATTCTGTTACTGATTTAGCTATACCAAATGAACATTATATTATAACACGTTAAAATAACCAAGTCATGCTAGAACCTGGCATGCATTTAATAACTTGAAACTGATATTTTCTTTATGCATTTACTGAAATATATATTCTATATAAATTACAATAAATTGAAAATCAATATGTTTGAGGGAGCCACCAAGATGAGTCTTTTGACATCATCGTCGCCTCTTGGCCAATGTTGTTATTCAAATTATATTAAATATTAACGCTCAATGCGCTGCTACCGCTGAATCCAAGGCCTTAGTATAGAACAGCGATGTGATCGGCTTTCTCCTGGAAAAACTGCTTCAACGAGTCTTTCAAAGCCTGATAAAAATAACCGATTCCCAAGTGCCTTAGGACAACATATCAGCTTTCCGACTTTCAAGCAGACATTAAATAAGACTGCGGACTATATCTCCTTCTCTCTGGTGGTTTCGCGTTTGCTTCTAATATTTGTTATCCGAACATACGTTTCGAAACGTGATCTACTTGGCGACATCTTGGGTTTAATAGACAGTTATTGAGGTATATATAAGCTCCCTTATTTGTAAACGATGTACAATCGAGTTACTGTAAGCTACAAGCTGTGACCGACCCAGAGTAGCCTTTTTGAGTCAATTTGTTTTAGTCAAACCAACCGACCATGTGTCAAGAAAAACGGCATCAAGAAAACATGTCATCTTCTGACGAAAAATGCACTGATTTATGTCATAAAATGCATTTATGGGTACATAAGCAGCATACATCCGCTGGGGCAATAATTAATCTGCATACGCCAACATAAGAATACAATATAATAATAAAAAGTAACTTTTTAACACATGGTTGTGTCCCTTAAATTATACCAAATGTTTTGGCAGGACTACGCCGTCACCAGGTGGTCAACCCAATAAGAAATAAGGTCTTCTTAAATTGGCTTTCATCTCTTTCACATGTAAAAAAATTATTTGTATAGACAAATAAACAGACAAACAGACGAACTGACAACACAATTAAAAAACATAATCTCCTGTCATCTGCATTTCTCTAATGGCTACATCAAGAAAAAACGTGAGACAACTAAGCATTTCATTCTGTTTTAACAAAGGGATTAGGTAGAAGAAAGAACCTCATAAATTTGTAGGATGACTTTCAAAATATATAATGGACCATTCACGTGTTACCTGTTATTGCAGAGAACATTAATTTTCAAAAGCATGTAAAGTGTTCATGGAATTACTAAAATGTGCATATTATTACACTACATAAAATCTACATCGTAGAGAGATTTCTCCACCACCTTGTCTGTTATTGACCTTAATGGCTTAAAATTTGTTAATACATGGTTAAATAAATGAAAGTAGACGCAGTTTCTTAATGAAAACCTATTCTAATGGTAAACCAAGGTCCTTTAAACAGCATGAAGAATTGAAAAAATGTAGTAGCTTGAATGCATTGTATGAATGAAACCTCTCCATGTAATATACTTTTAGATGTAGGAAGGAGACGAGTAAAGGCCTTTTTTCAAATTCACCTTGTCATGTAAGTGAGCGGTGAAATGCTAAAGTTTCCAACGTGCGGAACTGGTATTTTTATAAGGTTGCGAGAAATTAATTTTTTGAATAATCATCAGAGAGATAGCTGAGTTAAAATTACAAAGTCTCATGCGTAGCCCTGAGTCAATCAGTCAAATATTGTGGCCTTAGATTATTGATGGTCACACACAAGAACCGCAGGTGAGTTTCACTGACCCTGGTTGACACCAGGAAATTTGTTTGCTACAAACATTGTGACGTATCACGAAACCTCAATAGAATTCTACAGATGTGCATGCCATGTTTTGCCAGCATTTAATACACTTGGAAATTGTAACCTTCAGAAAACGTATCTAAAAAAGAGGACAACAACTGGCATGCTTCTCCATCTATAAGATAGCATCCGTAGGTGAGGATAACTCAATGCTTCTACAAGAGAATTATAGGATATGTTTTCTCAGCAAAATCATGTTTTGCATTTGATTTCCATTTTTTCAAGAGCTTTTTGTGCGAATAAAATCAAATGGATGTGAGGGATGCCGGAAATCATGTTCCGGATGAAGCATTTTAGGCCTGTCACTGGACTAATACGGCAATGCATTAAAGATCAAACGTAATTATTAACGGAGCGCCCTTGCCATCTTTCCTCCAATTCTCCAAAGAGGTCAAAGCCATTCTCTAACATCCCGTCGAAAGTGTCAAATGCATGTCCACCTGTTTTTCTTCGGAAATTTGACAAAATACAATGAAATACAGTGTCACAATGGTGTAGTCCATCAACTGAGACACACGTTTTGGAGATGATCAGGAATTCTATTGTCAGTCTGATTATAACGGGTTTAAAGACCAAGACATTGAAGGAAAAATGAATCCTATGAAAAAGGTGAAATTTCATGAAGCATCCCACTTCCAGTAAGCTACTATTACCTGGTATTAGCTGATAAATAAGAATTAGCGCCCATATTCAGACCTCCAGTGGCAATTCTGAAAATAGACCAAAATGCCCAATCTGTCATGAATGAAATATTGCATCAGTGTTACTTTTTTGGCCTAACGAATGTACTCAACAGAAGAAAATGAAAGCCACTAAATTTTATTATATCCCACGCATTTCTGCCGGTGGCAATTATCACGTTCTTATCTTGAATTAAGAATAAGGTTGTACATATAAAACACAATACTGCATTAATAAAAGTTTTATGGAAATAATATCAGGACATCGACTTTTAAATTCATAGATTATTAGCATACTGAAAATGATATCATTATAGAGATGACATATTCCCATGGTGGTTTGTGGTTACTAATTCTTACTGCAAAATATCAAATTTAATGCAAAATAAAGTTGTAACAAAACGCTATTATTTATTTCTTTTCATCAGTCCCTTTTTTATGATTAATGAAGACGTTTTCCCATTAGAAGAAAAATATATTATCTTCCGCAGTTGCTGAACGTACACCAAAAAAATATTCAATTATATTTTAAAAATTACAGGCGTGATATGCAGAAATAAGGTAAAATCGGCAATGTCTAAACTGGCTAAGTGTTTGATTTTTTTATAATAGTTTCTCTTCAGGAAAATTCTGAGAAATCCTAAACAATTTATAGAATGAATTGTCGGAATCAGCATGCAGTTGCAGTTACTGAAATTGCAGTAATATGTTCTAGTTGCGAGTGTGTATGTTGGTCGGACGAGCTAAATTCCACCATAAATAAAATAACTAGACATGTTGATCATACATATTTTATTTTCTGTAAAGGATTGAATTAACAGGTTAACCATGAATAAAGTAGCTAAAGGGGAAACGACCGGAGCTCAACTAAATGAAAATAAGTCTTTGGGGATGTAGTTAGGGAACAAAGATAAGTGTCAGTTTTCTAATGACGTGTATAAAAAGCGGTCGATCAGTGGAGAAATGATAATAACCACTATATTTGCTGACTTAAGCAAAGAAATCAAAGCAGTCTTGTCAGCATAAGTTGACATTTACTGTTATTCATTCATCTCTGTATTTAAATGTATTTACCCATTTCCTGTGGCTTATCTCAACGGGAGATGTTTATATTGGTTCGGAGGCATCGTTAAGAAATAAAATCATGCTACCACTGTGATTCTGTTGTTGGTATATATATGCCTTATGAACATTTTTTTGTTACTCTTAAGAAAGTTTTTGCTGGGACGGAATATTATTAGTAGAAAAGTTTTTGTGATTCTGTAACCATATTGGAATTGAGAGAATTATTTGTTAGTTTATCCTTAATTGTTCCTTAATCGGGACATAAAGTGTCTCTCGAACAGATTTATCTTCACCATGTATTTACTTAAGTATCTATAATATATAAATTATACAATATATTATATAATATTAACATGGCATACTGCTGAAACGTATACCTGAAATTAAAAACAGCGATGTGATTGGCTTCAAGCAAAAACATTTACTCTACCGAATGTCTGAAGGCCTGATAAAAATTAGGAATTCACAAGTGGCTCCGGACATGACATCAGTCAGCTTTATAGTGGGCATTAAATAAAGACTGAGAACAAAATCTTCTTTTTTCTTACAGGTCTCATTATCGCCTTCTAATATTTGCTATAGGAATTTACGTTTCTAAATTTGTTTTACTGAGCTACATCTGGGATTTAATTGACAATAACTAAGGAATATATAAGCTTCCCTGTCTTTGTTAACAGTGAAAAATTCAGTAACTGAAGGCTGCTGTCAAGCATACATTGTCCTGTATGCATTGTTCGAGACGTTTATGTGTTGTTCTTTGCTATATGCGTAAGTCGTGCCCATTGAAAACTCTGTGGTAAAGGTTTTATCACCAGACGGAGATTCCACAATAACCTACCGAATTGATTTTGGATGAGCATGGGCTCCTAAATTAGATGTCAGTAACTTTATTTTGACACACATTTAAATTTACTTAGTAGTGCCAATTTGTAGGGACGTACTTTAGCCGATTTGTTTATTTTTCTTGTTTAGCACTAGGCTCAAAACCGTTAGATCCTAGCCGAGGGGAAGGATTCTCCTTTGAGGTCGTTACCCCAGATGAGCTCTCTGCAAGCATAATTAAAGCGCCATGTCCAACGGGTATGTATTTGTAGCAACTGAGCGCAACTTTGACGTAATGGTAATAAATAGGAGTGGTTATTCGCCAACGACCAGAAGGTGTGGTAGACGCTGTACCTGCTTAACTCAAAGACATAAATAAGAGGACGGGTCTCCTAATACCATATCATGTAGTCCCAAACCGAACGGAAATTCTGCATGCTCTACTTAGATAAGAACAATTATAACCGGCTTTAAAAATAAAGGTTGTTACCTAGACCAACAGTTGTTTTGAAAGAAAATGTTAGTTCCAAGCACCTAGTTCCTTCTCAAGAGTACACCATCACATGGACAAAAATTTGGAATATATATTGTAAGCTCACTCTCAATGAAAACTAAAGGATAAACAAAAATAATTTCCTGCCATGGAATGAATCTGTAAAATTTAAATTTTTAACCATATAAAACGAATATTCGTATAAAATCTTTTAAAATGTGGCAGAAATTTGTAATGTAAATAATGTAAGAAGCCTCTGGACACTACTTTTCATTATAAAGGTCAACGGAAAATCATGAGGTCGCTTATAAAACATGTGCCCGATGAAGTTGTCGAACTCAGCAAAACATAAATATCAAGAAACAGGATTTACAATATCTTCTCGGAAAAAGCTTTGAGCTGACTGTTAAAAAAATCTAAACTTTCAAAAGCATGTATATACAAAATCTAAGAATACCTAGATGGTAACTAGCTTAGCTCAAGGAAATTATTTCAACGGAAAAATGCCCGAAACAGAAACAAATGCAAGTTCTGCAAATATCGGTATATGAAAATGCTAGTCAGATAAGTTTTTATAATGGAAGCGTTAACTGAAAGGAATGGAAATAACTTCCACATAATCCTCCTTTCCACCATTAGACGTGACATTTAAGTTATTAATGCGTCTCTGTTTCATTTACTTTGCATTTTGTTCTGTTTCGGGGAGAATTAACTAAGTCCAAGAGATTATTACATCACAAGATACGATCATATAAAATGGATCAGTGATTTCCTTTTAGTTGAGTTACACAACCGGTCAGCACAATAGCACCAGAAATAAGAAAAACGCTCACGGCGATTTTAGGAAACACATCCATTTGTTATTTACGTAGGCAGAACTTTATTAAGAGAGAAACTATTCTCTGTATGTTTTATTGGTATAGTTGAATCGATTTTTTAGGATGCCGTGATACCTCCCCCTTTTGTTTAACTCTTTTGTTTCAAAATATGGATTGCACAAAATATGCTTTGATACAATCTGTTTTTTCCATCATTAGTCTTCTTTTGCCACAATTTTATTAAATTTTGTTCCATTAATGACTGGCAGTATCAGAAAGATTGCACGTCACATTGCCTGTGATAAAGACCATTCAATTAAAACAATAGGCATTGAATTATGTAAATTTATGATGTGGATTATGGTTTCGTTAGAATCCTTAAATTAATTGAAATCTTATTCTAACCCGAAGCACCACCTGTTATAATTAACCTTTAGGATATCTTTGAGTGATCACAACATTTGACTCTTAATGCTTATTGTGTTTTGATTGTTAATTGTTGTTATTGAGTAACAGTTATCATAAATCTACTGAACGCATCAATTTTTATCGATTACTCTCGTCACCATCTCAAAGCTTGATGGTTCAGTTTATCAAGGTGAAACATACTTTATACCAATAAATCATTTTATATTTAATTTAAATACATGCTTGCTTTAAATCAGTCAATCATTCATTGGCAAGGTGTGGTCATATGCCCATATCTTTGACGCCGAAAAAAAAGTATATAAAAGGCAGTCATTGCTTTTCGTGAATTTTATCTACTATATACTTCCAATATTTACTTATAACATTCATTTCATCCCCTCCTAGGTATGTTAACAGTATCAGTAGTATAGTAAGTATGTTAAGAAATATGCGCTCTTGGCAATGACACTTAAAAGACAAAATCATCCTATTTGCGTTCTTTTTACAATCAAATGAAGACAGAAACGGCCATTTAATGCATGATACTATGTTTGGATTTGTTCTTAACGTATGGTACGATTTAATCAAGTCTGCATAACAAGACAGTTAACAAGAGGGTTTGTTTAAAAAAAACTCAATATTTGAGTTTTAAACCAGTAAAGCACATTCTTGGAATCTAAGTTCCCCGCTTCAGCTTGTGCCAGTAAAATAAAACAAGGGACCAAATACCCAATGCACACCAGTGACCAATTGCTTATTGCAATACCCGAAATAAGAAGAGTGATTCTATTTCATACAGTAAACTTCTAGTCGAAATAACTGAATAGGTATTTAACAATTACAACTACTCCTGCCGTTTTGCAAATGCTGTGAATATTAAAGTTTCCAAAATTTTTCAATCACAGTTCTGAAGAAAATGCAAGACTGTCTACCTTCAATTTTGCATGATTATATAGATCTAAATGATCCCTATGAAGGTCTTTTACTTTTTCGATGGTATGATATGATTGTGTGTCATAGAAAAACAAACTTTCCTTCCTGAAGGTTTCGAAGTTATTGAACAAACAAACTGTGAATAGAAAATGTAGATGGCGCCACAAGATACAATGTATTATACTCACGAAACATAAATATATATGAGTCATCTACCAAGATAAGCATGTATGTATGGAAGGTGAGGTTAAGTGGTAGCTGAAAATTTTAAAATGACTGAACAGTTTTAATAACCCAACATTTATTTAGAAAAAAATAGAAGGTTCAGTCAACCCTACATGTTCTTGTTCCTTACACCGTATAGATATTTAAAAATATACTGAAATTTTTTGTTACCATAATCGAAATCATCAGTCTGATGACACCCATCTAGAACAAACGCCATATTAAGAAAAGGCCCTCACCTGAAAAACCATAGGATCACAAGTGTATAATCAGGCAATAGTTTAGTTGTTGTGCTCAACTAGTGCGAAACTGGTGTGACAAATAATAGCAACATTTCAAGGTGAGTCTGCAATGATTATGAAGAGAACGTTCAATCCATTTGGTATATATACGATATTATGACAGAAATATATTAGGGATTATATATTGTTTCATTTGTTTTTTTAGTGATTTTCACAATGAACACAGGAGAGACCAGGAAATGTCAGAAGGGATATATTGCATAGGGCAAAAACAAACCAAAATGTTTATAAAATCATCCAAAATATAGGTAGCAATATTAAATGTTGCCACACCATGACGCAACATATATAAGTATAACGTAATGTGTGAATTAACGTTGTGTGTGAATTAAATATTTTAATAACAATAACATCAAATGGATAGCATAATACTAGTAAAGCCACAGCTAGGTAGTCTATATTGCACAAGACGTTCATAACGTCTCAGCATAGATAACCTTTATCTATCGTATGAATAATTACAATAAAATATGTTATTTTGTAGAGGTGAGGACCGGCACGCTTGGATCGGTCTTGTACACAATTTTAGGTTGGACCGACCGGCAACACGAAATACCAGATCGCCTATCCCTGGACCGGACCGGACCCGCCCCTTCTGGAATTTAACGGTTTGTGCTTTCGCTGCACAAAAATGTACTAGTAACACTTGCAGAAATTTAGCCTCGAGTAATATGTTCTAGCTAGTTTAGACAGAATTTCAGGGTGTATAAAGGGGGCTGGTAGGGTAAGCTTTTTTATTTACTCAATAATAATTATTTTTTAGCAGCTTGTATTATTTGATATTTTTATACTGTATACATTTTTATTTTTATTTAAACTTCTTGATAATAATAATTTTTAAATTATTATCAAATAAATGGACTGTGCCGATATATATATATATATATATATATATATATATATATATATATGTATATACATACATATACATGTATATATATGGTCCTTTCACCTGTCATGTCCAGTCTTGTGACGTAACCACCATCTATCCAACATGCCTTGGCACTCTTCAGAAAGCGTCGCTCAAGGAAGTATTATCTTCTATTATTTTTACAGGAAAGAGGTTTGTTCTGTTGGTGGCACCCTATATTGAATTAGGATTGATTAAAATATCCATACACTAATTATAATATGTTATTATTTAGATTTCAGATTCCATGTGCACGGGGTTAGGAATAACTCAGAAGTCATAACCTTCCGCTAAGAAGCTAGAGCGAGCCTGTGAGGTTACAACGAGGCTTGAACATTATCCATGCAATTGAGGCGCTGGAGGAGTTCGAAGAAAAGACCTTTTAGCTCCAAAGTGTAACTCGGGCAATTGAAAACATTTCCAAGAAATGCCATTTTAATATAAAATAATGCTCAAAATAATTGTTAACCACGACCTGTAGTCTTCAGCAGTAGGTAAACACCTACCAATAAAAAAATTGTCAATCGAGTCAAAATATAGGCAATGCTAAAAAATGCAGTCGAGGGAAACTTACTTGGTTATTTTATTTTTATGATAGCAGCAGAAACAGCATACCAGACCGGTTTACGGGAATAAGTATAAATCTAAAATTACAACATTACCTGTCATCCTGGAAGTTTTACTGGTAGTCCTGTGAACCCTAAACGGGCTTCGGCTACAAAAAGACTAATTGACGATTATCATATACACATATATTTCTTTCGAGGGGGTTTGGTGACATTTAAACTATGAATAAAAAGGCGAAAATGGAAACGACTGAAGCTCAAGTCGATGAAAACATGTATTTGGGGATGTTATCTGGGACAAAAGCGTCTGTACTATCAAAACTCTTGTTTTAAGACGGTCGATCAGTAAAGAGACATAATCATAAACCTGATATATTCTGATATAAGCAAAAACCTCAAAGCAATCTTGTCAGCTTCAGTAGAGGTAATATATACTTTTTATTTGTCTCTGTTTTAAACGTAAACAGCCGTTTCCTAGGGTTTATATGTTCAAGCAGATAGATATTGTCTCTTTAAAAGAAAAAGAAAATAATGAAACCGTTGATTCTGTTGCTGCGTTAGGTATGCTCGGTGGGCATTGTATTGGGACACGGTTAAAATAACAATAACATTTATCCTAGATCAATATTTTTGTTTTAGGCAAAGTACATTTCGGTGTTTTTATATCGTTCTGGAATGCAGAGAATCACTTAGTTGTCCCTTAGTCGGAATATAAAATAACTGTCAAAATCATCTCGTTTGATCATTTGAATGAACCGGTTGATGAGTCTTTGAATGTCAAAACATCACTTCATGGACCATCGCTTCTTGGCTAATGTTTTATTTCATATGCTCAAAATACGCAGATATATTGATGCACACAGATCTGTCTTCTGCTGAATCATATACCTTTAATATAAAACAGAAATGTGATTATTTTTGTCCAAGAAGATTACTTCTATGTAGATTCCAAAGTGCCTCTGGACAATACATTGGTCGGCTTTCAAGCAGATATTGAATTCAGACAGAGGGCTATATCTCCCACTTTCCGGCGGTCTCTTATGGGATTCTAATATTTGTTTTAGTAATTTACGTCTCGAAACGTGATTAACCAAGCGCCATTTGTGATTTAGTGTGATATTACCTGAGGTATAAATGGGCATCTTCCGTTATAAACAGTGTAACTTGAGGAATTTTTCACTACAATCTGTGACCGACCATGGATATATCATATATGGCTATATTGTCCTGTATGGATGATTCGAGTAGTTTATGCTGTATTATGCATTAAAGGTTACGTCACCATAGTTTGGATGACCGTACAACAGGATATGAGCGACACATTTTACATACTATTTTAGCATAGAACAATTATGTTACACTCCATAAGCCTTGGGATATTTGTGGTAAAGGTTCATCAATTTTTTCTGAACAAGAGATACGAAATCACACCGATTCATTTATTAAAAATATAAGAAGGAAATGTGTTACTTTTAAGTGTAAGGCAGAGAAGAAATTAGGCATCAGTAACTTTATTTGACACATATCCAAGGTTATGTTCCTCCATTAAACAAGCAGGTATTATTAACCGGAGTCTATGGTTGAGTGGTTAATCACAAGGACCCGTGTAGTGTGGTATATATTTATAGTTAAGTCCAAAACCAAAATGTTATCCTGCCTGATATATTTACTTAGATAAAAGTATTTTACCAAGCATACAAAATGGAGGTGGTTTGCTGGAGCAAAAATAAGCAGTTGCTAGTTCCATCACGTTGACAAAACAGGGCACTTGCAAGAAATAAAATGTCCAATAGGAATAAATCTTTGCCAAAGTTTACAGAAGCGAGACCTGTGATTCTAAGCCTACCTGTCTCCTACAATTAAGCCTTTGTGGTTATCTTTCACAAAAATCATTGTATTAGTTCATTAATGGTCATCAACGACTGCAGGTAACCATCGTACCAGACAGTGAGAGAACCAGCTATGGAAATCTACAACCATCAATCCCTGAGGCTAGATTCCAGAGACATTAAGATGAAAAGACCGGTTTAGAGTGAGAATCTAGTTTGATTTGTGCATGACTGCCTGAAATTTTCAATCCCAGACATTTTAAGAAATGTGATAAATCAACTATGTTAACCATATTTTTTACTGCGACACCAGTAAATGTTGTTACGGAACCTTAAAAAAACAGATCAAGTAGTCGTGACGAGCATTTATTTTGTTATGGAGAAAAAAATCAGATCCTGTAACACTAAGCAGCGTGAAATGTCTTGAGGAATGAATAAAGAAGTCAAAGAATTTTTTTTAACCGATAATTATAATTTATACTTAAAACAATCCTAACATTACAATACACTAAATCAATATAATTACACAGCATAACAACAGTGCAACAGCAAATCAATACAAATTCACAGTTTAATTAATAAAGTGTACAGTACCTGGATACCGCCACTGTCACAGTGACAACAAGTCCTTTAAAACGTATAATCCAGATGAACAGACCACATAAATCTTCTCAGAGAGTAATAGTCTAATTCAATCACAAAATCAATCTGTTGTAATCCAAAAGTGAAGTTCTGGCAGTAATCCCAAAAGCAAACTGCAGACTATATAAAATCCGTTAATCGAAAAGGATCTATAACTGCTGCAGTTATCGGAAAGGTCCACAAACTTACATTCTTCCGTGTACGCTGGAATATTTCACTCTCCTCCCCTTCGGCTCTAAACCACAGCCCCTATTTATAACCTTTCACCCCAAAGCCCAGAAACCCCTATTTCACGAACAATAAAAAAAACCAACAATACATAATACACACGCGCCAAAAGAACAATACAAGACACGCGCCCATAGAGCGCGTCCAGCCCAGAAAATTCCAGATTGGCATGAGAGCTGTGTTTCTACACGTCAGTCCCCACACGTGGGCCTGGCCAACTCGCACGTCTCCGTTGGCAATGAAAAAGACACCTGTTAAATATAAAGTGTCATCTTCGTATTTAAAGATCCAGCTCCTAGAATTAACAAATATTTTTTTTAAGTTTTACCTGACCGGGGTTGCAAAATATCAATTGGAATACTTGGCAAAAAAGATGGTAAAATGTGCAACTGCTAACAAACATAATCCATATGATATATTCATACAGTGAAAAAAAAACCTCACTTAACATTTTGAATCCATTAAAGAGAGACACATATTTTATACATTAATAAAACGGTTTAAATAAAAAAGTTGGCTAACTGTCACCCTTTGAACCGCTGATATGCATTAATGTATGGGACGAGACACAGGTTTCGTAAATTGAAGTGTTTTAATTTTACTGTAAGTAAGATCACCAAATGATAAACGTAACATTATTAATATATCATGTTTAAGGGAAATAACGTATATGACTAAGCACCTAGATGCCGGAGGCATGAAACCATCTTGTTAATGTTTAAATATAATTTCTATATTTTTATAATATATTATATATATAATAATATGCCATATATATGCATAAATATAAATATACACATATATATAAACCCATATATATATATTTATATATTAACTTCATATTAAAAATATGAAGATTAAAATACCTACCCACACGAAATGATTCTGTAAGATATAAATTTTAAAATATACATGAACTATTTGTCAAAAAATCTTTTAAAATATGACATAAATCTGTTATGCGGGAGAAGTAATGTAAGAAGCCTCCTCGACATCACTTTTAGCTAATGGAAAAATAAGGCGAATTCTAAACAAAGTGTGACAAAGTTTACCGATTCAGCAAAAAATCAAATACGAAGATACTAGGATTTACAATCCCTCAAAGCAAATGAGATTTTATAATGTCCGGCTGGATGATTTATCTAAACCTTCAAAGGCTTGTGCAACTCTTGTATAAAGAACACCGAGGAATACATGAAGGTTATTCAGCTCAGCTCCGTTGTCTGCGGAAAGATGTCCCTTTGGGGAAAAAAGAGAATAAAAAAATCAGTTCTGGCAATATTAGTATTTGAAATGTCAGTCAGAAAAGGTTTACGATATTTCTATTTACCGAAAGTATAGAACAACTTTAAAAAAATCTCTTTTTCCCCCATTACAGATGACATTTAAGTTATTGATGCGTCTATGTTTCATACACAGTTTTACTTTTCGTTTGAATAGATCTGCTCATCGGCGACTTAGCCCAGTCTCGGGTGTTAGTTAAACAGCAAAAACGATCATATTGGAGCAGGGATTTGTTTTGGTCAAGTAAAAAAAGAATATGGTATACCAAGATATATAAGATGCTCACGAGTCACGACCTATTTTGGAAACACAGCCATTTGCAGAGAGAGAGAGAGAGAGAGAGAGAGAGAGAGAGAGAGAGAAGGAGAGAGCGAGATAGAGGGAGAAAGAAAAAATCGCGGGAGAGCACTGCAACTAACATCCATCCTTTTACATCATTACCATGGTATGAATGCCGCGAATGATGCATTAAAAGACATAAACGAATAAATTTGAGCTCACAAATGAAAGGGTAAATTTTTCTCTATGGGAAGAGGTCAACTGAAGTGTGGCGTACTATAGTAAGCTATCGTCTAGTAACCCAAGGAGAATATGCTTGCGTTCATGCGATCAGAAATTCAAGAAACATGGAGATTAAAGATTTACCAATATACTCAGTTTAAAATAATTTTATCGTATACTGCAAGAGTTGTTAAAAAGTACACAAACATTTCTAACGCGTTGTCTGGTTTATTTTAAAAGACAGCGTGCCGTAAGCTAAGAAGCCTTGCAGTACGACCGTCTATACAAGATTTAAAGGCACTCTGATGCTCGTGTGGGAGGGCCGAAATGGCGTTAGGTCTATGTTACCGTGTTAGTATTTTGCTTTTTGATGAAGTAGCCCCGTACAGAAGTCAATATGCGTCACATGTAGATCAGCTGTAAATTAATCATGTCAATGCTCAAACAGTAATGTCACATGCTAAAAAAAGCTTGCTTTGCAAATTAATGATATGATGTATTCACATATCTATTATGTTTGTAGAAAAACAAATAATAAGATAAATACATAAGTCGGATCGCTTGGACCTTTACAATGTAAATTACTTTATGGTTTTAAATACGAGATAGCAAAATGGTATGATGGAATGAGTTACCTCGAGAATTCTTTCGTGTCAAACAACACAAACAAATCACGCTAAAAACGCTAATTACATAAGAGAGAAGCCTAGCCAAAATGTGTATAGTAGTCCTGGTATAACATTAAAGAAATGCGACATATCGATTGTATTGCTGAAATAAAGTACACTTGTTCTCTTAGGCAATGACTTTCTGTGAAATTATAAACAATAAAACTATAAATCATTGCTAAAATACCGAATGGAACATTATAACACAAACCACAGTTATCAATATGAATGGCCTTAACTGAAAAGGAATTTAATAAGTTTAATTGTAATTTTTATTTCTCTCTTTCTAATTCGCAGTGCACTGTAACTAAATAAAGCTGTCTCTACACTATAATTTATAACAAAGAGTGTGATATTCTTGGAAATTATTTTGACTTCTAAATCTTTTTACCAGAGGCTTGATCGTTTTAAACTAATGACTAATGGTTACTGAAGTTTGAAAGTACTGATACAATGTGTTCTGATTAATATAAGACATAAGTATGGAATGGAGGCAGAACAAATGGTTTTACAGATACCTATAATGCACATTTTGCTATTTGTTAGTCATTTCAAAGAATTTTAAATGAAATGCATTGCAGAGTGCCAAATTAAAAGGTTTTCCTATACAGTTTGCATGTGCTTCCTGGAGAAATGAGTTACATATGAGACCTGTTCTGATACGCATACGTAACCAAGGTACCACGGGTGTGGTCAGTCCTTATCTTGTGACACTGATGAATGCTTTTCAATGAAAAGCCAAATAACAGGAGAGCATCACGAAAGCAATTAATAAAAACATGAATAATTTATGCGGTGTCTATTAATATGAATATTCCGTGATGTTTGTCATTTCAAATATAATGCATTTTAAATCATATTTATATTACATTTTGCAGTAATCGTCCATACATATATATACAGTAATATTCTGACATAATTTGATGTCATTAATCTTGGTTTTTTTTTTGTTGGAAAGCAGTATACCTCTAACACAGATTGATGACAGATAACATATTTTGAAAGACACATATGTGATGTAATCCAGGCATCAGCAGATGGGTTGTTGTTGCTTTGGAGAAAATTATATCGGCTGAACATACACGTATCGAAGCCTAGGAATTAGATAGATCAAAACTAACTAATGGTTGATAAAAATATTTCCTTGTTTTACTGTTGTTTTGTCGTAAGATGACGAAAAAGGGCAAGGAGTTAACACTATAGCTCAGATGATTTGCATCCATCTTAGCTTAATCACCTCTTGCTATTAACAAACGTGACATCTAGAATTTTTTGTGAAATCATCTAATATTGTACATATGTTATTTTACATTATTGCTTGAATTTTTACCTCTTCCCAAATTTTTAGTTCATTGTAATATAAGCAAGGCCTTGTATAAGATCAGGCTATGCCTGAATATGTCACCCTGTATATACATTTGCTAATAAATAAAATAATAAATAAATTGCATTGTTACTGTAAATGTGTTCTGATCATCAGTGGGATTTGGAATAATGATCTTTTATATGAACGTTATAGATTAAAACTCATTTTGTAATTGTAATCTATTTGACATAAGTAATTCCGCTTAATTCGTCCTCATTCAAGGTCATAGAAACTGGTTTTATTAAGAGACAAGCGAAAACGTTTAGAGTTTCCACTTGTATTCTGCAGAAGCCGATCTGATGAATTTGTTATTTTATTCAGTTCGACAAAGGGAAGTCTCATTCTCTCACAATAATTCGAATCAGTTTACATAATTAATAGGAGGATGTAAAGAACAATTGTTTGGTGGACAGAGAAGAATATCAGATTCAGCATTAATGATAGAAAGAGGATAACTTCAAACTTCCGAAAATAATTTCGTAGGAATTTGACCTTATTGTCTCGAGGACAGTATAGTATTACTTTTAATAATTGTATGCGCAATACACCTTTTTTTGCGTTTTGATATAACGCAGTTTAATCAGATGAAGATGACAGGTTGTTCGGTAGATGTTTTACTACATGGAGTCCACACGTTGTCCCTTGGTTCATTTATAACATTTATTCTGCACGGTAAAGGTGTAATTTTCTTACAAGTGTATGAATTGATTTGATTCAGCCACAAAGAAACATAAATTGATGATGGTTTCACACTGAATTACATGATATGATAGCACCTCGCTACATCTTCTTTGTATTTGGGAAGGTATATTGCTGCTCCAAAAAACTGAACACAACAACAGTTACGTGTTTGAAACTCTTGTGGTAACACATGCTACTTTGTTCTACGGGTGACATCTAAGAATCCCCCAGGAAATTAAATCTGTATATAATTAGACATAACAAGCCTAGCTTTCCCTTCTCTTGACAAAAATGTTTGTTGTGTAATAAATTCGCTCTCAATAAATGGGCAAGAGGGAAAGAGCCAATCTTTCAACGAAAAGTAACATGACCGTAAAAAGTTGAATAACATATACCATAATACCAGTAACCATAAGGACTCACCTGTCAGTTGTTTAAATAGGTTGTCTCTATTGTCCCATTTTATTATTTCAACATCTACCAATATAATCTAGTACTGAAATAAATTCTAACTATAACAAACTTGTCTTTTTTAAACATGTCTTTTTTTGTGAATGAACAAACATTGTGTATATTTAACCTTTTATTTCGAGACATCTATAGCTAATATTCGCTCAAGTAATATTTTTCTTCCTTAGGACACTAACTTTGTTATAAATACCTCTGTATCATAGAATTCCTTTTCTTAATAAGCTGCCAATGTTTTGATTGATTGATATAACTATTAGCAGTGATATATTGACTTGATAAAACATGGTATTACCAGGGGAAGTGCACATAATTTTAAATAATTAAATAAGTCTTAAATAAGCTCTATATGTTATATCTCCATTGTCTGGTTATCTTGCCAACCCAATTGTGTTCACAAGGTTTAATTCAGGAGAGCCATCAGGCATTTTGTTTTGATAAGAGTATGAATAACAAAGAGTATGAGTACCTTCCTTTTTTGACAAGCCTTAGGCCAACACCAATATTCTGGCATATACGTGTTTTATTGGTCACAATCCATTTCGCAACAACGTCTCGAACTGTTGTAAAGAAAGCTCAGATAAAACGCATACCTCAGGAGGGGTTAAATCGTATTGCTGGACTCGGCCTACGACAAAGAAGACGTAAACCCGGAAGATACTCTGTTTTACAATGATATAATGTAAGCGTTGCCTTATAATCAAAATGGGTGAGTGGGAATATAGGGAGCTTGTTACACCAAAGCATGTCGCACAGGAGTAGATAATTAAAATCTGCGAAATCACGTCACCCTGCCTACAAAGACGTGTATGAATATCACTTTTTAGATTGATTATATAATTTATCAAATACATAACTTATAAATGTATAAAAGGTATATTTAATAATTATAGATACCTTGAATATGCGCTATAAGAGACAACTCTGCAATTATTTTGACCTCTTTAGGGGTATTATCCGTCACTTTCAGACGTACGTTGTGATCGAGAATGAGGAAACCTAACGGTGGCCTCTTTGTTTAAAAACTGGTGGCTTTCTCCTTTTTTCCTCCTCCTTTTTGCCATCCCACAGGGTTCCAAGTTCAGCACTTGTTTTATACACAGGAAACTTGTTTACAAATTCCTGGACTCCTAGGGATAATGTTAAATGCATCAAATGCAAACATCTTTCAACTGATTAGGAACGCCACGGGAGGGAAACAGTTCAGAGGCGGCTTTCTTGTCAGAAGCTCATTAAGCGGTGAAACCCCCAAAGAAAAAGAGAATGTCATGATTAACGAGAAAACTGCATCATTTATTTCTACTCTGCGACAAAGGAAATGTTTGTTCTCACTGATAAAGAAATTATTGCGAGAAAGAAAAGATTAAGGGATTTCTGTCTGATTCGACCACACGCAGAAAACTAAGAAATTTAATTTTTGCCACAATAAAAAAATTCCTTCATGGAAGTAGAGAAATGTAAAAAAAGTAGCAAAATAAAAGACAATATCTTTCTTACCCGATTTGTAGAGATAGCAATATGTTATAAGCAAAATATAGGAACAGCCTCATTCAGGGTTGCCTGGGAAAGGCTTGGCGACCAGTCTTCTATGACCGTACTTTAATAAAGTTATTAACATACTTTTGATACACGCTTTGATTTAATTTATAGTGCTACCATAAACTGAAAGTAATATTTTTAAAAACGTATGAATCATATATTCATGTTAAACATGTACCTCGGTTAAACTGGACAGGACAGGACTCCAGAATCGACAAATATATACATTGTGATATAACGTTAATACCACTTCACTTTACCGAATTATGAATATACATAAATGCATTATATGTATCCCTGGCACCAATTTTTGGATTGCAGATCAAAGAATTCCCGTGTAGGATAGTGCAAAATACAGCAATAATAGTCAGTGTTATACGACATATATCTTCACAACGAGAGAAGAAGGAGAAAAAATAAATTGATCAAACAAATATAAAGTTTGACTGTGTCATGCCATGTCACATATTACACCTCAAGTTTAGTTTTCAACTTTAAATCCAACCAGATTCATCTCTAAGGAAGAAGATTTAAGGAAGTGAATAGTAACTTTATTTTTCTTTTCGATGCACAATAATGTTCGGGGATGTATTTCGTTGGTGTCCCAAAAGCAAGCCGGTATATATGTTACATTTTATCATTGAAGGTTTAGTCTAACGGGGTGGGTGAAACGCAACGGGAGCAGCGTGCATTAAGTATTTGGATTTAAAATTCTGGTAATAATCATACTGACCGAAAGGCGTTTCTGATGACAGAGATCTGGATTATCTATAGTGGATATAGCAAAATAAATTATGTCGGTTGTTTATTCCCATATCGCCTTATCATGTAAATGTGAAATACTATTGCAAGTACTCATCACCAACATTGGTTTACCAGCCCAGATACACTTACTAGATTGTTCATCGAGCAACTGATCTTGGCATGAATTATTAATGGTTAAGTAACTTGGGCATCTGGCAGGTCGGCTTGTACGGAAGACTGTGCACATACAGTCAATGTATGTACGCAGAGAAAATAGTGGTAAAGCTCTGTGACTAATTTTAGCGCCCACAAAGAGAAATGACCATGTATTTTTTTAATATATCCTGATCAGAGACCGATAGGTGTTTTAATTAAAAGAAGAAAAAACGGATGAAAAGGGGTATCGGATAAATGTATCCATCTTAGCTGTGGCCGTGGACTGGCCAGGCCGTCATTAATTTTTTTTCAATGAACGTTTTCAATACCACTATAGACGTATAGATCTACGTGCGGAACATCTGCGCTGGATAATACACTTATGTGATACGGTCAAAGAACCATACATAAGTTATATAATTTATCCATATATACAGAGTACCTGCAAATCTTAAAAGCATTAGCGGCTGCCAAGGGAGATACGAAAAGGGGATAAAGATGTAGAACCACTGAATAATAAACGACCTATATAAACCTTTACGACCTGACAGAGTAAGATAAACTACCACAAGACCATAATACGGCAGTGAGTGTGCGCGCCACTGAATACATCAGATTCACATAACCCCTGCTTTACAATCCAACAAGCTCGTAACGCCACGTTAAAAAGGGTTGAAGGCTGAAATCTCTGTCCTGTGGTACAATAATAGGCTATTAGCCAATCTGAGATTTTCCAAAAACTTATCTAGGGTGGATTGAAAGGTTGATAATCTTGGAAAATGCATGGTTGGGCGTGTGCATATATATCTGTGTAGCATTGCCCTGACTTCAAAGGGTGGCTTGGCATTACAGTGTAACTTCCTATTAACTTCTGTGCTAGTGCGTGGATTTGAGTAAAGTTAT
Organism: Sipunculus nudus; assembly: GCA_026874595.1. Lineage (NCBI taxonomy): Eukaryota > Metazoa > Annelida > Sipuncula > Golfingiida > Sipunculidae > Sipunculus > Sipunculus nudus. Next base: position 49,796,062 of record CM049307.1, on the reverse strand, counting down.
GACACACACACTGTAATTTATTAACGGCTACGTCAAAAGAAAACTCAGGCAATATAATACCCAACGATACGTTTCCGATAAGTTTCCCTCGGAGGCACTTGTACTTAACGTATGGACAATTACGTTGTTTTACATTATAGCTTTACAATCGGACATTTCAGATAATATTTCAATTTTATTTCAGTTTTGTACCTTTTCATATATAGAGTCGACCACTGTTCCATTACATCTTCGTACATGTTTGTTTAAGTATTGCATTGTCGTAGAGGTGTGGTAACGTTATTCGTACTGTTTATTTCTCATAGAAAAAAATCTTTTTTTTTATTATTACTCTCTGATTAAGTTTGCGGTGTAAGAAATATTTAAATGATTTATCGTTCATTGTTGAAACTGATGTATAGACTAGCAAAATTATGGTATAACTTGGGGTAGAATATCTATTTTTTTATTTCCTCTCGGTAATAAAAGCTGCATATATTTAAGCGATTATGGCTCTGATGTGGCGCCGAATCCACAACGTATTTTTTAGGCGACAGGATACTTCCCGCCTTCCTCCACCCCCATCGCTCCCCCCCCCCCTTCACAGATACAGAACGATAACTACCTCATTGCAAACGAAACACAATAGGCCATAAGCGCAATGAAAGTAAGTTAAAACAGCCGTTTTATTATAATTGTAATCATGTGTCCTCATTTTTGTTTTTTTTTTATCTGGGATCTCACATTCTTGAGGTTTAAGTGTTGATTAAATTCAGAGGATGGATTTGCTTAACTTTATCACCAAGGCAGGCTTTTTTTTGGCAATACAAAGTGCTGTTTCCATTTGGATTCTTTCTTGTGATAAGAGGAGAAATCTTTGTAGGAATGTTACCTTAAATGACCATGTGATTTATTTTATTACCTTTCCAATTTCTTGGAGTTAATAACGCTAGTATAGAAATCACTTCGGGATATATGAAGGGTTTTTAGCTCATCTCATGTAAACTGGGTCTTCGGTAGGATGTCCCATGGCCGAAAAAATCTGTTTTGTCAATATTTGTATTTGAAAATGACATTCAGAAAAGGATTTATGATAAAATATTTACGAAAAAATATGGAAACAACTCCAAAGAAAATCTTGCCTCCCAACATTAGAGGTGACATTTATGTTATTAATGCGTCTACGTTACATGTACAGTCTTATTTCTCTTGGTTATATTTTTTCCAAGACGACTTAAGCCAGTCTCAAAGGATTAACTAAAACAGTAGAAACTTTCATATTGAATAAAGCACAGATTATCTACTCATGGTTGAGTAATACAACCAACGCCATACCACAAGAAGTAAGACCAAAGCCCACGGCCTATTTTGTAACGCACCCATTTGTAGTTTGCGTAGGCAGCAAGAGAGAGAGAGAGAGAGAGAGAGAGAGAGAGAGAGAGAACGAGAGAGAGAGACAAACTGGGTCTCTGCCGATCAGCCGCATACAACGAGCAGCCGACGGTTCTCTTAATAAAGCCGTTTAAAAAAAATGATGATATCTCTTAGATACATATTCTTTGTATTATGGAAGGTATAGTGCTGTCTAACAACTCTGGACAAAATACAGAGTTACCGGTTTAAAACTCTTGTGGTAAGATATAATACTTAGCTCTACCGGTGACATCTAAGAATCCCCTGGGAAATTATATTTGCATGTAATAAGACATAACAAGCCCTGCCCTTCTCTTGAAAAAAAAAATGTTTCGAAGTGTAATAATTTTACTCTCTTTCTCTCCATATCTGAGAGCGAGAGAGTCAAACATTCACCAAAAAGTAATCCTGACCGTTTATAATCAAATAACTTATACCAGTAACAATAAGGCCTCATCTGTCAGTTGTTCAAATAGATTGTCATTATTATCCCATTTATCATTTCAAAATCTGCAAATATAATGTAATGATGAAATGAATTCTAACGTGTCTAATATCAACGTGTCTTTTTTTAGACGAAGACTTTTGTAAAATGACTATTCGTTCCTTGTTATTTCTTTTCTGTCCTGTTGCATCCTAACGATCGTATCCTGATAATACATATCTATGGCATTATATTATTGTTGGCTAGGTTAAGATCACATCGTTAAGCCATATTTAGATAGCCAGCATCAAAGCATTATTTTGCTTAGATTTTGATTAAGCTAGTTATGCAGTTACCACAATAGTACCAGAGAAGTCATGATTTTTTTACCGGCCTTGGAACAACACGAATCACCTGCTAAACATGAGTTTTATTGGTCGTAAGCAACTTTAACACCACGGAACAAATAACCATAAAAGTCAAAATCAAATATAAAGCTTATCTACGAGGCATTATACTATTCTTAGATGCAGCCTAATGACAAAGAACCTATAAACAGGACCGAGATGGTTTGCTTTTCTATATAAAAAAAAAGGTTCAGTTGAAGTGGGCGTTTCGTTCTGAGTATAGTACGGGTGTAACACTGGACCTCAGCAGAACGTGTTGGCAGGTTGTATATAAGTATTATATCTTTGTCAAAGCGGGAATCGGGATTGGCTCATGAAGTTCAAGTTACCGTTTTTCGCAGCAGTTATATATCTGCCTGATATACTGTTATAATTAGTCTTCATTCAACCCTATAACATATAATAATTTAAAATGCGAAGATGATATAAATATGTTACAAATGACAATACATTTAAAGGTCAAGGTAGCAGGGCTGTATAAAACTGTCCCTTAAATTTTAAGAAGAGAAACGTAAGAACATGGCACAACTGAAGTCTTAAGCATTTTACTGTGTAGGGCAGCCGAGAAAGCGATAAAACCCGAATGAAAGGACGATAATACTGAGATTGAAGAAAACCTCGTTGGGGTTCCTTTGACATGCAGATATGCTTTCATTGTAAAATAGATGAATGACACAGAATAACGCATTATTGCTATCAATGGCAAAAGTCCAGATTAATGACGCTATTGATGTCCTATAGCGGATTGCCAACTTGCGATATGATCCATATTGGAACAGGATCATTCGGATTGCTCCTGACACAGTAGTGGTCATTACAGCCACTGATTTTGCCAAATGTGTATTATTAATTTACCCTCTTAGGCTAAATTTAACAGTAGATATGTATGGACCCTGGTCACGTAAGGTCAAAGAAAAAAAAACATATCAAATGCACACACCATAATATAAACATTTTGTGATTTTAGAATTTAATTTAGAAGTAATGATCTTAAAGTGCACACGTGTTCCATTAATTCAAAATATCTTGATACCTGTGGACCGAAGGTATAAACTAATTATAAATGCTGGGGGCTGAAGACACAAAATTAGGGCCGCTTTCACTTAAGTTTCCATGGCTTGTTTTCGCCTCCAGTCCGAGTCTGAAAGCTTATGATACAAGCTTGTGGCTTTCTATTACACTTCGACTACAGGCTCGACTCGGCTATACAACTAATTATATATATAATAATAATAATAATAATAATAATAATAATAATAATAATAATAATAATAATAAGCAAATAAGCGTGCGGGTAATCGGCTGCGTTTTTGTATGAACCCGAGGGCTATATAATGAATTATATAAAACATCAACAAGAGCAGACATCAACATCCATTTTATGACATCAACAAAGAATTAAGGATTAAAATTTATGTTAACCCTTCAAACAGATATCAGTTTTCTTCGCGACAAAGACCTAATGAATCATTAGGATTGTTTACTTTTCTTCAAGCGCTATTTATTATCAATTGTTTATTAATCATCAAGCGTTCTTGACATAGTTGCCGTAAAGAGTTGATCGTGGCGAAACTAACTTTTTGTTGTTTGGTATTGTACGTATTTGTGCGTGATAGATTAATTTGACATCTACTATCATTGTCTTCGCAAGTGATGAGTGAGGCCTTTCCATTGTTTCCCCAACAGCTTCAGAGAAATAGAGAGATTTTATGACAATATTTGGACAAAACCAATAGTCTTGTAATTTTGTGTTATATTCAATGTTTTTACTTAGGGTCAATGTCACAAATGGCCGTAAAAGTCAAACCCTAATATAACGCCAATCTACGGAGGGATAATTATCTATTGTTAGATTCAACTTGCGACGGATTAACCTTAAACAGGGGTGATATGGTACTTTACAATGACATTAAAACATCCTTTTTATTTGCGTTGCCAATGCATTCCAGTAGATGTTTCGATTGTGAGGGTAGGGGCGTCTAACAGTGAAGCGGGTCGCTAAGTTAACCTTGTTGCTAGGATAAAAAAATGCAAAACGTGTCTGTAATAAATGCAATCTGCAATAAATGTATATTGAGGAAATAAATATATGCGTTATATGTAGCCAAGGAATTTAGTGCATTCCAGTCAATGTCTTAAAAGCAGCCTATACAGTACCACAGAATATAGATGGATTCATGATGTTCAGGCCACTGTTTTCTAAATTGATCATAAAGATTTATAGTTTGTATAATGTGTTATTCCATGATAACATTGATTTTGAAAATCGACTATAAAATGAAGGTACTCCTTACAAGCGTACGGTCATTATTTTTTTTTTATTCACAAAGGTCTGTATACTTTAGAAAGTTCAGTATTTGTTAACTGATGGTGTTTACGGAGAAATATTGAGTATTGTTATATAAAGGAGCCTTCTGAACCTCAGCAAATTTTCTCTGCATGACGTCAAATAATATAGAAATATATAAATAAAATTCTTCTGATCACTACAACCAACAAGTGACCCATGGGTCATGACGCTCAGCTGACTGGGAAGAGATTCACAAAAGGAAATTTTATCATCAGAATGGTAGATACCCATTCAACTGAAGCATCAAACAGATAAACCAACAGGCCAAGATTTAGTCTGTATTTATATATCTGAAAAATAGAGAAAAAATGTGTAAACTTTAAAAAATAGAATACGGGTAGCCGACAAGTGACTACGTGTATCTGCCAAAATCAGAGTGAAGTGAGGCATGGATTGAGTGGCAAGGGGAAACAGAGTGAGGTATGTTGCATATTAGCATGGATGTCTGCAGCCTAAATGTGTATGTAGGTTGTGCAACCTACCACAAATCCAGAAAGCTGTCCAAGTTGTATACATATGCAAAATTTTAGGCAGAAAAGTCAAACCACTACATGGATATGAGTGATTTTAGCCCACGGTAGACAAACAGACAGACGATGTGCAAAAATGGTTGCAGTTTTGTGTATGATAAAGACCTATGTGAGATCTAAACACAAGCACAATTTTGGCCCAATCGGTCAAATGGTTCCTGAGATATTAGCTTGGATGTGTGCAGCGTTAACTAGAATGTAGGTGGCGCCACCTGTCATAAAATAAAGAAAGCTATCCAGGATGTATAAACCTGCAAAATTTTAGGCAGTTATGTCAAACCACTACAGAGAAATGAGTGATTTTAGGCCACGGCAGACCAACAGACAGACGCTGTGCAAAATGTGCAAAAATGGTTGCAGGTGGCCCCTCCAGTTTTGTGTATGATTAAGACCTATGTTAGATCTATACACATGCAAAATTTTGGCCCAATCGTTCATACGGTTCCCGAGATATGAGCTTGGATGTCTGCAGCATAAACTAGAATAAAGGTGGCGCCACCTGTCATAAAATCAAGAAAGCTATCCAGGATGTATAAAACTGCAAACTTTTTGGCAGATATGTCAAACCACTGCCAAGATGTGAGTGACTTTATTGCACGGCAGACAAACAGACAGACGCTGTGCAAAAATGGTTGCAGGTGGTGCCACCAGTTTTGTGTATGATAAAGAGCTATGTTAGATCTATACACATGCAAAATTTTGGCCCGATCGGTCAAACGGTTCCCGAGATATGAGCTTGGATGTCATCAGCGTTAACTAGAATGTAGGTGGCGCTACCTGTCATAAAATCAAGAAAGCTATCCAGGATGTATAAAACTGCAAAATTTTAGGCAGATATGTCAAACCACTGCCGAGATATGAGTGACATTATTGCACGGCAGACAAACAGACAGACGCTGTGCAAAAATGGTTGCAGGTGGCGCCACTAGTTTAGCGTATGATAAAGAGCTATGTTAGATCTATATAGATGCAAAATTTTGGCCCGATCGGTCAAACGGTTCCCGAAATATGAGCTTGGATGTCATCAGCGTGAATGAGAATGTAGGTGGCGCCACCTGTCATAAAATCAAGAAAGCTATCCAGGATGTATACGCATGCCGAATTTCAGGTGAATTAGTCAATTCACTGCAGAGATATGAGTGATTTTAACCAAAGGCAGATGAACAGATGGACACTGTGCAAACATGGTTACAGGTGGCGCCACCATGTTTTGTGTATGTTATAGAGCTATGCAAGGGCTACATTAGTATAAATTTTATTTCCTGATCAGTCAAACGGTTCCCGAGATATGAGCTTGGAAAGCTGATAAAATCAAGTCCCAGAGGAGCTCTCTGGAAACGAACGCGGCAACGGCGGAGGAACCCGGTCAAAAACATAGTATCCACAAAAACTTCGTTTTGGCGGGTACAAAAATACAGGTGGCTCCACCAGTCTGCAGAAACTAATAAAAACACTTACAAACATCAATATCCATGCAAAGAATTATGGTGATCTGCCCATTAGTTGTTCAGATACTTCAGCTTTTTTTGTTTCAAATTGTCCATATTCTGAGGGATACTTCGGAGTCCTATAGCTTGAAGGATATGGGTAACAGAGACCTAATTTTAAGTTTCCACGGGCACTTTTCATGGGCCTTCTTGCATGACAAGAATGAAGATTCTAGGTCCAGTTGTTGCGATTTGTACCCTGTTGACAGTTAACCACATCTTTAAAGGTATCAAAAAAAGAGAAAAAAAATCGTAAAAATTTGAAAAAAAATAGAGGTGGCGCACCCAGTCTGCAGGTACTGATGAAACACCTCTTGATCAATATGTATGCCAAAAATCATGACCATCAGTGTTGTAGTTATTGAGATGTTGCAGTTTGTTTTTATCAAATTTTCCATTATTCTGGGGAGTTATTGGGAGCCCCCCATAGCTCAAAGGATATGGGAAACAGAGACCTTATTTCAGGTATCCATGCAGACTTTTTATGGACCTCTCAGTGTGTCAAGAATGAAGATTCTAGGTCCAGTCTTTATGATTTGTGCCCTGTTAACAGCTGTTCACATTTTTAAATTCGTAAAAAATCGAAAAATTCAGGTGGCGCCACCAGTCTGCAGGAAGTGATGGAACATCACATGATCAATACGTATGCCAAAAATCATGACCATCAGTCAAGTAGTTAATGAGATATTGAAGTTTTTGTATGAAATTTTTGACTTTTCTGGGGGGTACTTTGGGGCCCCATAGCTCGAAGGATATGGGTAACAGAGACCTAATTTCTGGTTTCCAAGGAGATTTTTCATGGACCTCTCAGAATCCCAAGTTACAAGGTTCTAGGTTCAGCGGTTACGATTTGTGCCTGGTTAACGGACGGACAGACGGACAGACGGACGACGGACAAGGAGTGATCACTATAGCTCAGATGACTTTCAGTCAGCTGAGCTAAAAAGATAAATGGGCTTTGGAAGTTCGAACAGTATATAATTGTAAATGACTTTCATATCACGAGGAATTTTAAGTTTATGTTTATGTTTTTGTTTATGTTAAATAAGCTAGTGGCTAAATAAAGGTACCGGTATCTATTTTAAAGAATCCTGTCGTCAATACGAATTCAGCTAGGTTATTGTTTTCCTTAATTTGGTATTGTGTCCGCAAGGTATTTAGTCCATTTGTACTTCAGTGTCGTTCGTGAATGCTGATACTGGATCGTTTGTGTCATTTTTATTGCAAAATATGCAGATTTCTCCACTTTAAAAAGTATATGTATTCTAGAAACCAAGGACTTTGTTACAACAAATAAAAAAATGCAACGCGACACTTTACGTGCATATATTATGATTTGCATTTAAGACATTTTATTCAAGTGCAATATTCTTAAGTACGCGTTGAATGTTTACAAAGAGTTGGCGTTTTTTAGTGCATGTGTTTAATTAAACTCGAGGAAAAGGCTTAAAGAAATGACGATCTCAATCGTATTTTAAATTGTACAAGGTTAATTATGATCACATAGATTTACCAATGTCTTTCAATAACTCAAATAAACATAGTAATATACACATGATGCTTATCATGGCAGGGACGTTCTATTATTTTATCTTGTCGTAAAAGGATAAGAGATGTGACAATAATGCTGAATGTTCCATGCGTTCTGGGAGCAACATAAATGTACTAGCGAAGACACACTTACTGCTAGATTATTCAAGATTTATCCAACCTTTGCATGAATTACTAAGGAAACAAATTACTGTGAAGTTGAATTGCTTGCGTGTATCAATGACTGCAGCCATGCACAAGAGTATAAGTGTAAATATCTTGGGTGGAAAAAGTGGACCATTTATGTTTCGATGCGTTATTGGATGTCTATAAGGTATTACAATGGCTGCCACGTACGGGTTTGCCTGACATAATATTGTAAAATCCGAATATCATCTTTGCTGATGTGCAAAAAAATGTCAAAAACATTTTACAACATTGACGTCAATGAGTCGCCATTTTCATGCCCAATTAATAGCCAAAAACATTCCATCGCAAACGCTGTGCATCAAAATTTGTAATTGCATTTGTACAAAGTATCCATTCATTTATCAACCATGAAGCTTTAATTTTTATACAATATGGTCTCTTTTTCGGTTCAGTTTAAAATATGAAGATTTTACCGTCTATTTCAAGACATCTAGCTCATATTCGATAAAGTATTTCTTTTTCTTCATTGACACTGTGACTTTTTTTTATTTTTCTGTGAAACAGAATGTCTTTCTAATAATGCTGACATTGTCTTAGGAGAAACAGTGATTGATATAACAGTGATATATTGGCTAGATAAAACAGGGTATTTACAGGGGCAGTGCACATATTTAAGTCTTTAAGAGTCGCTATATATTTATATCTCCTAGCCTTGTTATCTTGCCAACCGGGTTTTTCATCAGTTATTTTGTCTTGACTAGAGTATGAATAATTCTGTTCTAAAGCTCTAGAAGAATAAAATGTCCTTTGTGAGCAACCTTAGGCCAACACCAATCGTCTGGGAAATACGTGTTTTATTGGTCACAATTCATTTCGCAACAACGTCCCTAACGGATATAACGCCTACATCTGGAGGGGTAAAGTCGTATAGCTGGTCTCAGCCTACGACAAAGGAGACATAAACCCGAGAGTTTTACTGTTTCACAGTGAAATAAAACGTCTTTAATGTAGGCGTTGCCTAATAATCAAAATGGGCGAGTTGTAATAAATGTCGCACATTGGTAGCTGATTAAAATTTGCTAAATCACGTCACCTGGCATACAAATATATAAATACCACTTTAAAGATTGCTTGTTTAATTTATCAAATATATAATTTATAAAGGTATACAAGGTATATTTAATATTTATAGATTAAGTATACCTTATATATTTAATATCTAAAGATACCAGGATTATCTCCGGGTTTTCCGGCTTCCTCCACCTCTCTCACAACGATCTTCAACTCTATCAGTATCTTCTATTTTCGCCTTAAATACCTAACTGAATATACCGACTCAATCTGTCAAACTTTGTCGTTGCTGAAGGAGGCATTGCGGGCCGGATTTCCGGAGACCTGTGACATGCTGGAGCGCCGACTTCACTTTCAAGCAGTCAGTCAGATACCAGGATCATGTGCTGTAATACACAACACTGCAATTATTTAGACCTCTTACGTGGTATAATCCGTCACCTTACGTAATATGGTTGTAATCCAGAATGAGGCAACTTAACAGTGGTCTCTTGGTTTAAAGACTGGTGGCTTTGTCCTTTTCCTCCTCATTGTCTAGGCCCTTTGGATTCTACGTTCACCACTGGTTTAATAGACTGTAATCCCGTATATAAATTCCTGGACCACTATGGATGATGTAAAATACATCAAATGTAAACCGCTTTCATCAAATTAGGAACGACACGGGAAGGGAACTGTACAGAGACGACTTCCTTTTCGGTAGCTGCTTAAGCGGTAAAGCCCTCAAAGTAAAAAATAATGTCATGATTAACGAGAAAACTGCGTCATTTATATTTACCCTGCGACAAAGGAAATGTTTATTCTCACTGATACAGAAATGATTGCAAGAAAGAAAGATAAAAAGATTTCTAACGTTTGATTCGACCACAAGCAGTAAAACTAAGTAATGTTATTTTGCCACAGTGAAGAAATTCCTTCATGGAAGTAAGTCAAATGTACAAACGTAACAAAAATAAAAGAAAAATTACTCTTATCCGATCTTTGGAAATATCAATATGTAATTAGCACCATAATGGAACAGCCTCATTCAGGATAACCTGGAAACAGCTTGGCAGCTTGTGTGACTATTGCCTCCAAGTCTGTGTTATGAGTTTACAGTCATGGGCCGGATTTATCTACGCCAATAATGTAAGGATCTGACAACCAGTCCTCTATAACGCTACTTTGATATCACCATAAATTTGCTTTTAATATACTATTGATTTATTTTATAGTGCTACCATAACCTGAAGACAATACTTTAAAACACGTATGTATGCGATCATAATGTCATTTGGATCCTTTACCTAAGTTAAACTAGACAGTGCAAGACTCCAGAATTGTCAAATATAAACATCATAGAAAACTAATACCATTTCACTTTACTTAATTAGAAATTTCTTAATATGAATGAATGCACTGCGCATCCCCGGAGCCCATTTGAATGGACGGAAGACCGTCGAAGAGTTCCATGTTAGACAGTGTACAATACAGCAATAATAATCAACATATGGCATATATTGTCACTACGAGATAAGAAGGAGAAAAACATGATAATCAAACAAAAAAAAAAATAAACCTGACTGTGTCATGCCATTTTACAATTATTACATTTCAAGTTTAGCTTACAAGTTTAAATCCAATCAGATTTATCTCTAAGGACGGAGGTTCAAGGAAGTAAATAGTAACTTTTTATTTTCTTTTCGGTGCACACTAATATGTGGGGATGTCCAAACGGCAAGCCGATTTATATGTAACATGTTATATATTAATGAAGTTTTAGACTCATTCGTAGGGTGAAACGCAACAGGCGCAGCGTGAATTAACTATTTGGATTTAAAATTTTGGTGATAATTTCATTTACCGATACCTAGAGGTGTTTCTGCTGACAGAGACCTGTATTAGTTAGTGGATATAGCATAATAGTTTTGCTCGGCTTGTTTAATCCAATGTAGTCTTATCATGTTAATGTAGTTAACTGTAATAAATGTTAAATACTGTTGCAAGTACTCGTCACCAACACTGGTTTACGAGCCTAGATATGCTTACTAGATTATTCATCGAGCTACTGACCCCGGCATGAATTATTAAAGGTTTAGTAACTTTGGCAACTGGCAGATCCGCGTATACTGAAGACTGCGAACAATGCGGCGCACTTATATATATGTACGCGGAGAGAATAATGGTAAAACTCTGTGGCTAATTTTAGCACCCATTAATTGAAATGACCACATATTTGTTTTAAATTATCCTGATCAGAAAACGAGGTGTTGTTAACAAAATAATAAAAAAAAAATGACTAGAAGAAAAGCTGGGACGAAAGCGCGATATCCAATAAACGCATCCCTCTTAGCTGTGCCAGGCCGTTATAAATTATGGTTATATAAACAATATGTGGAATAAAACGCTTTCCATACCTCGATAGACGTACGTATAGTTTACGTGCGGAACATTTGCTCTGTCTAATACACTTATGCGATACGGTCATACATTAGTTGCATTTAGCGGCTGCCAAGGGGGGACAGGGGTATATACCCCCGCCCCCAACTTTTTGGCAAGGGGGGGGGCGATCAATGTAATCCCCCTGCCCCCAATATTCAGAGAATAATGTTTATATATTGCGAATGAAATATATTAATAAATAGAGTTATAGGCTCTTGTACCATTTTACCAGTTTACTATGTAATATTATATCTTATCCTGGTTTAGGATTAACATATTCTGTAAGCAAAAACTCATTCTCCAAATTCTTATTCTTAATTCAAAATATATTTGAAATGTGTCATACAGATACTTATATATTTGAAATGTGTCATAAAGATGCTAAAAAGGATACATATACATGTATATGTATGTGTCATCCCTCTACCCCCCCCCCCCCCCCCCCCGGAAGATCAATTGACGGCACTGTATATAAACTTTAAGATCTGACAGGAATAAGATTATTTACACGAGACCGTAATACGGCAGTCAGTGTGTGCGTCACTGGATACATCAGGTTCAAATAACCCCTGCTTTATAATCCAACAATCACGGAACATCACGTTAGGAAGGGTTGAAGGGAAACTATCAATTTTTGAGGTAAAAAAATAGGCTATCAGCCAATCCGAAGGTTTGTGAAAACCTATCTACGGTGGATCAAAAAGTGGAAACTCTTTGAACATGCAAGGTTGGGTGCGTGTATATATGTCGGTGTAGTATTGCCATGACTTCACTGGGTGGCTTCACATACTGTGTACCTTCCCATTAACTCCTGTGCTGGTGCGTGGATTTGATTTAAGTTATGTCACATAGACTGTCATTTATGAACGGCTACGTCAATAGAATCCTCAGTCAATATAATACCCTTCCATACCCAAGTAAGTTTCCGTCGGAGACACTTTGCGTATGCACCATTACGTTTTTACATTTCAGCTTTAAAATATGGCATTTCTGATAATATTTCAATTTTCTCCGTTTTGTATCTTTCCGTATATAGAGTCGACCACTGTTCCACTGTATCTTCGTTCATGTTTATTTAAGTATTGCTTTATTACAGAGGCGTGGGAATGTTTTTAAGAATGTTTAATATTTGTACACAAGAAGAAATTAAAATAAGTTATCGTTTATTGTTGACAATGATGTAAAGAATAGCTAAAACATGGTATTACCTAGAGCAGAACATCTATATCTTTATATCTTCGCCCTTATAAAGGCTGCATATATTTAAGAAATTATGCCTCGGATGTGGCACCGAAACGCACATAAAGGTGTTTCTTTAAGGCAAGAAGACATAACCCCCCCCCCCCCCCCAGATACCGACGACAAACCTCTTCTTGTAAATAAATGAAAAAACCATAAGCGCAATTAAATTAACCTAAAACGTCCTGTACGACCGTGTTAAAATAATTGTTAACGTTTTTCCTCGTTTTTGACAGAAGGTTTTCTTATTGTACCATTTTTACAGTATATTTACGAGGAACAGATAAATTAAAGCCTTTATTGTTTGTTGCCAAGGGGGGATTTGGGATATACACAACACGCCTGTGAATTATGGCTACACCTTTGTGAGGCTTCAGTGTTGATTAAATTTTTTTAAGCTTTTGGGAAGGCCAGAGTACTGGTTGCCACCCTGATTCTTTTTTTAGGATAAGAGGAGAAACCTTTAAAGGTTTTCAAGTTTTGTCACCGAAAATGGATACGTGAATTATTTTTTTTTTTCCTTTCCATTTTCTTGAAAATTTATTTGATAAGAGGCTTCGGTAGGCTAAGGAATAATGCTCAAACGATCCTAATTCAGACAAAGAACCAGTATCAAAGGTAACACTTTTTAATTTTTTGTTGTTAGAGGTAACCGCCTCCATTGTAAATGCTAGCTTAAATAAATATATCTTAATCTGTAGAATTCCATTCCGGTTTCGGACTACTTGTTGTTAACCAAGCCCGGTGACTACTCCACCTGCGGCGCACTCGTTTTTTAGTGTAACGCGGCCGTTGGGCACGGCCTACCCATTAAGCCTAACGAGCGCTCATCTGGTAGGGGGCCGACCGTGACAAAATTTCATCGCCTCAGCTGAGATTAGAAGTCAAGAGCCTCCGACTTTGAGTTTTGTGCTCTACTACTGAGCCACAGAAGCCAGTAACCACAAAAGTCTGTGACAGAAGGTGACAGTTTTTAGCCGTTATGAAGATCCACTCAGCACAATTCTTGGCCTGATGGCATGTCGGGTTTTCAAAAAGACCCCAAAAGAAGATGAAGCAATATCACCGCAAAACTGAATAATACGCCTGTCGTGTATCTGGTGACTCTGACCTCATTAAATATGAATGAATTGTGATGAGAAAGTAATCAGGTGAGAAACGCTATTGGTAAATATGTATAATGAGTTTCATGAAAATCCATAGGATACATGGATTTTGCTGGAAATTAAACTTAGGCGAGATATTTTATTGATAAACATTTCTTATGGGTTTAAAAAAATTCTTCGTAAGGCGGCGATACCCAAAGTAGCCTAGTGACCCGTGACCTTATTAAATATGCGTGGATGTTGCCCATAATCGAGCTCGGGCGAGATGATAAATCTGTTGGGAAGCAGAGTTTCCTGAAAATCCATCAAAGCCCCGGTAAGATATTGCGGCACAAAAGTTAAAGGACGGACGGCCCGACAGACGGACGGACGGACGGCGCGAAAGGCGGTTGGTATATCATAATACTCCATTCATATGACGGGCGTATATAAAAGGTGACTCAAATGATGACTGGATATTGCAATAAAAAGATGCACTAGCAATAACCATTAACATCAAGTTTGCGTTTCAAACTTTTGCTATTTTCGTTGTAAGGACAGCAGTTAGTCATACCTATTCGCGATGACATGTATCCGGAGATACATTATGAAAAAAAGGTTTTATCAAGTCATATATTGAATTCTAACTTTTTAATTGGCTCCTTGTATATACGCGTTTCCTGTGAGACAGTGTTGATCATATATCTGTTCGATATCTGACAACACCTGACTTTAACTGACCAGGAATCTATATACTGTCGGTCAAGTACAACCAAGGCGCAAAGAGTCGATTACTAACTTATGAACAGTAAAGGAACAAATTTATTCCCCAGCAGTATTTTATTCCAAATTGTCACGTCAAATGACCTTGTCAGAATGATCGATAGAGCGGAAAACGCTTTTCGTTACAATCTCTGAATTCAGCCTTATCTGAAATGATTTGGGTCATTGTCGAGAAATGGATCAATATAACACGAATATATTAACACCAAAATGACCGATGTGGTAACATTAGCATGTCTTCTTTAATTTAGCAAATGATACATTGGTTTGATAGAAAAGGAGACGGCGTGGCTATGTGGCTTTTCGTCTAGTGTCGCATACATAAAGGTAAATCAGGGTTTCATTTGTAAACTATCCACGGCTCACAGGACATACTTTGATAAATTAGGGCCAGCTCTGGTTAAGCAGACTATATTGACGAAATAATGCTAATGGGTAACGCTGACTCCACCAAGCAGACCCTGGCGAATTGCTTGGTCAATTTAAGCCAACCTCTCTGATTGGCTAACAATTGGATCAGGCAGACTTGTAAGGCTTTCGCGCCGTATGAAAGCATCTGTATAGCAACACTGAAGGACACCAAGGTTAACTTGAGCGGGAGGAAAAAATTCTGATAGGTATATAGCCTTTATAAATATTTATAATTTTATTTGATTTTTCAATGAAGGTAACCGCATCCATTTTTTATGCTGGCTTAACTTTTTATATCTACAGAGTTCTATTCCGGTTTCGGACTTCATAACAGGGCGGAAACACAAGATTATCAACCAGGCTCGGTGTGCCGACCTGCGGGTTCTGAGTGTATCCAGCGGGGAAACCCCCGAAAGGCGTACTCGTTTCTGAGTAAAACATTCTAAAAATTAAGTCTGCAAAGCGCTCAACCTGCATGGATGGAATCCCGACCGTGAAAAATCTCAACTCTCCTCGGTAGTGATTCAAACTTATGATCCCCCGGCTTTTAGAGATATATGATTTATAAATGCCTTTTTGTCTAATGGAAAAATTAATATTGATTGAAACGAAGA
The DNA here is from genome assembly GCA_026874595.1 of Sipunculus nudus. Taxonomy (NCBI): domain Eukaryota; kingdom Metazoa; phylum Annelida; class Sipuncula; order Golfingiida; family Sipunculidae; genus Sipunculus; species Sipunculus nudus. The sequence goes on along the minus strand of CM049307.1, from coordinate 49,780,168 downwards.
GGAATTACCTGAAGGTGGCATCGATTGTTAGAAAATGTTTTAAAACTCGGATAGATTCCCAAGATGTCTGAAATTTCAATACCGGAACAAACCTTTTGTAATCAAATTGTTTTAGTCCTCACTCATTTCCAGATATCTCTGTCTAAGTTGAAACCTTGAGACACTTTAATATTCCTGATACCCTTTCTATTTTAAAGGCCGCATATGTTTTAACAAACATATGTTTTAGTCTAGAAAGGGTATGAACCAATTTGGTGCGATATTTGTTTTTGTCGTTATTATTCTCCCTAACCTTCTTATTTTTATCCTGCATATCTTTATCAGACTTTAATTATAATTGGCCCGGAAGTAACTTACTATGGTCCAGTTACTTTGACCTAATTTCAGTGACCTTTGACCATGGTCACAGGGATAAAAAGAGCGGTTTTGTCAGGTTTTTTTCATGGTCGACTATCTCCTAATCTGTTACAGGTACAGTACAATTGCTACCATTTATATGCCAAAATCTTTTAATTCACTTATGCGGATGGTTAGGATGTAGGTGACTCAGCATTTTTCATTAAACGGCGTTTCCACGTAAATTATTTGACAAAGAAAGTTGACACTTTAACAAACATATGCCATTTATAATGTAGGAGTGCAGAGGCAAGTTTATAAGCGATATATTTAATAATTTTTTTTAATATGCTGATTATGAAAAAGTGACGTCACCATGTTTACCTGATCTGTGAATAATCATGGACATAACAATTAAAGTTTAATTAGTTTTTACAAAAATATAGTTTTACATAATGAAAACAATTGGGTCAATGGGGTAAAAAGTCGAGGTCAAAGTTCAAATCAGAGATAAATAATATTATACCTTATATAACTTACACTGTACCACCGCCTGCTTATTTAAGTCTTACTCCCAATTTTACGTTCAATATGTTGAGCAGACTTTTCTAACCGTATTCGGCTTAGCATGGTTCCCTTCGTTAAGTGTCTACTTTACAGACAGGTCAAACACAACCACGAGAATACGCGGGGATGGGCAGAGACTGTCGTATGACAGTAAAATTGTTTTATTGAATTGCATGAAATTAAAGGGACATAAGTAGCAGCAATATCATGCATATTCTTCCCCACAATCAGTTCAGTTTTGCTTTATACAAAAGTTTCCTAGCTAAACTATCCCAGCACACATTCTCAGTCCCTCTCTAAGGCTGTTTAACACCTTCTTATGGCTTTGAGTGTTTGTAAACACAGTACACGTGTGATTGTTAACCGTAACAAGGCCGCGTGACCGGAGGTCCGATTGTGAGCCGCAACACGCAGAGGTTTAGCCAGTGGGAACATGTATTACATGTTTTGGGCCAAGTCAGTCGGGGCATCTCCTGATTGACACGTGAGGTGATTGCGCAATGCACACGGCCCAATGCGCTGTTTTTTTTGTTGACAATGTTATCTCGCCCTGCCAACTGTTTTAAATACTCGTTTACAAGAGTAAGCTAGCGGTTTCAGAGCAATATTTTGGCAGGTGCAAATTTATCTTAAAGGGAAGAAGTTATTTTTCATGTTATTTCAACATGCTTTATAGGTGACTGGGCCTCTTTAAACTTATCTTAGATTATTCGGTTCATTTGCGAGTAGATAAAAAAAGAGTGATGAAAAATAACATATATATATATATATATATATATATATATATATATATATATATATATATATATATGTATACGAGCAGCATTTTAACTGAAAGGCCTTTAATGGTCAGCCTTCTTTCCAGTTAGTTATTTCATCCTTCGGCTTGTTATTCCAATTTTTCGAACGTTTTTATGATGTTCTTTTATTAATTAAGGCTTCCCCTGCTTAAGCAGAATACTTGGTGGGAATCTTGCTAATTGCAATCAGTCAGTCTGACCTTGGCTAACTGCTTATGTAAACTTAATTTAAGCCAACCTGTCTGAGTGGCTTACTATTGAATCAATCCGATTGCCTTAATATTAAACCAGACGGAAATATTAGGCTTTCGTTCTTTATGGAAGCCCCTGAGTGCCAAAACTGATGGAGATACCCTTTGTAAAATTGAAAAAGAACGAAAATGCTCCCTTGCCTAATAATGTGTCTGATATTACATTCAAATATTTTAACATTTTAGTATAATAGTAAACTACGTGACACTTTTTTAAACTATTTCCTTCCTTGAACGCTCTTCCTATTGTTCTCTGCATAAAGTTATAATCCTTCATTTCGGTCCAGGACCCAGGCCGGCACGAAGTCACGGCCAGCGCTCTGGAGCAAAGAACTGACCGAAATTGTCTTTAGCCAAGCAAATCTAAAAAATGTTTGTTTACCTTAAAGTTACATAATTTATTTGCAATAATAAGTCTGTGATCTTATAACCTTGATTTGTGCTGAATACAAAAGTGTCCCGGCATACTACCCTGGTACACGGATATATACTATCTCTGATTCACCTGCTTTGTACGTTGTTATGGTTCTACGTGTGAGTAAACATAATCCACGTGGGTCTGTTTACCATTACAAGATGGCGTGACCAGATGTTCGAACTTGAGAATACGGGTTAACTTTAAAAAAAATGAAGGAGAAACATAAGAAAAACAGAGAGGAAATACAAGTTTTGAAGATTGAAAAAAAAATGATTCATGAAGTTAGGCCTTACGGCTACCAGATGGCGTCTCGCTATGCTTATGTTTAGTGATGCGCCCGATTTTTTTCCAAACGGTTAACCTAACGATTCTAGAACGAATAATTGGCTGATCCTATAATACTGAAGGAAACACACTGGATTGAATATGTCCCTGTAAGGTGCATAGCTGTTTCAAATGTCTCAGGAGGTATATCGATATCCATGCATTGCCTCAAAAGATTGCCTCTTATATGTTGTTGATTACACAAGTACGTTTCCTCCGGTTCTTAAATGCAGTCGCTCTTTGATGTATGGAAACCTTGACCTCGACGTCGGCCAGTGAAACCAATTACAGCTTCATATGTGACCTAACGTTTTTACCCCTATCTTAGTACATCCCTTATTTCATCTTGTTGGTTAATAAACTCACTTCCTCCGTTCAATGTGTCTTATATGCAGGCGCTCTTGGAAGTATGGCAAACCTTGGCCTCGATATCTATCAGCGAAAACCGTTTGAGACATATGAGGGACTAGCCATGAAATAGAAATACCCTGTTATATTCCCTGCAGCTTTTGAGAAATGATCTTCCGGTTACCATTATTCAGACCACCGAGCGTTTTACTTTTCATCACTTGGTCTATTTTGTACCGAGGGTAAACTACCGTCTCTGCCTAAGATGACAGGTAATCATAGTCCCGATTTTTCTACACCATGGCAGGCTAAGTTGGTTTAACTTTCTTAAGAAAACTCCATATTGGAGATCCATCGCAAACAGAACATGGCGGAAGAAAGTCAGAAACAAAATTTAATCGATGGTTTTGCACCAAAGAAGGTCTAGTCATACAAATTCTTTCTTACATATGAATATAGAAGTTAACTTATCAACAACTATAAGCCTACGAGAGAGGCTTAATTAGTGTCCCTCTTGATGACGTTTCCTGTGCAGTTTTGGAAATATAGATTTTATTTACTATGATTATATATATTTGGTTGTCGCATATCTTTTACTCATATAAAACATACTCTTTCTCATGGTCGTTCACTAATCCTGAGAGACTCTGAACATCATTATTTAATCCTAATTATGAATATTGCATGTGTTTTAGCATTTATATTATGGCACGAGAAGCATATTCTGCCTCATTCCATTCTGCGAAAGGACATGTGCATATTTATTGTAAATGAATAATATTTGTGGGCGGTTCATGGATGTTGATCTCGTCTGGGAGATTGTCTTTCCGTTATATAGGGTCGTTTAAACCTCATGTGTATTGTCTCGGTGAAAAAATGCTGGCGGCAGACTGTTTAAGATGTTTGATGTCACGTTCCGTTGAGAAATAGGCTGAGACTGATCATAAGTAGCAGATGAGGTTTGACACCGGGCTTCTGTTTATACGGTTGCGATAATAAGCTCTTTTCCATTTTGGTTTCTATAGCCCAATGGTCTTTCGGGTGTCGCTTTTCTAAGTGATGTCGCTTCTCTATGTGGCAGATTCTTAAAAAAGCAAACACATATACTATATATAGAGATTTTCTAAAAATTAGGTACGATTTTGTCGGCCGTTTTATGGTCTCATACTAACCGACGCTCTCTCACGACGCGATTAGTAGCTAAGACACATTGCTTTAAATAACCACATGCTGGCAAAAGTTAAAATAAAATATTTACGACTATGCAGTTAGTCTTCCCGACAGTAAAAAAATCAAAGTATGTTCCTCTGTGTTTCGTCTCTTGAAATCTCGAAGTAATGTGTAGAAAAAAAAATTTAATATAATGAATAAGGTATATATACATTTTCTAGTAAAATAAGTGTTTGAGGTTTTATAATCAGAGCTTACATTGATCGTTGTTTTTTTTTCCTATTTCTTAAAAATAAATAATACTTAAAATATTGAATGCATAAAATACGGAAAATTCTGCCTGGTTCTAATATACGTACCTTGGCAAAGCATGGCTTGTGTGGCTGTGAACTGCTCTGAGCGGTGCATTGCTTTCTATATCTTGAAGTCTGCATTCCAAGAAATGCAATCCTCCATCATTTAGGGGTTCCTTATTTTGCCCATGTTACCTTGTTCATTTCTGCATTAGTGGCTTTGTGAACATTCCTGGTCAACGTTCCTTAACCCGGATCATGTTACGGATCCACACAAAATACATCAAATGGGCCTATTCCCGAAATGCTCTGATAATTTCATGGGATTCCGTGCATGAGTGAGCGAGCTATGTTACGAACAAACACACACACACGATTGGGAATGAAAGCATACCCTCCTCGCCGAGGCAATAACGTCTGCATTGTCATGTTAACCAGAAAACAAAGAGCTGGCGGGAGGAATACCTTTGGTGTGAAAACCATGAAACAATAATCAGGGCCCCGCTTGAAAAGCGGTGCCTTGTGGTGATCACCGTGTCAGTCCAACCGTACGTCGGGCTGTCCTTCCGCCCTTAGGGCATAAGTGGGTTCCAGGCTTATCGAATTGCAGCCATGTCGGAATTTCAATATGGCCGCCAGAACACAATCGGTGATTTTCTTTCGTCGGCGATATCTCAACATGAACATGCTTGATCTTTCTCATATTCACACGGATCATTTGGGCCTTTAAGGGCTTCAGACCTATCAAATTACATACCTGTCTGAAGTCCAATATGGATGCCAGTGAACGATCGCTTATTTTCTTTCGAGCATAGTAATTCAGGGATAGTTTGTTCAACCTTTCTCAAATTATCTGGGGCAGTTGGTACCTTTGAGGACTCAAGCTGTATTGATCTACAGAAATACCTCATATCCCTGTATGGCCGCCACAGCGCAATCGTTGATTTTCTTTTAATGAATATTTAACAGAACCAACGAGGGGATCAGTGTTTTCAAATTTCACATATCCTGTTGGAACCAATATGACTGCCAGGCAGATATTTTGAAATCATTTCTGTACTTTTCAGTTAATACTGTTATTTTTGTCTAAAAATTGGTATCTTTTACATTATTGGTGGTTATAAATTTCAGACCAATAAGACATCAAATACATCCCCAGGGCTGCCATTTGGAGGAACTGGCAATCGCGGGGCCCTAATTGAAGACCTTTAAAGTTCCATACCTCTAGTCTGGTATGTCGTAATTTTAATTAAAACTTTAGTTTCGTATGTGTGATATTCTTTGGTTCAAACTTTTTTTCTATGTCTGTATTTTTTAAAACTTTAACAAGCTATAATATTTATCAAACTGGAATTTTCCAGTTTTGTTTGTACGGTTAATTATATAAAAATGAGAGAGCAACCGTAAATGGATTTATGCATATTTTACACAAAGCTAGAAACATTTAACCGTAACAATTACAATATACATATATATGTGTATATATATTTAACAAGCATGCATATATAACTAACACAGAAAACGACACTACACTTATAAATACTTAATACAGTTAATTAAACACTCTCGGGCAATACAATTCGTTTGACATTAAATTTCCATCAGTCAGTGTAGGAACGGATGTATAACAGCAGGTGGCGCCGGTGACTGTTTAAACTATAATGGCATCTCCGTGTGTTAACACAAGGTCCGACGGTCGGCTGACATCTTGACAGTTCAGGGCTACACACGTGACGAATGGCGCCCGCCAGATATTATGTATATGCATGATTTATTTGTCCTGTGGAGCATGATTTATTTGTCGGCTGTGGGAAACCGGGGACTGAAAGGGATTCGGGCAGAGCTTGAAAGGAACGCTCTCCGATGCTCTTTGAATGTCATTTTTCGATGGACTATTTTTTTTATTTCCTCCAGTACTTCATTTTTCAGTATAATCATGTCGTCCACGCTTCCGCCAAATGTCGTTTGAATAAAAACTAACCTCTTCCAGCTGGGAATTGTGGGACGTCCGGGACTTCTTTTCTTAACTCTCATAATATAAAATCAACATTTGGTAAATTTTCTGAAAAAAATACTTATTCCGTGAAATTATTATTACAAAAACATCCATGTTTATATAATTTGCGTTGAAGCAATTCTATCCCAACGAACTATTTTACCCTCTTTTCTACATTTTTTCCTGTGCTACTGGTGTATTTAGAAAACCACAGTGCACTTTTGGGAGAGTATTTCCATACAAACAATCCCTAACCAACAAAATCGTTCTCTTGTGCTTTCTCGTCATGGTTATGGGCGCCTTCTCTAATATAAAATTTATTTTTATAGCATATAGTCTCGGCTGTCACGGTGCTTTAAACCTCGATAGACGGGTAATAGAGGAAATCAAAGATAGTGTAGGTATTCATGGGAAATGTATGAAACATAGAGAACCAAAGGAAGAAAGTATAAGACAGAAAGGAAATCTCCTGCGATATAATTACCTTGAGCTTTCTAGTTTTTCTTTTCTTAAAGTTTAAACACCAGTTTAAAGAACAATGTAACATTGCAAACGAGCATAATACTTAATGATGATTAAAATGAATGAAAATAAAATCTAAGAAATATTTGAAAACGCCGCAACACTTTACATATGAACTTCATGCATTGACAGTTCCCAATTAGTGTAATATAACATGGATTTATCATACTGCACTGGTCACTGGATAGTCATAATGGAGGTTCCAATAAGCTGTTGGCAATCCTAGTGCATCCATATTCTGGTAAATGGCTGATAATCTTAAAATAAGGCAAAAGCTAATGAATGGATTCAAAGAAATACATGTGAACTTACAAGCCAAAGTGAAAATCCATCTCTATGGTGACAGGTCATCAGCTGTGTTCCGTGCAAGATGATTATCGTCCATTACCAGTGCGAGCCATGCTTGTATTCATGCGGTAAGAAATTAAACACACTTGCAGGGGGACTTTCCCGGAAGCTGTGTAATCACGGCTACATCTTTCTCGCACATGTTAGGCGTCGTTAGAAAGTATACAAACATACCTAATGATTCGTGGAGCTAACCAATAAGTCATCTACCCTTGCAGTGTGGTTTTTGTCTAAGCTAATCTTAGCATAGCACACTGATATCGCGATAGACCCTCTCATGTCAGAGGGCCGCTGGTTAAAATGACGTACTGTTTGACAGATGGCGCTGCAATCGCTCCCAGTGAACAATATCAAATTTCTCCGGATTGATAAGCGTATATGGAAAATAATGGTTAGGACACACTTGGGATCGTTTTCGATATTTCTAGGCAAATAAATCCGGAACTGCAAGGCTTTTGCGTGACAACGGATGCCAGTCAGCATGGGTCCTACACACACGTCCTTCAAGGGTTGGCCACTAACTTTGTCACTTTGCATGATAATAAGAATGTGGCGCTTGCTTATTATTACATCATAAGTAGGCCGGCCGCCAGACATCTAATGTTGCAACTTTGCATTATAACTAGAATATTGCAATGATTCGTACATCAAAAACTAGTCCATGACAGCATGAAATCGAGAGGATGACAAGTTTATATTGATCTTAAGCTATTAAAGAAAGCTACAAAAGACAACATACAACGGACGTCGAGACCAAGTTGAGTGTACTTAAAAGGTCTAATTTAAATAGTTGATGCATTTGTATATATTCTTGACTAAATATATATTCTTCTACCGAATATATATGACTGCAGTGACTTTGGAATATGGGTTATTTTGACGTATGTATGGTGTTGCCACGGTTGATTTTTTCTTCCGTGCATGCTGTCTATCAATCTGTATATGGTCTGATAAATTATTCCTAGATCTGCACCAAATACCCGGAGGTCTATTAAGCGCTGATGGGTCATCTTGTCTCATAGTCTAGCCCAAAAGTATAAGGAGTTGCTGCTAATAAAGAGGCAGCTCTACAGTCCTGTATTTTAGTCAATTATATCAATATCACACACACACATATATATTTACGTTAAAGTCGGTTCACCGGCGACGGGAATCAAACTAATGACCAACCGATTGCCGGTCGTTTGCTCTATCCCCTGAGCTACAGCAGATACCCGACCCCTCTGTGTATTTGCACATTTATTTTAGGCACCAGCGAAGTGACGTATATATATATATATATATATATATATATATATATATATATATATATATATAATTTGCTTTGTAAAGAAAGGAGTTGTTTACGTCACCTGCCTCAGCATTCCTTAAGAACAGAACACGTTGGTCAGGCGAATTAAATTTACTTAAATTTACTGAAATTAACATTAAAATCAAGCCTAAGAATATTGTAAATCACGACTGTCAATTATCTTTCTGAATCACTTATAAAATTCCGAAACAAGGCATCTGTACTGGGACGATAATTATGCGTAGTGGCTCTTGTTCGTCTCATTTAAACCACCGCTATATGTATTTTTTCTCTTCTAAAAATTATCCCATTTAGAATAATCCTGCTGAATCCACCGTAAACTTAAACCTGTCTGAATCATTGATGACTGTATTTCATATATTTTTAATACTCCTCGACTCAACCAAACATATTTTCCCCTTGTCGATTTGGCCTCTTGTATACTATATCACGTTAATGGAACGGTCAAAGGACTATGTTTTAGGGGAAGACCAAGGTGCAATACAGCTGATAATAATCTCTCTTTCAGGTCTCCAGTTTGAGAGAACATTGCTGCAAGGACTGCGTGGACTACAAACGTTCCGCTCTCACTTTACTTGGGTTTACTATCTATGACGTCATCATCTGTTTCACGTTCAAGGCAAAGTTGACTCACTTAAGAAATCTACAGAGCTCGCCAAGTCCTTTTAATTACTAAGTAGCTAAGGAGCCTCTGGCTAATAAGACATTTGGCATAGGGAAGGATGTTATACAGCATTGATGTTGTACAGCTGCGTACTTAAAATGAGTTAATCGTCCACCTTTAACATTAACATCATTATCTGCGTTTATATTTGTAGAAACTCAGAGGGAATATGCCGAGGTATTTATACTTCTGAGCCAATTTTCAAATTACTTTGTGCGATATGAATATATTTACATGAGATGCCCCACATTTCACAAAGTACCAGATTAATATACCTTGAACAATTTGGGGGTTGGTTGATTTTCTATACCCAAAAAGCTTATGAGGTTTTCTTTATATGATGGAATGATACAGATCTTCAATATTAGTAGCCAACTCGAAGCCCGCAAAAGGCGAGGACTAAATAAACCGCCATGTTTGTTTTGAATAAAGATTCGGGGAAAGACTACCAATTACTGCTGACGTACGTCACTGGAAAAGATCTTAGTTCAGCGCGGCGGCGATGTCTGGTGCTGACGATGTCCGGTGGAGATTACCAGTCGATGAAATAGTCGGCCAGTAAGGCGTAATTTAGTTATATATTTGCCGCGAGGTGGTAGTACCTGTTCTAAGAGTTGTGACACAGCAAGGGTAAGTTAGATGGCTCTGATAGTGGGAAGAATTATGTTTTAACCATTTCATCGGCTGGGCCAGTCTTGGAAAATATGAAAGTCTTTAAAAGCGTTCGCTTTCGGGGAGATTTTGAAAAAAACATTCAAAAAGAAAAAATAAAATAAATTACGCACTGTAGTTTTTCCATAAAGGATATTCAATTATTCATTTTTCTATAATAGAAATAAAGGATATTTTAATTGAAATGTTTTAAAAAGTCACGCTTTGGATTTGAGAATGGAAGTTTTAATGAGAAAATGCTAATTAAAATAATGATCAATGTGGTTAATCACATAGCATTTCTTTCCATTAATGTGACATAAATACAAATTTATTTGAAAAGGTTTTGGTCTCTCTGGTAGATACTCACGAGACAACATTTTTTTATTATTGAACCTATTTTTTTGGACTGGAATAATTTTTTGATTTCCAGAAACGAAATGGTTGAAAATGAACTTAATTATGGTACTGTTTATTGTTAATAATGAAATCTGGCAAGGAACATTTGACTTTAGATATGGTAAAGATAATATTTAGAAAAAAAAATCTATCAACACGGTATATTCACAGACCCAAAATGACTGGCCTAACTGAACGTGAATGTGTTAATGAACACATACTGTCTGACTGAAGATGATTAAGGCTCGTCGAACATCTCTGATTCTAGTACATCTGGGATGACTTCCTCAGGAGTTCCTTATACGTAATGGTCATTAATGATGATGAAGATGATGTTTCCGTCCGTCTGAGCCAAAAGACAATCTCGGGGAACCCTGTTGTGTTTTCTTTATCTTTCTTGGGATATGAACGCAGTACCACAAACAACAAAGCGATCAGAAAATCCAGTGAAGGCGCCTTAGGGTAAACATAGATTTTTCCATGTAATTAGCCCTCCGGATTAACTTCTTCATGCAGGGAAGACAGGTCTCGGTTATCAGCAGGGATAATTATCTGTACGCAGTTAGACATTGATGTATAACGATTCTTGTATCGTATAGTGGCTTTGACAGTCGTTGGGTAAAATGGTCAGCTCTCTCCCCAGGCGACCTGAGTTCCATGCCCGGCGTGGCTATAAGAGTGAACACACTGCGTAGACTCTTACTCACAAGAGTACGACTCCGGGGTTTACTGATTACACAATGTACCGGGGCTTATAAATACTCTAGCGGCGTAGGTATAAATGCAGGGAAGAGGACAATATAGTACGTTCAAGTGTGTTGAATAGGAATGGCCACAAGGCTAATCAAATGGGCGTTTTTGTGGTAAGGACTTTACAGAATGAGTAATATTTTGTAAGCATGTACATGTGAAATGAAAACAGGAGGAATTTTCTTGAAATGGAACATATTTTGATTTTGACGTTTGACAGTTTAGAAACCGGCAGGGTGTGAGAGTTGGTTGAAGTGGCCTGTCCAAGTCCGGTCGTCTTTTCCGGTATCCTCCCTTTAAGACATTACAGAACACTTTACCACTGGCCACCGAGCGTGTCTCAGTTAGTTAAAGTAACTATTAATACACTCCACATACAATAACTATAGTTCAAGCCCAGCAAACCTGACATACATTTGCTTAGGAATAAATGTTGTGAAGAAGGTAATGAAATCGGATCACATCATCCGATCAGTGAGCAAGAATTGTTTAAAGAAAAATTGCATACACATGTGTTTTGTGGTAAAGACTTCACGAAATAAACATTTAATAAGCATGCGCAAGTGACATGTGAACAGGTGTTTCCTTGAAATGTAACAAGTTTTATTTTATAGTTTGACATTTGAGACAAGTAGTTCCGGTCGCCAAAAGAGTGCTTATCTTTTAGGAGGGTCGTTCTGCCCCCGGAGACAGAGCATATCAATGTGGACGTGAGTGGGAACATGAGGTTCAGCCGAAATATGACAGTTCAGGGCTACACGTGTGAAAAATTAGGCACACCGGACATCATGTTTATGGATGGTTAGGGCTGGCGGGTTTATTTGGTAGCCATAAATGGTGGCCATTGTGTTGCCGTTCAGTGTACCATACACCTCCTGTGGCGATTTCAATCATTCGGAGTATTGTTTCAGCTATGCTGCTCATTGACAGTTTTTTCCAATAGTCACCATGTTCGATAATAAGATAAACTGCCGTCTGCTTGATGGTACCTCGCCCGTGACAGAAATCTGAGACATTGGCATAAAGGATCCTGGGTGAAAATGACCCTATTTTAGCTCTCAAACAGAGCTAAAACTCCACATGGATGTGAGATGCATATATAATAAGGATTAATATCAAATATTTTTATCGGTATTTGAATGGTCTAAAACAAACTATTCCTCAGATGTGGTTCGTAGATTTCAATAGTGTCTAAATTGCTTAATAAAATATCTTGATATGGCCCAGTGTAATCCCTATTTAAAAGAAAACGACAGCCGCTAATCGAAGTTTTTTACATCCTTCCTAAATTATTAGGCATGCCAGTTGTCATCCCCACTACTATCGCGCTAACTTCTCCTGTATTTGAATTTGGTTTAATCTTACCTTTCCTTTAACTTCCAATTATCAGTTAGTAAAGCTGCATACCCACCAGTTTCTGTCCTCTGGGTTCCTGTCATGTCTATAACTTTAAAGCCTTCAGCGACAAATATTTGTACGCGTCAGCACAAGTCAAATATATAGGTCATAAAATTAGACCACCAGACATCAGAATTTGTAAGTTTTCAGGATTACCAATGTCCCTGATCGCAGGACGAAGGAATGAAGAGAACTTTAAACTGATCTTTCCTTTAACCTTGAACTAATACGCAATTAATTGTCTGACTGCGTACTTTGCTTGTTCCAGACGCAACACATTCTAAGTGGAGTCTCCAACGAAACCATTAAATTGCCGACACCTGAGCACAACATTATACATTATGGGTAAAGAAAATGTGAGCAAAGTCTGAGAAGTTTTATAGCCCAGAAGATACGACGCCCATGAGTCCTATGTCTTGAGGAACTTCAAAGGCAATTTCGACGTTTTCTTGGAGCTTCTAATCTTGTCTTGAGAAATCGACCACTAAACCCCGGGAAGCCAGTTTCCTTGTGTTGAAGGAGAAGTCCTATGAGTATTCTTTGTGGTTTTAACTTTCACGCAGAAAACCCATTTACATTTCGGACAGCTCGCACGGGTGACAAGCGCTGTAATATAGAATGTGCATGTGATTGACTTATTCCGTCCATGGTTCTTGGAGTGCTCAGTTACACCTGGTAACATGGTCAATTATAATCATGAATAAACTACGTAAATATAAATTAGGCCACTTAACGGAAAGTCGACCGGGTTTGTCAAAACTGGGTCATTGTTTAAACAATCTTGGTGAATAAAAGAAAAGTTGCAGTGTTAGGTTTTCTTCCAAATAGCTGGCTCAGAAGACTTTAAAATTTACTTCCCGGCGGTACCTCCCTGGGGATACTACAAAGCCAACACACGGTGTTTAGGTCGATAGAGCCCGCCATACGCAGATGGCATTAAATCTGGTACCCATTTGTAATGTTGGGTAGACATAAGCACACTCGTGGCTGAGACCTTGAAAATGGTCTTAGCGAAGAATTGAGAGGCTACGGGATTTGAACAGATGACCTCTAGGTCACATGTTCGGCACCTTTGCCATTACACAACCACTCACCACTCTGGTTCAATAACATTAACTTTTTTTTTCTAGATACATCATGTTTATCTGTTATCACTGGTCAAGAATATCCATATTGCCTTTATTGTCATAACCGTGCGTTACATTGATTGTTTATGACCCCGATATCAAGGTAAATATTCGAAAACGCCGCGAAAATCACTCTTCTGTTACATATAGTGGCAACTTAATCTATTAGAACTCTTTCGGCGGCTCAAGCACACCAAGACTCACTTGGATGTACCTAAGATGTGCGTAGTTAAGCTGTTTATGCTTTCCTTGATTCTTAACGAAATATGTAACATTATTTTCATTTATCAGAAATCTGTAGCCCTTAAATATGGTTAACACTAATGCATGTGTAATGCTGCTACTGCTTGTGCTGTCTATTGCAGACTGTCTATTGATTTGTCAACTGGTATGTTATACTCTAAGTAACTGGATGGGTTCGCACATGTAGCCTTTGGGGGTTGATGGACCCTCATTCTGCAAAATGTTTGTATTTCTGTATATGGACCTGCTGCCTTGTAAATGCGAACAGCTGTATAACCCGCACAGAAGTAAACAAATATATTAAACAAATTGTTCATATAAGAAAATCAAGATTCACATTGTTCATTAAGATGTCTGCTACCTCAGATTCGTATATTAAAAACGGTTGTATATATCATTTTATGGAATCTAATAAGTAACCCGTTAACGTCTTAAATGTCTAGATAAATTTGCTTAATATTTGAACATTAAAGAGTAAGAAAACAAAATAAAATTGCCTGGGTGGCCACGGAGAAAGTTGATCTTGTTAATTACCACTCGAATATCTAGGCCCAAAAATAAAGGATACATGTGCTTTTCATTCATGCAATATAACGTGCTCTCAAGAAGAAAACAGTAAAAAAATATCACAATATTCATCATACGAAATTTAGCCGAAGTAGGGCTGATTGCAGAAAGCCCTAGGGTTTTTTTTCGCTTTAAACGAATACGCACTCCTGTAAAATTAACTACCTTCACTGCACCTATGCAAATGAGACACACTCTTGCAACGTACAAGGAATATAAGAGTCAATATATTCGAGTCTTAATACCTAGAGGAGCTTGGTTGTCTGGAAGCGTATTAACGAGTACACCTGACAGACAATTATAGGACTGGGAAATTCAATGAATGTCCTGAATAAGGGCATTGGACGCCATGATCTTGCATATAATAACGAATTAACCTTTAAATACATGCAACGTCTACTGAATAAAAGTCTCGGTAATGAGCAAGGGGTATTTATCCTGCAAAATAAATAGCCAATGACATATTACGACCTACGTAATGCAAGACCGGATGGTGATGTCAAATGAAAGGAAGGTGTCACGATCCGTCATCCTTCTATACGTTGGAGGAAGGTATATAACTTAGGGCGTGTAAAGGGATGATGTTAGAAACATTTGAATTTCGTTTAATTTTGATAATGAATCATATGCAAAATAACAGGGGAGGGGAATATAAGACCGTTGTTACATGTGACTTTGTGTAAATCTATGCAAGTATATAGAACATCAAGGTTTATGTTGTCATTTCCATTGTTGTACCTGTAATCAAAATATTTTGCAATTGCAAAGTACATAATAAAGTAAGGATGCTTCCAGGTCATTTCTCGGCATTTAACCAGCACAATCAAATTTAAAGAGTTTACCATGCAAATTGGATTATCAAAAGTTACCGATGAATTGGTCTGTTTATAACATTAAAGTGAGTGAGATATGAAAAGGTAAATTGATATTCTGTCATAGTTCATAACTATCCCCATGGAAAGCAAAACAAATTTTAATCATCATTTTATTGTTTAAATTAATTTTCTGGTGGGTCATGTTATTCAGTTAACTAACTCACTTATCATTCTTTATTAAGTTCTGATTTCTTCTGGCATCGATAGATCTATCCTTTCATTTCCATAAAACATAGGATTCGATCATAAATTACAGAGAGACTTAATTATCTAGTGTCATACAGCATCATGGCGTTATCTTTACTCGGGCATTAAAAAAAATTTTCCACATTTAATATCAATCAGGCAGTTGTAGTTCCCTATTGATGAAATAGTTGCCTAACAATTGATGGCTCTGGCGGCAGTGTTTATCATGTTTACATCTCCGTGTGTTGACACAGGCTCCGAGGGTCGGCCGTCATATTGACAGTTCAGGGCTGTACACATTACTAAAAAGGCCAACCGGACATCAAGCACATGGATTATTTATTTATACAAGTTTTTTTTTCTGTCGGCTGTTAGGAGACTCAGGATTAATGGTTTTGCGAAATAACCTGATAGGACCAATCATCGATGCTCTTTGTAGTACAAACGGAAATGGGCTATTTTTCCAAATCTACCATTACCTCACTTTTTCAATATAATCTGCCCATGCAGGTATATGGTCTGAGTGGTTTATTATGTTAAACTTAAAAATTTATTGTTTATGATAAATTAATATTGCAAAACTTCAGTAAGATTGTTGAATAAATAAATGAGAAAATGAATGCAAAAATTATTTTTCTCAGTGATAGTTGATAACTCAGGTGCACTTTTCAAATGAACTTCAATGAAAGTTTATATTTATATAAAGAAACTATTATGAATCATACAGTACTGACCAGAAATTTTTTTAAACAAAGTAAAGAGTTGTGGTATAAACATTTGGCGTGCGTACCTTCCATCGTATCGATATGTTCTGTATTGCTTTTCGACATATTCAGACTACTGTGTCAGCTGTGCGACTCCTTGTCATGTTTTCCTAATTGTAACCTGTACGAAAGCCTATGCCTCAAATCTGGCATTATAACCCGGCATAGATAATACAGAGACCATTCTTTTCAATCAATAAGGGTTTTATATCTAGCGTGTCATTTTGCAATATCACTCGAGTTCTTGCTGCTCGTACAGTAATATTGAAGGCTGTGGCCCTAGATCTCAAACTCGACGGGTTCGTGTGAAGCGCAGCTAAGTATTTACTACCGTCTACCGCTGATTGTATCAAAATAAACATGTCTGACGCTGTAAATTTCGCAAAATATAAAAAAAATCCTCACATTTTAATCTTAATTCTACTGAAAGCTTTTGAGTTAATGATTATTGAAGGTCCTGATTACAAAGAGCACATTATACTGGAAGTAATGTTGCCGCTTCGACAATCAGTCCACTGACCGACTCCCAAAGGAAGAACCAGTCATGTATAACGAGGCAGTGACTGAGGAACCTGGCCGTTTTTCACTTATAAAAATGGCTGGCCGCTTAAACGTATCTCATAATTTCGAATAAACTGCAGCAACCGTTACTTTCGTTTAGCTATCCAATGGAGCAATCATTTGCAAAAAAAAGTTATCACGTGTTCACTCCATATGCCTTTGAAATACCACAGGGGTGACCCATTCTAGGTCTATTGATATTGGCATAAAGTACAAACATACGACTCTCCTGAAACAACTGTCTAGGCAATAAAGCTCGAGCCTCATTTCTGTCAACATCTCGTCTGTAAATCATCGTGCTTGATAAGTTTTTAATACTCGACTGGCTCTGTTTATTGCCTTGGATTATTTCTTCACAGTCACTCAAACTAATACTTCCATAAAAACAAGGTTATTCAATAGCCGCCCTTTGCTTGACCTCGCTCTATTCAGTGGGTTTCCAGCGCATCTATATATATATATATATATATATATATATATATATATATATATATATATATATATATTAATGATGTTCGAGACTTCCGTCTCATAATTCGGGATCATCCAAAGATTGTTCAATGATATATTCCATTGAGACACGGGTTACGTTTGTCGTGACTAATTTTCAATAGTTCTTTTAGAATCTATGGCCGGCTCAAAAAAACTGTGGACATGCAAAGCAATTGTTTCTTTTTCCCATTGAACAATTTATACCTTTACATGTTTGCGAATTTGGTAAAGACTACATCTTTTTATAGTCAATATGATTTGAAACACCAGTCGGTTTGCATGTGTAGGAGAAAAGTAAGAGTGAAACGTTCCCGAAGAACATAAAAGTATCCAAGTGTATGCAATGAGAAATGCATATTTTAACAGAGATTATATATCCGATTTATATGTATCTGATTTATATATATATATATATATATATATATATATGTAAAGTTAAGATAAATAGTGACGCCTTTTAGATAGACTAACTAGTTTATTAACACATATATATATATATATATATATATATATATATATATATATATATATATATACCCTAAACGATTCGTTGGTGCTTTAGCTGGGATTGGCGGATGAGAATAAAACTTTCCCATCGTAACACAAAAGCGTCACTAACACTATCATTGCTATGTTAGATAAAGCGATTTTCGCTTAGTTGTAGGTTTAGGTATATGTATATTTCTTGTTCATCGGGAATAGTAAGGGAAACGATTCAATGTGAACTTCAGTTCACATTTGTTTTGAGTGCTTGGAACAAATAAGATCACAATATACTGATGTTTTCCCTTTCTCTAGCTCTTTCTTTTAACGATTGACTAGTATGGCAAAATGTTGGTGTGAATAGAGGAATTATATAAGATACGCCACTCGGGTCAAAATGCTAACATTCAATGATAAGACATTTTGTTTCTTTCTTCTTCGAGAATGACGCAGCTGGCATTCATACCTACTTGTTTCTTTAGGTCTCTTTTGGTGCTGATGGCATCCGTTTCTTGGCCCGGTGCCATCTCCTATGTAATCTTACCAACAAGAGCGAGTGTCGCACGTTTGAATCTCGAGCTAGGTGCAGAATGCAACACAACGCCGTATTCGGTCTGATTATAATTCTTGCTCTGTGCCCAGCTTGGTGGTACGACCCAGAGAACCTTACTACACAAAACAACGGTTAAAACAGAGTGGGGACCCGGGACGACTTCGGGGTATTACCGCTGCTTCAGGAGCGTAAGATAGATGATAAACATCAATCAGAGCAAAAGTATCTAAATGGCTATGGTAAAACAGAATAGGATAAATTAGTGTGCCCTAATTGTTACTTCAGGTACTTGTCGGTCTCACTGATGTCGCGTTTTCTTCTTCTGCACCGCCTGCAAATTGAACCTGGATGATTTTTCTTTTTCGATTCACACTGCTGATTGTGTAGCTTGGATTCTCTTCTGTTCTTTGTTTTTTTTTCTCTCTGACTCTCCCATTATCTTTCGTGATCAGTGAAATTGTTACATAACGACTAGTTTATGTAAGCTGTGTTCCTTCCGCTTGGTTCCAGCCTGATATATATATATATATATATATATATATATATATATATATATGTGGGGGATCAAAGGTTTTCCGACAAGGCAAGATGAAGGCCAAGTCAACTGCATGTGTCCTTTATAACAATACAACAGTGGATATTTAATATGTGCAGATAACAATATTCACAATCCTTATTGTTTTAGCTCCTCGCAAGAGCTAAAACAATAAGGATTCAAGAAATGAAAAATTAAAGTCCCCGATGAACCACTTAGTTCCAAAGTAATAGAAAGATGACGACAGAAGGTCGTCTTCTAGTAGCCGATATATGAGACATCTGCATCAAGCTATCCATCGAGGTAAGTTTCTAATCGGAACCTTACCATATTTGAAGTACAGTAAAATGTCAAGCCCATATTGTATTCTTTGTAATGGCTTATCAATGTTTTCGTTTAAAAATAAGAACATTGAAATCGTTTCTTTGACGAGTATGTGGACATGGCAACCCGTCGGGTTTCCGACGAATTATATCATATTTTTGGCGTATCACTGGGTCGTACATACATTCAAAGCCGGATCGACAAGGCCTACATCGGCAAAATATTTGTAAGTGTCAGTACGAGTCAGGAATATCAGAAAATTGCGCTTATTGGTTCACCGGGGTATTTTCCCTGACCGCTTGAAGAAGGAGTGATGATCCCTTTAAAATGATCTTTCCGCTAACCTTGAGCTTATACATGATCAGACCGTCTGACTGCGTGCTGGGCTTGTCTAAGTTCAAGACGCAACACATTGTAAATGGATAGTCTCCAGCGAAACCAATAAACTGCTGAAATCTAAGCACAACATGTAACATTACGGGTAAAGTGAATGTGAGCAAAGTCTGAGAAGTTTTAGAGCCCAAAAGATATACATGTAACTATATTGTATATGCTAACTGTCCAGTCTCACATCAGAAAACTACAGAGTCCATTTTAACGCTCCCAATCCTGTCTTGAGTGTTTGACGACTGAACCAATCTTCTCAACAAGACACCGGTTACCCTGTTTAAAGGAAGAGGGCCTTCAGGTGTTCTGCGAGGTTTAAACTTTCACACAGGATTTCCATAAACATTTCGAACAGCTTGCACCGGTGGCAAAGGTTATAACGTTGTGACTTGAAGATTACGACCGTGGCTAGATGGAACCTACATCGGTGACAAGAGCTATTTTACGTTACTGAAGGATTACAACCATAAGTGTAAAGAGCTCTCAGTAACACTTTGTAACATGGTTAGTCACGTCATGGATAAACTGTATTATTAATAACTTCCACTTTATGAAAAGTTAGTCAAGTTTGTCGAGGCTGGGTCACTATAATAAAACATCTAGGTTCAATAACATCATAATTTGTCTAGATTCATTATAGTTATCTGTTATCACTTGTCATGCAGAATAGGAAAAAACCCATACTTAACTGTCTTGGGATTATCGGGCGTACACAGGTCATTCATAAACGGTTATTCGAGTTAATGTTCCCTCTTCTGTTGCTTAGTTACAGCTTAAGCTGTCGGGTGTACTTAAGATGAGTGTGCTTGAATTGATTTATCCTTTCCTGGATTCTTGGCGAAATCATATTCGTAACATTTTTATGCGACGTCATTGACTTTAGAAAAAGGTCAATATTGATGTATGTGTGATGTTGCCACTCTTGATGTCTATTACAGGCCGCCTTTTGATCTGTCACCGATAGATTATTTCTGCATCTGTTCCATATGACTGGATGTGATAAATCACATTATATATATATATATATATATATATATATATATATATATATATATATATATATGGTCCAGCATGGTTTTAAAAATAATAAGCTAACTCTTCTTATGTGATACCAAGATTGATATCGTTCATTTAGATGTCTGCTATCTGAAATTCTTGTTCTGAAGAATTCGGGTTCTAAAAATGGTTTGAAACTTGTATATATCGTTTAATGAAACTAACAAGTAACACATAAACGTTTATCTATAACCATACACTATTTAAGATATTCGATTAAATACAAAAAAGACAAGCTATTACCGGACTTTGAACCGTCTCTTTAGAAACTGTACAAATCACCAATATTCACTAAAATTCTTATTCTTAGTAGAATGATTAAACTTAATATATCATACACAGATTATATATTTATATAAAATGACTAATAGAAGGCAATCTCCAAGGGTGAGAAGTTGACTTTTGGGAGTGACTCTCTAGAGTTGAAGAAACCCTTCGGGCTGGGAGAAAACCACTTATTTTATATGGGCCACTATAACCCACTCTCATAGCCATTCTGGTTGGCCACGAAGAGAGTAGAGCCCTGTTTCCCCTTAACTGTCCAAGCTGATTTAATCTACAAGCCTCCGATGAGACGACAATAAAAAAAGAATCAGATTAATCACCATATGAAAATTAGCTGAATGAGGGCTTATTGCAGAATGCTTTGTGTTTTTATCACTGTCACCGTTTACCAGCTTCTGTGTCATTTACTACCTTCACAGCACCGGGGCCTTTCCTAAAACAGTCTTGAGCAAAACAATATCTTATAACGCATCACGGCTTACAATAGTACTCTTATTGCTATCCACAGGTTAAAATGTCAAAGGACAAGAATTCAAATGGCATTATCGAAGGATCATATAACCCTTGCAAAGGAGACACTTTCTGTTCCTAACCTTATCTGAAAGACTCGTTCAATTTGTTGTTGATACTGAGATGGCATGGTACACGTGGCATGACAGATATGAATTATATTATATCAACTTTGTGGCGGCTGCGCACTAAAAAATATATATCGTTGTCCTTGCAGATAGTTTTGGTTGGAAATAAGAGAGAATGTATGCCAGGGTAAAGCTAACTGCTTAAGCCGTTATTTAAAAATAATTGCTTTGTCCGATATAAATATGTTTATAGCTCATATCTGACAACTTTCTATTCCAATTATTCGGCAGTGCATGCGTGCCGTTATGCCTTCTTCTTATGAGAAAATATGTTCCGAATCCAGGACACCGGAATGTCATGGAAAGCGAATGGCCTTTTGATTTTAACATTAGCGGGTATAACACATTAATTGAACACATATATAAATGTTAACATAAATTTATACAAATATAAATATAATATAAATATAAAAAAGAGTAATCCCTACTGACAAATGAACCAACAAATTTCACCCTCGGACTCTTTCCTCGAGTTGAAAATACGATTCTCTTGTAGCAAAATTTCGTATTATATTCTTTCTCCAATTAGGCTTGGAAGAGAATAAATTTATGTTTCCAATTAGGCTTGGAAGAGAATAAATTTATGTTAGCTCATTCTAAATTCATATAAAATCATATGTTGGAACAGCAAAGTATATTGAATGATTCTCGTTTCTCATGTAAGAGTAAAGATAAAAGAGATACAAGTTAAAAGCTAATTAAAGCAATATTTTTTTAATGAAAAGAACACCTATATTTCCTTTATCATTCCAATGTCCTCCGGAAAAAAAAAACCTTATCTTCCTGAAACAAACTCAAACATAACTGAATAAAACTTTAAGATAAACATGGTTAAATTTGATGTTAAAATTAGAAAGTTAAAGTTAATGTTAATAAAATAATTAAAATAACTTTTAATTATGTGGCTCTTTGTTAAATTATTTAAAAAAAAAATGAGCAAACATGGACACACTTTACCAGATATTAGGAACTTTTGACTTCAATTACGGTAGTACTGAGACTTTGATTCTAAGCTCCATACAGCGATCCCCATATGTTCACTGACCTAAAGGGGCCTTGGTGTCTGA
This sequence comes from Sipunculus nudus, assembly GCA_026874595.1. Classification (NCBI taxonomy): domain Eukaryota; kingdom Metazoa; phylum Annelida; class Sipuncula; order Golfingiida; family Sipunculidae; genus Sipunculus; species Sipunculus nudus. The sequence continues at coordinate 49,757,478 of CM049307.1, read as the reverse complement.
ACGTGTTCTTATGAATCCACTTCACAGACAATTAAGGAACTTAAAAATCCTGTGGATTAAACAGGGCCTGGGAGACACTTTGTATAACGACAGCTTCTCGCGTGTAATTACGGTTAACCTTAAAATGTTGGCAATGCCTGCTGAACAAAAGTCTCGGAAATGAACAGGTGGTATTTATCCTGAATAATAGCTAGACAATGATGTATTACGACTCTTGCGTCCAGTAGGGCTTGCTGGTGATCTCAAGTAAAAGAGAAGTGTCACGATTAATCATTTTTTTATACGTTAGAGGAAGTCAACTGAGAAAAAAATGAAAAACTAAAATGTTAAATTGGTCATATGCAAAACGGCAAGAGGTAGGAATAAGGCCGTTGCCACATGACGTCTGACATCACATTGTTTAAAGCTTCGCAAATTTATAACATGGCGTCAAGGTTGTGTTACTTCCCTACACATTGCTGGTACTTTATGAGAACGGATATTTCGGGTTATTGCTCAGCATAGGACTAGCACATTCAAATTGGGAAGTTTAAAACTGAAATGGTGCTTCGGAAGTTATCGATTAAATATTCGAAGGTGAAGGTGGGAAAAATAATAACGTTAATCAGAAATGACATAATTCATAACTATCCATATGGAAAACAAGTTTAATCATAAGTTTATTGCTGGAATTAATTTCCTTGTGTCACGGAGCATGATGGTTTTCGATGAACTAGTTTGCTTGTCATTCTATTTTAAATTCTGATTTCCTCTGGTTTCGATAGATCCATCATTCCATTTCCTAAAACCATTATTCGCTCAAAAATAACAGACTTAGTTTTCTACTGTCGCAAAGAATCATTACGTTATCTATATTAGGGCAATACAAATTTTTCGGCATTAAATTACAAGCAGTCTTTTGCCATTTCCCGTTTGGACTGTACACACAGACGAATAACGGCTGATGGCTCCGGTGACACTCTGTATCATCTCTGTTTGTGAACACAGGCTCAGGATCCGATGGTCAGCTGATGTCTTGACAGTTCAGGGCTATTAATAGGCTATGAATAACGAATGAGACTCGACAAAGACCATTGAAAATTTATTCATTTAATAGTATAAATTATTTATTTGTATGTCGGTCGTTAGGATACTCGGGAATTGAGGGTTAATTAAAACGTCTTGAAAAACAAGTCACTGATCCACTTTAGATTTCATTCATTTAATTATTATCCGCTAGTACTTTAGGGTTTCAATCAAATCTGTTGGCGGCATCTCAAATATAAAATGGTCATGAAATATTAAACACTAATATTAAAAAAAATGCACCAATACGATTAAGTAATAATATCCGAAGAAAAACTTAACATTTTACCCTGGTCATAGTCCCAGTTATAACATGTTACGATCATATCCGTGTATATTTATACTTTAACGAATAATTATATACATACACAAACCTATGACATACACCTGCATGTTTATTAACAGAATATATTCCTAAGTTTCATACCTAGTACCTATTCGCAAAATGCTATCACCAAATGAACAAACCATAAATGAAAAGGGCATATCATCATCAAACAAAACAAAGAATACATATGAAATATGATATTACATGCACTTGCATAATGCACATTCCATTCCCTTATATTGTCCCTTCACCATATTTTTCTTCAATGTGTAGGAACAAACTGTGCCAGGTTTCAAAATATTTCTTTTCTAAGCCTTTATTTATGAGAATTATTTTTTCATTTTTATTCAGCCAAAATATATTTGATAAAACAATGAACATTAAGTGAAAATTCTAGACATTTATGTTTATGAATAAAGTATTTTGCGTGTATTTTAAATAAATCAGTTGCTCAGTTCGTGCGTGGTCTTTGTCTTCGTAGTAGCCGAAGAAGATTTTATCAACTGTTATTGAGAAAGTACGTTGTTTACTAAAGATTGTCCATAGATGACTAAATGATTTCCAGAATTCTTCCATAAATATACAATTGAAAACCTATATTCTAATGATTCTTTATTGGTCTTTCAGATGTTACACGTTGGCATTTCAATCAGTTTTAACAATGAAGCCCTTCATTATAGGGAATAAATCTATGCATAGATTTGAAATGGAAATCTTATAGCTTAATACTGTCTAAAAATTTCTGGCTCGACTTTATTCTACTAATAATGTTACAAAAATGGCATGTCTTAAGAATGACTTAAATGATGTTAATGTCAGAAATCTTTCATGATTCTATTAAGTATTAACATACGACTGCATTGATTTACATCAAACCTTAGATATCTTGAAGCGATTTACCAGCTATTTTTAGTTTATCCAAATAGTCTTATTTGTCCAAAGAAAGATCAACTGCCATCTGCTAAATGTCAGGAGTGCAAAAAATATCAAGTACTCCTTAAATACTGCATTATAACCGAACAAAAATAATATAGTCAGTTCTTGATTTTTAAGTGTGTTTGTATTGTATTCTATATCGGTTAATCTCTGGATACTCGTTCAGCAATATTTAAGAATGCTGAATGCAGCGGCGTACCTAGCCTCATTGCCGCCATGGGCGGTCTTAGAAATGGCCAAGGAAAGAGCAACAAAATTCGTCAAAATATTGTTCGCACTATGTGGACGACAGACACCCCACCCCACCCCACCACAGGGGACCATTGGTCTTCTGGCAGGGTTTTTCCCTGGTGATTACCAGCTGCTGCCAGCTATTTATGAAAACGACGACCGCCCTAAAATGCTGGCCTTTGCATGATTGGTCAGTTTATTGATGGCCTTCTGACATTGCAAGACCACAGACCTAACAAAGAATAACTACAGATATGTTTTTTTTTCGTATATCTTGCCTCTATAGAGACCTTCCACAAATAATTTGGTTGGTTTCAGAGCTCAGTTTTTAATCCTGAAATTCTTGAAAATGGGAAAAAAGGCCAAATTTGTGCTTTTTGAGGAACTCCTTATGCCACTGATCATACCAAATCCCAGAAATGCCACCCCCCCCCCCCCACACACACACACCAAATTTACAAATCATTCGCTGATCATTTTGTAGGTTCAACTCCTAAGGTAATAATCTCTAAATAACTTGAAATGGGACAAAAAGGCCAAATTTGTGCCTTTTGAGGAACTCGATCCTTATGCCACTGATTATACTAAATCCCAGAAATGCCCCCCCCCCCCGCCCCCCACCCCACACAAACACCAAATGAACAAGTCATTCGCTGATCATTTTGTAGGTTCAACTCCCCCGTTTATAATCTCTAAAATACTTGAAATGGGACAAATAGGCCAAATTTGTACTTTTTGAGGAACTCCTTATGCCACTGATTATGTACTAAATCCCAGGAATGCCGCCCCCTAAATGTACAAACCGTTCGCTGCACATTTAGTCGGTTCCACTGCCCAGTTTATAATCACTGAAATACTTGAAATGGGTCAAAAAAGCCAAATTTGTATTTTTTGGAAAATTCCTTATGGCACTCATTATACTAATTCACCGAAATGCCGCCCCCCCCCCATATGTGCAAATTGTTCGCTAATCATTTGGTAGGTTCCACTGCCCGGTTTATAACTCCTGAAATACTTGAAACTGGACAAAATAAGCCAAATCTGTATTTTTTTAGCAACTCCTTATGCCACTCATTTTACTAATTCCCCGAAATGCCGCCCCCCAAAATGTGCCGCCCGGGGCGGACCGCCCCTGCAGCCCCCCCCCCCCCCTCCTTAGGTACGCCACTGACTGAAGGGTTAGAATCACCGTTACTTGCACAGGATAAAAAATCAAACCAACGAAAGCGGATGTCCTGGTGTATTAAGAACAACGAGAGCGGGTGTCGCATGTTTAAAATCTTTGCTGGATGCACTATACAATACCACGCTCCTATTGGTCTGATTACAATTGTTTTGCTCTGTGCCACCCTGGTGTTAATTCTGACCAAGAGAACCTTGCCATAACCAAAAGGAAACCTGTGACGACTGCAGTGTATAACCGCTCTACGAGGAGCGTATCGACACGCCATTAATTACTGACAACCATCCGCCGCTGCTTATATTAAAATATATATCTCTGTTGCTGCAAAATTTGGATTAAAAGAAATCATTTTTCTCTTAGCTGGTATTGACGGAAGAGGAACATCTGTTCTCATCATAAATCCTTAAATACTGCATTATAACCCAACAAAAATAATATAGTCAGTTCTTAATTAATAAGTGTGTTTGTATTGTATTTATCTTATTTCTATATCGGTTAATCTCTGGATACTCGTTCAGCAATATTTAAGGATACTGAAGGGTTAGAATCACCGTTACTTGCACAGGATAAAAAATCAAACCAACGAGAGCGGATGTCCTGGTGTATTCAAAACAACGAGAGCGGGTGTCGCATGTTTAAAATCTTTGCTGGATGCACTATACAATACCACGCTCCTATTGGTCTGATTACAATTGTTTTGCTCTGTGCCACCCTGGTGTATATTCTGACCAAGAGAACGTTGCCATAACCAAAAGGACACCTGTGACGACTGCAGTGTATAACCGCTCTACGAGAAGCGTATCGACACGACATTAATTACTGACAACCATCCGACGCTGCTTATGTTAAAATATATATCTCTGTTGCTGCAAAATTTGGATTAAAAGAAATCATTTTTCTCTTAGCTGGTAATGACGGAAGGGGAACATCTGTTCTCCTCATAAATCCTTAAATACTGCATTATAACACAACAACAATAATATAGTCAGTTCTTAATTAATAAGTGTGTTTGTATTGTATTTATCTTATTTCTATATCGGTTGATCTCTGGATACTCGTTCAGCAATATTTAAGGATACTGAAGGGTAAGAATCACCATTACTTGCACAGGATAAAAAATCACACCAACGAGAGCGGATGTCCTGGTGTATTCAAAACAACGAGAGCGGGTGTCGCATGTTTAAAATCTTTGCTGGATGCACTATACAATACCACGCTCCTATTGGTCTGATTACAATTGTTTTGCTCTGTGCCACCTTGGTGTTAATTCTGACCCAGAGAACGTTGCCATAACCAAAAGGACACCTGTGACGACTGCAGTGTATAACCGCTCTACGAGAAGCGTATCGACACGCCATTAATTACTGACAACCATCCGCCGATGCTTATATTAAAATATATATCTCTGTTGCTGCAAAATTTGGATTAAAAGAAATCATTTTTCTCTTAGCTGGTATTGACGGAAGAGGAACATCTGTTCTCCTCATAAAAAAGGCCTCCAACCGTCACTTATAGCAATGGTTTGGCAAATTGTTCGCTTAATTGTAGGTTCGAAGAAATAAATTTTGATTGTTCCAGTAAATATTAAGGAAAAGAAAATAAGGTAACGTAAGTTGACATTTGTTATAATTGCTAGCATTCCACAAGAGATTCCAATAATCGTTTATAAATGATACATACTTTTCCCTCTTTCTCTATCTTCTCTCTCTCTCTCTCTCTCTCTCTCTCAATATTTGAAAAGTATGAACATACAATGTTCCTGTAAAAAGAGGAAATATAAACATTTGTGTGAAAAGTCAGATATTCACAGATTAAACCTTTTGGTTCCTTTTTTTCGACAGTGAATAATATGCATATCCTCAGAAGGTCCAGAGGTGGATGTTGTGTTTATTCCTCTGACAGTCATACCAACAGTTATCTATTCGAGGCAGAACGAGACATGGAAAAATAGATCACCAGACATCTGATTTTGTCAGTTTACAGGATTACTAGGAAACTGTGCTTATTTTGGACATCGGGGTTTTATCCCTGACTGCTTGAATTCGGAATGATAATACCTTAAATTGATCTTACCACTAGCTTGAGCTAATACACAATCAGATCGTCTGACGGCGTGCTGGGCTTGTCTAACTCCCAGACGCAACACATTGTAAATGGAAAGTCTCCAACGAAGCCAATAAAGCCGAAACCTGAGCACAACATGTAACATAACGGGTAAAGTGAATGAGGGCGAAGTATGAAAGGTTTTAGCGCCCAGACGATGATATAACGGTATGGTGTATGACCTGTTACCGCTGCTTGTGATTTGCATAAGAGAAACTAAAAACACGATTTGGACATTTTTTACTGAGCTTCCGATTCTGTCTTCAGAATTCGACTCTGAACCTTAAGAGCTGTAAACAAGTCTTCTCAACAAGACACAAGATCCCTTGTGTAAGAGAAGAAGTCCCCCGGGCATTCTGTGTGGTTTAAACTTTCACACAGAAAATCCATTAACATTTCGGGCAGCTCGCACTGGAGACAAGAGCTATTATATAGAATGTGACCGAAGGATTTCACCCATGACTTCAAGGAGTGCTCAGTCACACTTGGTAACATAGTAAGTTATCATTCTAAATCAAATGTATTATTGATAATACCACTAGACTTAGAGTCGAACAGGTTTTTGAAAGCTGAGTTGTTCAAAAAGGCAATAGTTCATAACATCAATATTTTCCTAGGAGCATGACGTGTACCTGCCTTTGTCATTAGTCCAGAACTCAGTACTGCATTTTTCGGGATAACTGTCAAAATCAGTTTTCTTTCACATGGTGGCATGCTTATCTATTAGAAATCGTTTGGCGGCTCATGCAATCATATAAAGCCCACGAAGACTCAGTCTTGTCGGGTATACTTAAGATCTGTGAACTTAGCTGTCTTATGCTTTCCTTGATTTAAAACGAAATATGTAACCATATTTTCATTTAACAGGATTATGTAACTTCAGTAACTTCTGAATAGGTTAATACTTATGCATGTGTTATGCTGCTACTGTTGGTGTTGTTTTTACAGGCTGTCAACTGAAAAATTATGCTCTATGTAACTATATATTTTTTATATATTTGATTAAAGGATAAGAAACAAAATTAAATTAACAAAATATTACCGGAATATATATCCCTTTCAAGTAACTGTTTAAATCAATATTCACGTCCATTTTTTTTTTGCATATAGTTATTAAACTTCTTTACATGGATTATACAAATAATCAATAATAAATGCAAAGCACTCTCCATGGGCGAGATAATGACATCATGTAGTGTGTACAGGTGGACAAAACATGGTGAAATGTAAAAATGTAAAATCTTACCTGCCTTAGAAGGGCCACTATAACCCACTAAAACCTAGGTGGCCACGGAGAGATTCAAGTTTGTTAAATACCACTTAAATATTCAGGCCAAATACTCCAGGGTAAATGTATACTTAGCTGTCTCTTACTTTCTTTGTTTCATAAAGAAATATGTAACATTATTTTCATTTATCAGGATCATGTGATTTAAATGGCTTTGTAATAAGATTAATACTGATGTATAGTATGTGTGCATGCCACCGTTGATGTTTGCAATTTCAGGCTGTCTGTTGACATGTCATCTGTTAAATGTTACCCGAGTCTTCTCTATATGACTAGACGCTATATCACGTGTGTCCAGTGTGTGCGCTGAATGGCCCTTTTGTCTCAAAGATTATCCCTTTCAGTGTGTGGACCTGCTTTGTAGTTTAGAATCGAAATAAATGAGTTTGATACTTTATCTTGCATGGATTGAACAAATTATTTTGTTATTAATACGAGGCACTCTCCACGGGCCATACGGCGACTTTCGATAATCTCTTTAGGTGAATTTTCATGACTTTGACCTTGAACTTTTACCTATTTAAAAATACACGTAACAGCTTCATGAAATCAATCCGATATACGACAGGGGGAAATTACAAAGTGATTCCTGGTAAACTGTTGCCTGTAGAATGCTATATAACAGAGGCAGGAACCAGCAAGAAGGTAACATTGAGAACAACTGACAAACAGACATATATACTGACAAAGTGACACAACGCTAAGACCAGAAGACTTGACCAATTTATAAAGAAGACCCAGAGGAAGGAAATCAGCTATAGTTGATGTAATTAAAGGTTATAATTTCGGAGATATGGCCAAAAAAGGAGATGTTGTAGTGTTTCGAGTGCAGCGCCCCTAGTGGCTATATTCCGAAAATATTCGAAATATTACTTTATGACATAAGATCTACTAGTTTCAAAATGAATCCTGCAAAACTGTGGCCTGTAGAATGCCATATGTAAGACGCAGGAGCCAGCAAGTAGGCAAACTTGGTAACAACTGACATGCAGTGAGACATACTGACAAAGTGACATAAGGATGAGACCAGATGACCTCAGAGGTATGCAGAAGACCCAGAGAAAGAAAATAAGCTATATATGGTTTATGTAATTTAGGTTTATAGTTTCGGAGATATAGCGAAAAAAATGATATGTTGTAGTGTTTCGCGTGCAGCGTTTCCTAGCAGCTATTTTCCAAAAATGATAAATCCGTTTCTAGATGTAAGTACAAGATATAATATGTATCAGTTTCAAAAGGACTCCTGCAAAATTGTGGTCTGTAGAATGCTTTACATAGACATACAGAAAGACATACCGACAAAGTGACACAAAGTTAAGACAAGCCTTTGTTATGTAGAAGATACAGAGAAAGAAAATGAGTCTAAGTTTGTGAAGATAAGACCAATATTGTCAAAGTTGTGATGAAAATAAATTTTCGAGGTTTTCGATCATGACCTTGAGCTGGACCTTGACTTTTGACTTATGTTGACCAAAAACAACAGGCTTTCAAGGCTTGTGACTTCCAATAAACCCTGTAAGTTTCAAATTGATAGCTACAAAATTATGGCCAGGAGAGTAATACAAACCCTTTCACCCACCGGTAAATACACAAACAGACATGCGTGACTGACTAGCATGTTTGCCGAGATCGATTTCCGGGAAGCAAAATATAACTGCTTTTCAAATGGTCTTATCACTGCAATACGGATACCAGTTTGTGACGAAGTAACACCCATAAGTAGGCCCTACTTGTTTCAATGATTTACCTTAAAATTATAATAATGCATACTATGATTTCAATTTTCAGTATTTAAAGGCATTTTATTAGGCCATATAGCTAACTTACAACGATCTCCACGCCCCGTGTGGTCCTATAAAACCCGTAAATAAGTTATGACAACAGGCTAAGGAGTCTTTACATTTTCAAGCACCTGATACTGGGCCTTGTTAAACTCAATGGCCGAACTCTCCGGGTATCGGCTGTGTAAAAGTTAATTCAAAGACGAGGGTTTCAGGGGTTTTCCCTATATTCAAGACTTAGCGCCACTCCCATAAAAAAACTACATATGAACTTACATGAATTAACACAAATAACTTCCGCTTTCAAGAAACTCCAGACCGGTCAGGGGCCTTTGACTTTTAAGATAAAAATAGTATGAAAGCTAAAACAAATAAAGCATCTGACACCCCTCCCTAAAACAAATAAAGCATCTGACACCCCTCCCTCCATAGGCCTGAAATACGTACCATGTGTCAAGAAGACGGAACATGTGATAGGAAGCAAAATTTCTGCCAATGGTTCTTTTACATTTATTATGGTTTAGGGGTCTTATTCTAAAAGATGCCTACACAACAGAAGTACTTTGTTCAAATAAGGTTTTGAGGGTGAACCGTATCACATAAAACAAACTCAGCAACAGCACAAACCATTAAATCAATACAGAAGGAGACGGGGACTAGCGGTCCGGGATTGTGTGTTGCCGGTCCGGTCCGCGCCTCTACAACAGATACTATGAATATGTAAATTTATGTATGCAGTGGTGTTTGTTTTTGTCGGCTGTTAGGGGACTCCAGTTTCCGGGAACGCCTTCAAAGACAACTCACTAATGTTGATTGAATATCATTCTGCTATATGGCTATTACCTCATTTTTCTGTATAATCTGTATGTACCATCTCTAATGTAAAATGCCCATGAAACGCCCAGGATGTGAGTGACTTCTGTCTTTTGACATTGGACGCATACATGTTTGACCCACAGAAATTCAAATGAAGAAAGTACAATTGAATCAGAAACTTCTACCAAGTAAATGATGTCCGTGAGCTGTCTAGATTTATTAATGATAATGTAACACTGAAAATTAATTTATATTTGAGAACACAGGTTCATTTTCCATATAGACTTCGATAAAAAGTATTTATTTGAGTAATTTATCATATTCACTGGACATTTTGTCATTCTGTACCAATGTAAAAATGAACAATTGGCGAGCTTGCCTTAAACCACATAAGTATGCCCTGTAGGGAATTCTGACTAATTCAGGCTTCTTTCTCAGCTCTGCCATCTATTTTTCCTAACAGTCACTTATAACAAAGATTTACTGTTGCCAGTTAAATTTCACCTGTGTTTATAAACGTGAAGGATTCCTCAAACAGGCCATTATTACCCGGCATTAATACTGCAGAGTCAGTTCATTTATAATTATTAAGGGGTTAATTACCTCTTATTGTAATGTCGCTTTATTTCTGGATGCCCATTCAGCAATATTTAAAATCCCGTAGTTAAGTACTAGCAGCCTTCTATTGCTGCGCATATTAAAAAGAACATGTCGAGTTCATAGCATATGGGTTAATACATTAACGTTAAAGATTCTTGTAACAAAAAGCACCTTATAATGGAAGCAATGTTGCCCTTTCGACAATTGAAGACATTCGTCTGCCTTTCATTGGAAGTGTTGACTAAAGAAACTGACCTTTTCTTATCTATAATAAAAACGACCTGCCACTTAAACCTATTGCATAATTTCGAATAAACCTTCCACATGGCACCCATCATGTGTGAAGAAAGGGATTCCATAGTAACTCGATATACTTTCAACATGCCGGAACTGGGATCTTCTCTGGGTCCTTGGATGCTAGCATAAAATACTGGCGGTGAATATACACCTCTCCCAATACACATCTATCAACATCTCGTCAGTAATCTATGATGCTTCATGAGTTTTTACTACTGGACTCCATCGGACAAATTATTAAATAAAAAGCAGTACTCTGCCGGCCCTCGCTGCTTCGGTATTCCCTGTTGAGAGGATGTCGAGCCCATTTGTAAAGATATAAAGTTCTAGACTTCTCTCTTATAACAAGCGATTCAGACTTATTCTGTTTACCGGAAATACTATTAGAAGCACGAGTCGGATTTTATGTTTGGGGAAAGGCTTAAAGTAAAAGTGAATAGTTCTCAAAGTGCATGTCAGTTAATTCACTGCATATCAGGTGGCACAGGAAAAATATGATTTACCAGGTATAAGTCCCAAAGTTATCAAAAAAGTATATAACCCCCAATGGTCCGTTGCTTTCCTTAGCTGGCATTGGTGGAAAAAGAAAAGCTATTCGCATCATAAAAGACGGCCTCCAACCGTCAATGGCGCTATCATTGCTGTGTTAGATATAGCAATGAATTTATTGAGTTGTTCGCCTAGCTGTAGAATCGAAGAAAAAAAAAGTTTTTTGTTTACCAGTAAATGCAATGGAAAATAATTCAAGGTTAACGGAAGTTGGCGTTTGTAATGATTGTTAAGATTTCAAAATGGATTTCAATACTCATGCATGTTAGATTCTTAGTTGTCCCCTCCCTCTTCCTCACTCTCACATACATTCTCTCTCTCCCTCAATATATATATATATATATATATATATATATATATATGTATATATGTATATATATAATATGTGTGTGTGTGATGGTGTGTTTGAATAACCGTACTTAAGAGGACACGATATTGATTACACAACAAACTCGAGAGGACTTGTTCTTCTACACATTGGTCCTCGCAAACGAAAAGCTGTTAAACATTTTTAAAGCATTTAAAAATCCGAGAAAACTATGCTTGGGAAGTTTCTTGCAAGTCCTCAGAAAGAACGTTTTGCTTGAAATTTGTTTTGTGTGTATGTGACAGCGCGATCTATTGAGAGCTTTGCAAGATGGCTAGAAAAGTGTGTGTGTGTGTAAGCGGGGTGCTCGATAATATGTTTAAACTGGTTAATCAACCTGCTTAGCGGTATCAGATTTTATAAAGATCGTTAGAACTTAGAATTAGAACCTTATATTACAAGGAGTTAACAGAAAACAACAAAAACAATAACAAAAGATTTTCTTATCTACATGATAGGTATACCCTCTGATCTGTCAAGAAAAACTGTAAGCAGCTTGGTATATATATATATATATATGTTTAACACAAGCGTGCTTGATAAGTTGATATGTAGGTCCTCTCTATGACACGAAGACATGACATCAACTGAAAGTCCTCGCAAGTTGTCCTCTCAAGTTATGCACTGAGTCACACATCGTTCTCTATTCTAACCAGCCGTTTACTTTAAAAAAAGTGTGCTAGGACACATGCGTACCCTAAGTGTTTACGATTTCAAGGGCTCTTCTTGCTAACTCAAGCAGAACTGTTCGTCCTCGGAAGTATAGTGTGAAAGCAAGGTCCTCACTTGTACGCATATACGCGTGGCTGTGTGTGCGTGTGTGTATGGATGAAAATTCTGAAAATGCAATGTTCCTGTATAAAGAGGAATTATAAGAAAATACATTAGAGTGACAAGGCACGGATTCAACGATTATACCGTTCGGTTCCTATTTTTCCTTTGAATAGGATGCATACCTACTCTTGTCTGTTGTTTTCTTAGCTTTGAAGTTCATTCTGACACATGTATACGAGACAGAACGAGTCCTATATGTACGTCCTGTGTAGACAGCTAGACATAGGGTTTTGTCATTTTGCTTGACAACTGGAAAATTGCGCTTATTGGTACGTCGGGGACTTGTCTCTGAACGCTCGAAAAAGGAATAATGATGATACCTTAAAATTGATCGTTCTCCAAGCCTTGAGCTGATACACTATCAGATCGTCTGACTGCGTGCTGGGCTTGCCTATGTCCGAGACATAACGTATTTAAATGGACAGTCTCCAGCGAAGCCAATATACTGTCGAAAATCTGTACACAACATATTAGATTACGGGTTCATGTGAGCAAAGTCTGAGAAGACTACAAATCGTATAGCCCCCAAAAATATAACTACATTGTTTATTACCTTCCAATGTGTCCTGTGTCATGAAGCACTACAAAGGTCATTTCCACGTTTCCTGGAGCTTCCAATCTCGTCATGAGAAATCGGTCCATTTTTTTCGGTCCAAGCTAACATATAAAGCACACCGAGACTCAGTCGGGATATGTGAACTAAGATGCTTTATGCTTTCTTTGAATCTTGACAAAAATGTAACATTAATTTCATTTATCACTATTATGTGATAAGTGTTTTTTTATAAGGTTAATACTAATGCATAATCGCATATGTGATGCTGTCTAATTGTTTTGTCAACTGATAAATTATACTCTATGTAACTGAACGGGTAAACACATGTAGCTTTTAGTTAATGATGGACCCTCATGCCGCAAAATCTTTCCTTTTCAGTATATGGACCTGCTGTCTAGTTAAAAAAAGACAGCTTTTAAGGCCTGTACTGAAGAAAAGAAATACATTAAACAAGCTGTTCTAATATGATACCCAGACTGACAACGTTCATCGAAATGTCTGCTGGCTAAGATTGGTATTTGTAAGACGGTTGAAATGGTAATTGTATGTATCATTTTATGGAATCTAATAATTTTAAATATAAACATTTTGTTACATTTGATTTGAGGATAACAAAAATTAAATGGAAAAAAATATTACCGGAAATATCACCTTTTATGGTAACTGTACAGATCAATCACTGTACAACCTATTTCATATTTCTAAGCATATTTATTGAACTATTTTTCATGGATTATATCCATAAATGGTAAGATGAGACCGGGCATTCGGTAGTGTGCAGAGGTGGACAAAACATGGAAAAAAACGAAGAAAATAACCTGCTATAGACGGGTCACTATAACCCACTTATAAACCCGCACAACCCATACATAAAATAAGAAGCTCTCAAAATGAAAACCGTCAAAATGGGTAAAATATTCACCAAATGAGAATGAGCTGAAGAAAGGCTGGTCGCAAAATGCTTTGTGTTTTTTTCGCGTTGTCCGAATAAGCATTCTTGTGAATTTAATTAGGCCCACTGCACGTTGGCCATTGGATACACTCTCGCATCTTACAAGGCATATATAAGTTAAGATATTGACGTCAAAAGAATTTAATACCTGAAGGGGCTTGGCTGTTTGAACGTGTATTTATGAGTACACCTGACAATCAATAAATGGACTAACCAATTCAATGAATGCACTGAATAAAGCCTGTACGACATGATCTTGTATGTTATTATAAAATTAAAAATCTCACTGATGAGCAAGGGGTATTTATCCAATGATTTATTCCCACTCTTGCGTCGAGTAAGGCCGGGTGGTGATGTCAAGTAAAAAGAAGGTGTAACGATCCATCATATTTTTATACGTTGGAGGAAGGGAACTGAAAGACGTGTAAATGGCTGATGTTAGAAACATTTGATTTTCTTCAACTCTTGATGAGTTATATGTCAAACCACAGCAAAGTAAAGTAAGACCGTTGCCACATGATATCAAATGTGACTTTGTGAAAATCTATGCAAGTTTATAACACGACATCAAGGTTGTGTTAATCATAATTTCCGTCGTTGATAATGTTAATAGAATGATTTGCAAATGCTAACAAATTACTTAATAAAGTAAGGATGCTTTCAGGTCAATTCTTGGTATTGAACCAGCATGATTAAATTTAGAGTTTACCATAGAAATAACATTACCAAAAGTTACCGATGAATTGTTCTGTTTATAACATTGAAAGTGAGTTAGATATGATAAGGTTAATCGAAATTCTGCCATTAATCCTTACTATCCCTATGGAAAACAAAACAAAATCTAATCATCACTTTATTGTTGAAATTAATTTCCCTCTGTCACGGATGATCATGTTAATCAGCTAACTAGCTCGCTCATCATTTTATATTAAGTTCTGATATCCTTTGGCAACGATACACCTATCATTTCACTTCCATAAAACATAAGATGTGATCATAAATTACAGAGAGATTAATTTTCTGGTGTCATAGTGCATCATGAGTTTATCTTTACTCCGGCAATACACAAATTTCTCCACATTAAATTTTAATCAGTCAGTTATCATTTCCTATTGATGAAATATTTGAATAGCAGTTGATGGATATGACGGCAGTCTGTATCATGTTGACATCTCCGTATGTTGACACAAGCTCCGAGGGTCGACCGACAGTTCAGGGTAACACACAAGATGGATCAGACCAAACAGATTAGAGGTGCGGAAAGGATCCGGACCATCGCCTCTGGGTGGTCCTCCTCAGCAGCGCTCCGGTCCCCATCCGGTCCAGCTGAAGGTGGCCCGGTACTAAAGATAGACATGTAAAAAAATCCCTATTTCACACGGTTTATCACTGGAATACGGATAACAGTATGGGTATAAGTAACACCTATTAGTAGGACATACTTGCTTCAATAAATTACCAGAATATAATAAGAATGCCTACTATAATTACAAGTTTCGGCATTTTTTTTATATCTTGCCACAGATAACTCATAACGATGGCCCTCCGTTATAAAACCCAGAAATATGTTCTCACTAAAGATTGATGAGTCGTCCGCATTTTCATGCATCTGAAGGTGGCCCTTGGGGAAACTCAGTGGCCGAGCTCTCCGGATTTACGGTTAAGTAGAAGTTGACACAAAGGCAAATGAGTTTTCTCCATATTCAAGAATTTTATGTGCCCATATAAAATTTTGTCTGGATTATGCCCACTCCCGTCAAAACTACGTATGAGCTAACATAAACTAAATGGCTTCGCATTTTTCAGCTTTTTTTTGGAGTCTGAAAACTCCGGCTCGCCTCCAAAGGTCCTGAAATACCATTCGTGTTCATGTATTATGGTTAAGGAGTTTGTTGTTTAAAAGATTCCTTGTTGTTGTTCAAAACATGAACTGCAGGTTGAAACCTTTCACATAAAACAAATTCAGCAACAGCAGAACTTATCAATTCCGGTCCTGTATGGTCCAGCAAAAATTGTGGACCGGGCAGGTGCGGTTCGCATCTTTACATCAGATATATCATGCATATGTACGATTAATTTATACAGGTGTGCTTGCTGGTCTGTCGGCTGTTAGGATAGCCTTCAAGGGATACTTAGTCATATCTATAACCCTTTTGGTAACAACGCACTGCACCTTACACTGGAAGCAATCTTGTTCTTTAGACAATAGGACAGACCTTTGACTTACAGTATTAAAAAAACACTCGCATTAAACACGGTATTAAATAAAGAAAATGACCTTATTTCATTTATAAATAAAACGACCGGCCGTTTATACCTATTGCATAATTTTGAATAGACCAGGCAACTTATAAGTTTGTTTTACCTCATCATGTGCGAAAAAAAGGAATGTCATTGTAACTCATACTTTTCACATACTGGGAAGGGGACCTTCCCTAGGTCTATGGAAGCTGGCTCAAATGGCGGGGAATATACAACATTTGTGATAGAAATATGTGGGCAATAATGTACAAGCCTCGACTCTCTCAAAATCGCGTCACTCATACATCATGCTTGATTAGTTTACACTACTTCACAGGCTCTGGTTATTGCCTCAGACAAAATCTTTCCACAAACTGTTCTGTGCTAATGCAAGGTTATTCAAAAGCGGTTCTTTGTTGGCCCTTGCTGCTTCAGTTTCCCTGTGGAGTGGATGTATAGCATAACTGTACAGGTTATAATGACGTTCAAGACATCTCTCTCATAAACAGCGATTGTTCGATGACATATTCCACAGAGACACGTGTTACATTTACCTGTGACTATAATTATATTATAATTTGTAGCATTAATTTCTGTTTTTCATTGAACATGTGATGGCTAATTCGATGCAAACTAAAGCTGTTTACCGTAAATATTATTAGCAGCACCAGTCGGTTTTCGTGTGTGGGGAAAGGCTAAAGTAAAGGTGGATATCAGTTGATTCTGCACCAGGTGTCATGGAGAAAATAGATTTAAACAGGTATTAGTCCAGATGTAATCAAATAAAACTACAGCATATAACTGTTCGCTGATTTGCTTAGGAGGCATTGGTTGAAGAGAAAAATCTGTTCGCATCATTCAACCTCAAGATAACCTCCAGCCGTCACTTGCGGTTTTATTGCTGTGTCAGATATAACAATAGGTTTAGCGAGTTGTTCGCCAAGCTGATGGTTCGAAGAAATTGGTTTTATTTTTACCAGTAAATTTAAAAGAAAATATTCAAAGTTAATGGAAGTTGACGTTTGTAATTATTGCTAGAATTCCAAAATGGATTACAATACTCATACATGCTAGATTCTTACTTCTCTCTCTCTCTCTCTCTCTTGGCTGATATTCGAGCTCACGATCTCCCGGCTTTGAGTCCTGCGCTCTAACCCTGAGCCACAGAAGCCGGGCATGCATACCTCCTTTTGTCTATAGGCCTTAGAGGTGATTATTTTACTGTTGTACTATTATACTGTTCATATACATTTAACGTTCACTCAGAAACACCAATACAGGGCAGAACGTGTCCCATATGTACATCCTGAAAGTTGACCGCTAGACATATAATGTTGTCAGTTTGCTTGACAGCTGAAAAACTGCGCTTATACATATGTTGGGGTCTTGTCCCTGACCGCTAGAAGAAGGAATAATGATATCTGAAATTGATCTTTCTACTAGCCTTGAGCTTACACACAATCAAATCGTCTGACGGCGTGCTGGGCTTGTCTAACTCCCAGACGGAACACCTTGTAAATGGGGAGTCTCCACGGAAGCCAATAAACCGCTGAAAACCTGAGCACAACATGTAACATTACGGGTAAAGTGTATGTGAACGAAGTCTGAGAAGCTTTAGTGCTATGAAATATAACTCCATGTTGTATAACCTCCCCACGTGGCTTGTGTTTTGAGGAACTATGAAGGCCATATGAAAGTTTCTAATCCTCTCTTATGAGAATTCGACGGCTAAACCACACCAGATGTAAATCAATCTTCGCAACAAGACACCAGAACAGACCCCCAAATGTATTATATGATGTACCTGGAGGATTATAGCAATCGGTTCATGGAACGCTCAGTTATTCTGGCACTGTTGTCAGTTATAATGAAGAACACACTGTATTTTTTATAAGTGCAACATATTGAAAATCGACCCTTTTGTCAACGCTTGGTCATTGTTGAAAAATACACTGAAATATAGTGTGCCCTACGTAAATATTTGGCCAATATTTCGTTCTAAAAAATTTGGTAAATCCTGTGGACGGGTTTAAAAAAATCTTGCTTCTGGCGCGATCAGTGGCGCTAAATATAAATATGCTGCGCACGCCACCGTGTGGCCGTACTGCGCAAACTCACAAATCATGATTTGTTAAGCTTCAACGATGTGTCTTCTGTGTTTCTTCTTTCAGTTTTCCTCTGTTTGGGAGTTGTCGTGCATGCTTGAACCACTGGTCAAGCTGTCTTGTTCTGGTATACGGTTACCGGCAGATTGGTGTTTACTCACACATAGATCCACGACAATGTAAACAAAACCAGGTGAATTTTAGATAGCATATCCGTGTTCCTGGATGGTATGCTTGTTAACGTTAGTATTCAGTCAACATGAATAGCGTGAGATAATACACATTTTATTGAAAATGATTATTTCACTTCATTACTTAAATTATTTATTATCACTTATCCAGAATATACAAACAAAATAATGTCTTTGTTGGAATATTATGGGTTAGACAGATCATTTACAGTTAGGTATGGTATATGTCAGAGAAGACTCTTAAGATCCGTATGCTATCACGAAGCAAAAACTTTTTATGATTTTCATGGAGGTAAATGCCTCCGTTTATTTATGATGCTAGCTTAACCAAGTATGTACATCTACAGAATCCCATTTCGGTTTCAGACCCATTCAAAGTCAAGGCAGTAGCGCACCCTTCTTCCTATTTTATATTATGATGTTACCAAGCCTGGTGTCTATGATACCTGCGGGCCACGGTGTGTTATTATCCCCTTTGCTGTATCATACCAAAGAAGAACCCCCAGAAGGCGTACTCATTTGTGAATTTAACACGGCCATGACAGTGAAGAGCTGCTTTGTGTTTTTATCTCAGCATGTAGTCCTATGAAATTAACTACCTTCACTGCACCTGAGTCTTTTGTAAAACAGTTTTGGACAGAACAGATTTATTATTCATCACGGCTTATCATGTCAAAATGCCATCCACTGATGACAATGTCGAAGAACGTAATTTTAAGATAAAAAAAACACTAAAGGGGTCTTAACGTTGTTATAGGAGTGTGAGTTACAAGACACCTACACCTTATTCCAAGTAATGAGATGGGCCGTTTGGTTAATATATTCTTTACAGATATATACTCTTTACATATGTATATATTATCTTAGAACTTTAACAAGTCAACTAAATTACGTCAATCAAAAGAGTTAACATTAAAGCCAGAAAATATCTTTGAAACATAACTGTCAACTTTGTCACTGAATTATTACAGAAATACCAAAACGATCCATATTATCACGATGTCAAAACAAGGGGAATCTTGTTCATCATCAAAATAAAACCACTGTTATATGTGTGTTCATTATTAAGATGAAATCCCATAAATGTTACCCTATACAAAACTCCGATTGATCTGAGTTCTAGGCTATTCTTTTCCTCAACATTCAAACCCATTTAACAGGCTGAAATCAAATAGTAAAATAGCAAATTTTACCTACATGGTGTAAATTATCTTTGCAAACTTGTGTTAAGAGGACAGTTTAAATATACCCAACTTACTTAAATGGAATATTTATTCCTTTGTAAAAGAAATACTAAATATAAATGTGATTTATATTGTTCATGTGCAAGGATTCACGAATTATCTAGCATTCATATACCTGAAACGGTAGAAATTGGAATTGAGCTTCACTATTATGCGATGGTAATTAATAAGACTGGTGGATGAAACATTAATTTTGCCGTATTTGTTTTATGTTATGGACAAAACTATTGATCTGGATGTCGATTTTTGTTATAGTCCTTGATTGCCTGATTCTTCCTGGAGTCGTCAATAATTGTATTGATACCTGCCCGGGTAAAGGACAGTCGTATCGGTTTTTAACGGAGTCATAGATAATTCCTTTCGGATTCGTCTGGCATCGATCGATATATATCGCAAGAAATCACACTGTTTTCTATTGCATTGACCTAGGATTTAAGAAAGGTCTTTATCACACCATTCCACTCACCCTTTCAAAACGACACAGCTTACAGGCATTCGTTTTACTCCTTTACAGAACTGAGGATATTTGCCCTGGCCCTCTGATCCTCTGCCTACTCTATCAGGCTAATGGGTCGGTCAACGCACTCTGCTTAAAGAGGAGGTCAAGGTGCTCCGCAGCTCTAGATATTCAGTCATTTGATCAGATCCCTTGTTTGCCGTAAGGACTACTAGAACTGCGGTAAGGACTGCTAGAACTACATTAAGGCCCCTGTTACATTACGCGAGTAAGGGGGACTCGTCTGTCACGTCCCCTTATATTTTATTTAAATGGCGAGGTTGACTGCCAATCATCATAGCCTAAAGGTGGATCGCCTAGTCCCCATTATCTTCTGTAGCAGGCCTTCGTATATAAGATATTTCATCAGCTGGTCAAAGTCTAAATTTCGTAGACCGTTGCATGTGATGTATGAAGGTAAAGAGGGTAAGCATGATGGTAAACAAATATGGATGGCATCTTGTTTCAAAGAGTAATAACAATTAGTATAAATTGAACACAAAAATGTATGAAAATAAATCGAGCAGGTAACCATGTTGTCTGTCCTTTGCTCTCTGATCTCAAGTTGAATATATGATTCACTACTGGAAAAGAAATTCCCTATTATTTTTTGCTCAATTCCGGTGTATTCTGAGTAGTTTTTGTGCTGTGTTCCGTTTGCAAACAAAACGGGTGATGATATAATATTTGGACATTTCCTTGGTCTGCGTGTTACATAGGAAACCATAAAAATCTGAAGGAACATAAAAGATCATCTGTGACTTTTCAGTAGAGTTGGCTTTCAGAAAGATCTTGAAAATACAGTCAAAAATAGAGTGCTCCGTATTTAGTTTTTCCTGATGGATATTACATTATTCACTTTTTACAGAAATAAATGGTAACATTTACTGAAAACTCTATTATACTTTACGCCTTTGATTTAAGACTGGCAGGTTTACTGGTGTAAACGCTACATAAAGTATTGATCAATCAGGTTAATTACAAAAAATTTCTTTCCAAGACACTGATGTGATGAAAAGAACAAGTGTATTTAAACTCTCATTTTATTAGGTGAATGTCCTCTACACAAGCTGTCTTTGATTCACAAACCTTATTTTGGAGACACTGTTGTGTCAGTAACTAAAACTTAATTATTGGGCTCATTGTTATAACTAATGGAATGAGCTGAGCTTGATTGTTTT
This sequence comes from Sipunculus nudus, assembly GCA_026874595.1. Lineage (NCBI taxonomy): Eukaryota > Metazoa > Annelida > Sipuncula > Golfingiida > Sipunculidae > Sipunculus > Sipunculus nudus. Next base: position 49,736,134 of record CM049307.1, on the reverse strand, counting down.
GCTGATTGTTGAATGAAATGGAAATGGAAATGTAAATCGGAGAGACTACAATCCTGCAACCAACGAAGAACCGTCAATTAAAAAATGGCAAAATTAATAGTTAGAGCAAGTGCCCCGTCAGGCCCATATAAGGGCTGCATATAGTAATTATTACTTTTATGATCTGATGAAAATTCTTCGGAAGGAACCTTAAACAATGGACGGAATGACTTTACGAGAGCTCAAAATCAGGCGTTTTGTCCATAGGCCTTGGAAGCTACTTGATTTAGGGTTTCCAAGAAGAACTCCCTAGCTGCTAAGTTATATGTCCAACTGCTACGACTTTTTTCCATCTAAAACATCTGGTGCAATGCTCATAGAATACGGGCCACAGTCACCTTATTTAGGGTTTATAAGAATATTGTACAGGGCCTTCCTGGGTCATAATTAAATTAAGTTTCCTAGTCCAACCGTTACCCTTGTGCCCGTCGGACTAATAGGGTGCTTAAGTCATGTTCTATCACATAGCCCACAGAATATAGTCACAGTGACCTTATTTAGTTGTCCAAGGGACATTACAATCACGTTTCTTGGTCCACCATTTAAGACTATGGCAATGTCTGACTTTCTGGGTGCTCAGAAATTAGGGTTTCGGCTGGTACTTCACAGAATATAGAACATTATGTGCTTATCTCATGCCTTGAAGGAGATATGCAAAAAATTTCCTTGAATTTTAAGTCAAAAGGAGGTCCAACTGTTATGCTTTGTGCCCATCTTATTTTCACATTACTAAAATCATGTCTTTTTTCCCTATAGCATTAAGATTTTTGTGTCACAGAAACCTGAATTCAAGATTCAAAAGAGAGTTGTGAAGGACCTCCCTGGATTATTCAATAGACGTTTATAGGTTCAAACGTTTTGTGCCCATCGTGTCATTCTCTAGGTGCTCCGAATCATGATGCTTGTCAGTAGCTTGTTACATATACGTCATCATGACCTAATTTCTGGTTCCGAAGAATATTTGCCCAGATCCTCCCTGAATATTGTGTTAGAAGATTAACGGCCTAACAGATACGATTTGTGCCCAATTGACATACAGTGTGCTAAAATGACATATTTTTCCTAATCTAATTTTTTAAGCTGCCAGTCCTATATAAATAGATAACCATATGATGTTCGGTGGGTCTCATTCATTGTTAGTGTAACCCTGAAATATGAATATATGTCGGTTGACCCTAGGAGCCTGTGTGCAACGTGATACAATTTTCGCCAGCGCCGTCACTTTACATCCGTGTGTACAGTGTAAATTAGAAATGACAACTGAATGAATGAAATTTAATGTCACACCATTTGTAATAACTGAATAAATGTTACTTTTTCATACTCTAATTTCACGAAAATTTAAAACTCGCCGTAATTTATTATAAAATTATATGGTTTTTTTTTTGTGAAATGGAAATGATCGAATATCGATGGTAAATGAAATCAGAATTTAATATAAAAAAAAATGTTCAGTGCAGTAAGTACCTTAATAACATGATGCACCATGACACAGGGATAAATTTAAATTAAAATTTCAACAATGAACTAATGATCAGATTTTGTTTTCCATAAGTATAATGTAATTACTATTGAAACCGTTTAACATAATTATACCAAACTCACTTTCAAAGCAGTAAATACCCAAATATATAAACAGAACAATAAATCAGTAACTTCTAAATGCCTTTTTTAATAGTAAACCCTTAAATCGTGATCGTGGTCGTTCAATGTCTTATTGTATCATGTACTTTGCAATTATTCTCATGCGTTACAAAATATTTCTTCTTTTTAACACTACAAGTCATCACTTATCATAATATTTAAATTGTTATTGCATTGTTGACTAGACTGATGATTTATGAAAGCAATTTACGGTCTACATATGCAGTTGAATAATAACTTCGCGTTAGAGCTAATCAAGCCTTCGTCATATAATCAATAACAAAATGATTTTATCAGTGTAATATATTGCATAACTGTACAAGTAAAATGAAATGTTAAACAAGGTCTTTTCATCAACCCCAGAAAAGTGACATGTCATGTGGCTATTCAGCATCATCCATATCACGCTTTTCAGTTAACTTTCTTAAAAGTATAAAAAAGATGATGGATCACGACACGTTCCTATTGCTTGAGGACACCATTAACTCCTTCTGGACCAATGAAGTGTGATACGCTAATGGAATAATGAGCTAAAGAAAGAATGACTGCAGAAGGCTTTGTGTTTTTATCGCGTTGTCCGAATACGCACTCTTGCGTCCACTGCACATGTGCAATTAGCACACTCTTGCAACTTAAAAGGAATATATAAGTTAAGAAATGGGCGTCTAAAGACTTTATAATACTTTAGGGTCATTGGCTGTCTGAACGTGTATTTATGAGTACACTTGACAAACAATTAAGGGACTAATAAGGTACACATTTACATCAGATACCATGCATATATGAACGATTTATTTTATACAGGTGTGCTTGTTTGTCTGCCGTCTGTCAAGGACTACTCACTCATATATACTCACTTTTTCTTTAATCTACTATTACCTCTTTGTTTTCAGAGAATCTGTTAGCGCCATCTCTTATGAAAAATGGCCATGAAATGTCTTCCATGTACAAGATCTAAGTGGCTTTTGTCTCGGTTGTCAAGGTGCTATATCCTTATAAACAGACAAAGCATGACCAAGTCCCTTGACATTGGACGCATACATGTTTGACCTACGGAGATTCAAATGAAGAAAATACAAATGAATAAGAATTTTCCACCAAGATATTTAGATGAAGAAAATACAAATAAATAAGAATTTTCCACCATGTATAAGATGTAGTTGAGCTGTCTAGATTTATTAATAATATCATAACACTAGAAATTAATTTATATTTGATAGCACAGCTAAACTTTCCATATAGACTACGATGAAAGGTGTAAATTTGAGGAATATGTCATATTGACTTGACATTTCGTCATTCTGGCCCAATGTTAACAGTTGAAACATCAACATTTGGCGGGCTTGCCTTTTCACCGTATAAAGATGCAATGTACCGATTTCTACTCATTCAGACTTCTTTATCAGCTGTGCCAGCCATTTTCAGTTTTCCTAGTAGTCATTATGAAGAAAGATAAAGTGCCTTCTGCTAACTTTCACCTGTTTATACAAAACTAGATATTCCTCAAATAGGGCATAGATAATGTAGAGTCAGTTCTTTTCAATAAATAAGGGTGTTATATCTTGCATGTCTTATTTCAGTATGGCTTTATCTCTGGGTGTCCGTTTAGTATAACTTGAGGATAAAAAAAAGCAGTATAAGGGTTATAAGCAGGAGTCCGTGGCCCTGAATCTCACACTATCCTGCTTATTGCGACGCACAGTTAAGTATACGGAAGCCATCTTTCGCTTCTTATATTAAAATGAACAATTTTTCGCTGCAAAATATGTAACATAAAGGATATAAAGAAATACTTAAATATCATTCTTGTCTAGTTGGAGCATTTAAGTCAATAATTTAAAGTTTAAGGTTCTGGTAAAAAAGAGCAACTTACACTGGAAGAAGTGTTGTCTCTAAGATAATTAGACAGTCATTTGCCTCACAGTGGAAGGACAAATCACATTAAAAACGAAAAAAGGAAAGTCTTAGTCACTGAACATACCTTCAACAAAGACAGGGAGGATGGATCCTGGAACAATGTATGTGCGGGGAATATACACCATATGTAATACAAATGTCTGGACAATAACGTATAAGCCTCAACTCTCAACATCTTGTCACCAATACATCATGCTTGATTAGTTTTCCCTACTCGACTGGTCTCAAAAGCACTCCTCTGCTGGCCTTGTTCCTTCAGTATCCCCTGTTGAGAAGATGTATGGCGCATCTGTACAGGTATAATGACTTTCAAAACTCTCATAACCAGCAATTGTTCGATGACAGTTTCCACAGAGACACGTGTTACATTTACCTGTTACTATAGTTCTATGAGAATCTGTAGGTGGTTTCACAAAAAAAGGTCGTGTAAAGTATAACTTGATGTTGTTCATGGATGACGAAATTGATACAAACTAAATGTTTCCCGTAAATACTCTCAGCAGCACCAGTCGATTTACATATGTGGGTAAAACGTTCCCTTAGTGCGAATCAATCGATTTTGCATCAGGTGTCATGGTATAATTCCCAAGATAACCAAATAAAAATTAGGTATATAACCCAAGACGGTCCGTTGCTTTCCTTAGCTTGCATTTGTGGAAGAGGAAAATCTGTTCGCATCATTAAAGATTGGCTCCGTCACTTGCGGTGTTACTGCTGTGATATAGCAGTAGGTTTACCGAGTTGTTGCGTAGTTGTAGGTTCGAAGAAATAGATGTTTTTTTATGTTTCCTAGATAATGCAAAAGAAAAAAAAATCAAGGTGAACGGAAGTTGGTTTTTATAATGATTGCTAGGATTCAAAATGGATTACAATACTCATGCATACTAGATTCTTACTTGTCACCCCCCCTCTCTCTCATATATATATATAATATATATATATATATATATATATAATAATAATAATAATTATTATAATAAAAATATAATAAAAATACATAGGAGTTAAAAGGCCGAGATACAAAGATAAGACTATCGGGCCTCATTCTTACCGTGAATAAGATCCATACCTACTCTTGTCTAATGGCCTAAGTTGTGCCTGTTGTGTTCAAATGCTTTCACGTTCAAAGATGCACATCTATACGAGGCAGAACGAGTCCTATATGTACGTCCTGAAAGAAGACCGCTAGACATATGATGTCACTTTGCTTGACAGCTGGAAAATTGCGGTTATTGATACGCTGGGGTTTTGTCCCTGACCGCTCGAAGAAGTAATAATGATATCTTAAATTGATCTTTCTCCTACCCTTGAGCTAATACAAAATCAGATGGCGTCTGACGGCGTGTTGGGCTTGCCCAGCTCCCAGGCGGAACACATTGTAAATGGAAAGTCTCCAACGAAGCCAATAAACCGCCCAAAATCTGAGCACAACATGTAACATTACGGGTAATGTGTATTTGAGCGAAGTCTAAGAAGTTTTATAGCCCATTATTTTAGATATAACTCCATGGTGTATGAACTACCCAGGTGGCCTGTGTTTTGAGGAACTATAGAGGCCATATGGACGTTTTCGTTAAACTTCTAATCCTGTTTTAGAATTCGACGTCTGAACCACACGAGCTATAAATAAGTCTTCAAAGCATGACCAAGAACAGACCCCCCAAAGGTATTACAATTCAAGTGACAAGGGGTATTGTTAAGAATGTAACTGGAGGACTTTGGCCATCGGTTCATGGAACGCTCAGTAAATCCTGGCACCGTTGACAGTTATAATGAAGAACACACTGTATTCCTAATAAGCCTAACGTATTGTAAATCGACCCTTTTGTTAATGCTGGGTCATTGTTTAAAAAAACAATGAAATATAGTGTGCCTACGTAAATATAATGCCAATATTTTGTTTTGAAAAGTTTGGGTAATCCTGTACACTTTTTTTTTATAAAAAAGAACTTGCTTGGGGAACGATCAGTGGCGCTAAATATAAATTTGCTGCCCACGCCACCAGGTGGCCGAACTGCGCAATTTTACAAATCATGATTTGTCAAGCTTTTTTTCAGCTTTTTGTCAAGCTTTCTTTTGTGTTTCTTCTTTCATGTTTCCACTGTTTGGGAGTTGTCGTTCATGCCCGAACCTCCGGTCATGCATTCTTGTCATAGTATACGGTTGCTGACAGATTGGTGTTTACTCACACATAGATCCGTGACAACGTAAAAAAACAGGTGAATTTGAGATAGCACAACCGTGTGCCTTGATGGTATGCTCGGTAACTTCAGTCATCAGGAACAGAGATAATACACATGAGATAATACACATATTATTGAAAAAGATTATTTCACTTCACCAGTTGTTTATTCATTATCATTTATTCAGAATATACAAACTAATATGTTGACTTTGTTGGGAAACCTTGCGTTTGACAGATCATTTACAGTTAATTGTGGTATATGTCAGAGAAAACTTTCAAGATCCGTCTGCTGTCACAAAGCACCAACTGATTTTAAATGATTTCCGTGAAGGTTATTGCCTCCGTTTTATTATGATGCTAGCTTAACCAAGTATGTGCATATACAGAATTCCATCCAGTTGCGGACCCACTGAAAGCCATGGCAGTAGCGCATCCTTCTTCCTGTTTTATATTCGGGTGTTAGAAAAGCCTGGTGACTATGGTACCTGCGAGCCCTGGCTGTTTAATTGCACCCCCCTTGCTATATCATAACAAAGTAGAACCCCCGAAAGGCGCACTCGTTTGTGAATTAAACACGACCCTGATAGGGTAGAGCGGCTTAGAGGAGACTTTGTGTTATTATCACTACATTTTGTCCAACGAAATTAACTACTTTCACTGCACCTGAACCTTTCGTATAACAGTTTTGGACGGAACAGTGATTTGTTATACATCACTGCTTATATCGTGTTAATCAAAATGCTATCCACAGATGACAATGTCATAGAACGTGATTTAAAGAAAAAAAGCACTGTAGGGGTCTAAACGTTGTTATAGCAGTGTGAGTTACAAGACACGGACCCCTAGGTCCAAGTAATAGTATGGACCGTTCTGTTAATATATTCTTAACAGATATATATACTCTTTACAAATGTATATATTTTCTTTACCAAAATAGTTAAAACCAGATATAACAAGTAAAAAATATTAGTCCTATTAAAGAGTTAACATTAAAGCCAGAAATTATCTCTGAAACATAACTCTCAAATTTGTTACTGAGTTTTTACGGAAATTCCAAACCAATCCATATTTTGACGATGTTAAAACTAAGGGGATCTTGTTCATCATATTTAAACCACCGCTAGGTGTGTTAAGATGAAATCCCATTAATGTTACATAACTCCGATTGTTCTCAATGATATTCTATTCTTTTCCATAACATTCAAGCCAATTAAACAGGCTGAAATTAAAATAAAAATTGCAAATTATACCCAAATAGAGTAAATTATCAATGTAACTTTGTGTAAAGAGGACTTTTCTATATACCCGGCTTTCTTTAATTGAACTTATGTCACACCAAAATAATGCTTCTACAGAGTCGCAGCCCCTGTTTTCCAGGGACAGGCTTGCTATTTGCTACTCTTGTCTCAGTCCCCCTCCTTGATAAAAGTAATATGTATATTAATTTAATTTACATTGTTCATATGCACGGTTTAACGAATTATATAGCATTTATATACCTTGAAACGGTAGAAATGGAAATTGGGCCTCACTATAATGCAATGTTATAATGCAATTAACCTTGGAGTTTAGAAAGGTCCTTATCATATCATTCCACACACCCATCCAAAATGATCCAGCTTACAGGCATTCGTTAGACTCCTTTACAGAACCTATCCCTGTGGCCCTCTGTCTACTTTATCAGGCCAATGGACGGTCAACGCACTCTGCTTAAAGAGGAGGCCAAGGTGCTACACAGCTGTAGATAATCAGTCATTCGATCCCTAGTTTGCCGTGAGAACTACTAGGACTGCGGTGAGGACTGCTGGAACTACCTTAGAGTCGCTGTAACATTATGCGAGGAACGGGGACTCGTCTGTCACGTCCTCTTATATTTTATTTGCATGGCGAGGTTGACTGCCATTCATCATATCCTAAAAGTGGATTGCCTAGTCCCGCTATCTTCTATAGCAGGCCTTTGTATATAAGACATTTCATCAGCTGGTCGAATTCTAAATTTCGTAGACCATTGCAGGTGATCTATGTAGGTAAAGCAGGATAGCATGACGGTAAAAAATTATGAATGTCATCTTGATTTCAAAGAGTATAAAAAAGTATAAATAGAACACAAAAATATATAAAAAATACATAAAACAGTTAATCCTGGTGTCTTGAACCATCTTATCTGACCTTTGCCTTCTGACGCCGAGTTGAAAATATGATTCACTGCTGGGAAAGAAATTCCCTATTAATTTTTACTAAATTCCAAAGTTTTCTGCATGGGTCTTGTGCTATGATCCGTTTGCTGACAAAACGGGTGATGATATAATAATTGGACTTTTCCTTGACCTGCTTGTTACATAAAACTATTGACATCTAAAGAACATAAAACACATTTTCAGGAGATTTCGCTTTCGGACAGTTCTTGAAAATACAGTCCAGAAAAAGTGTTCCGTATTGTAGTTATAAGGATATAACATTATTCACTTTTATTTACAGAAATAAAGGGTAACATTTAATCAACTCAGTCAAGCTTTACGCTTTTTATTTGAGACTGACAAGTTAACTGGTGCAAACGCTACTTAAAGTAATGATTGATCAGGTTAATTACATGACATTTCTTTCCAATACACTGATTTAATTAAAGGAACAAGTGTATTTAAGCTCTCATTTTATTAGGTGAATGTCCTTTTACACAAAATATCTTTAATTCACAAACCTAATTTTGGAGACACTGCAGTGTGAGTAACTAAAACTTGATTATGGAGCTCATTGTTATAACTAATGGAATGGGCAGAGCTTAATTATTCTGCCGATTGTTGAATGGAATGGAAATGGAAATCGGAGAGGCTACAACAGGCTCTTGCAGCCAACAAAGAACATTCAATTGAAAATGGTACAATTAATAGTTAGAAAAAGAGGAAACTGATGCTAAGCTGAATTTGACATGCAAGTGGTGCATATATTAATTTTAAATGTTATGATCAGATGAAAAATACTTCTTAGGGTTTTCAAGAAGATTTTACCTAGAATTTCCTAGATGCTAAGTTACATGTCCAACTGCTACGATTTTTGTCTATCTTAAACATCTGATGCTAAATGCTCTTAGAATATGGGCCACAGTTACCTTATTTAGGGTTATAAGAAGATTTTACAGGGCCTCCCAGGATCTTGATTAAATTAGAAGTTTCCTTGTCCAGCTGTTACCATTGTACCCGTCTGATTTATACGGTGCTAAAATCATGTCCTATCACATAGCCGATAAAATATAGTCACAGTTACCTTTTATGGTTGTCCAAGGAGACATATTACAATCACGTGTCTGGATCCAACATTTAAAATTATGGCAATGTCTGGCTTTCTGGGTGCTCAGAAATTAGGGTTTTGGCTCGTACCTCATAGAATATGGGACATCATGAGCCATTCTCCCGTGTTGAAGGAGATTTGCCCAAGACCTCCTTGAATTTATGTAAAAGGGTTCTAGGTCCAATTGTTATGATTTCTGCCCATCTTAATTTTTACTTTACTAATATCATCATTATTTTCCTGTAGCCCACACAATTTAAGTCACAGCGGCCCCATTTCAAAATTCAAAGGAGACTTGTCAGGGACCTCCCTGAATTTTACAACAGAAGGTTCTAGGGTCAACAACTAAGTTTTGTGCCCTTTGTGTCACTCTCTAGGTGCTCCGAATTATATTGCTTGCAAGTAGCTTGCTCAATATGGGTCACCATGGCCTAATTTCAGGTTTCGAAGAAGATTTTCCCAGATCATTCCTGGATATTGTGATAGAAGATTATAGGCCTAACAGATACTTGTGCCCAATTGACATACAGTGTGCTCAAAGACATCTATTCCTATAGGTCGTAGAATATAGGTCGTTGGGACCTTATGTCTCTGTTACTAGAACATTTGCCAAGGACCTCCCTGAATGTTATGTTGGAAGATTCTGGGTCTAATGGACACTATGTGTGCTTTGTTTGACTGTCTGGTTGCAAAAAACATTTCGGCCCATAAATCGCAGAATATAAGTCACAGTGACCTAATTCCGAGTTTCAAAGGAGATTTGCCTAGGAGCTCCCTAGATATACAGTTAGAAATTTCTAGGTCTGACGTTTACGAATTGTGCCTTGTTAACATACGACCGGACGGACAAGGGGTGATTGCTTTAGATCAGATGACTTGCAGTCAGCTGATCTAAAAAATAAAGTATGCACTAATCCATCCTGAATTCCCGGCTAATGGAACTTGTGTTAATGAAAATATCCCACAGTAAATAAAGGGATAATAACATCCAGTGAAGCACTGAATAAACCCTCAGAACCTTTAGGTAAACACAGCTACCTGCATGCAATTAGCCCTGAATGGTTATAATTAGCCTATGAGAGTGGGTTGTAGTGACCCGTCCAAGATCCATGGTTTGCTCCCTGTTGTCCGTTTTCATCTGCCTCTAGACATTACTAAACGCCACTACCTGATCCATGGAGAGTTTACTGATTATAAATAACTACCTGTTCGATCCATAAAAATGTATTAAGTTTATTACAGTCCTTACGGATTCACCTCTAGATGTAGGAAATGGCTGCAGACGAAGGAATTCGGTACTCATTATATTACACTTAAGCAGAGGGTATTATTTTGCCCCACATCTAGACCATGGCGTATCACACTTCGTTGGTCCATAAGGAGTTGCTGGCGTCCTCAAGCAATAGGTACATGTCTTTATCCATAATCTTTTTATGTTTTGAAGAAAGATAACTGAAAAGTGTGAAATAGATTATGCTGAATAGCCGCATGACATGTCACGTTTCTGGATTTGATGAAAAGACATCGTTTAACATATCATTTTACTTTTACACTTATTTAATACATTACACTGATAAAATCATTTTTTATTAATTATATACGAAGGCTTAATTAGCTCCTACGAGAAGTTATTATTCAACTGCATATGTAGACCGGTTATCATGCTCTTTTGATCCTGAAGTTAATAGTGTTACTCTGTTCTTGCTACTCTTATAAATCATCAGTCAACAATGCCATAACAGTTTGAAATATTCCGATAAGTTGTAACTGGTAGTATGAAAACGAATAAATAGTTCGTAACATTTTTGAAAATTTACTGGAAAATTGCAAAGCACACGATACAGTAACACACTGAACAAGCACGATCACGATTTAAGAGTGTACTGTTAAAACGGCGTTAAGAAGTTAAATAACATTATCCTTAAGGAAAACAATATATATTTATAAGTTCATTGTTAGAATTATTATCCCTGTGTCATGGTGCATCATATTATTCAGGTAATTATTTCACTTAACATACTTTTTGTTATTAAATTCTGATTTCTTTGCCATCGATATTCGATCATTTCATTTCACTAAAACATAATATTTTATGATAAATTACGGAGATTATTAATTTTCGAGAAATAAGAACATGAAATAAATACAATTGGTGTGACATTTAATTCATTAAGTAGACATTTCAAATTGACACTGTACACACGGATGTATAAAATGAAGGCGCTGGCGAAAAACGGTATCATGTTGAACACAGGCTCATAGGGTCGTCCGACATATTGACATTTCCGGGTTACGCTCGTGATGAATGAGACCCACCGGACATCATGGATATGGATGATCCATTTATTCTACTTATTAAGTGAAGCTTGGTTCGTTTGTCTACTGTTAGGAGACTGCATGGGAGTTGGAGGTTATTATAGGAAATACTGAAAGGATTGTTAAGACTGAAAGGAGGTGTTTAAATTTGAATTGCGCCCTCTTCCACATTATCCTGTATTTGATGATTTTGTTAAAGTATATTTTTACTTTCACATGTTGTCCTTCCATACATTTATACCATCCACGTTTAATAATAACCAAGAGACTATAACTCTTTTACGATAACTCTTTTTTCCATTAACTGTTGTTAATGGAATTGGTATCTAATAGTCTCAAATGTACTCGCATACCAGCTTGCAACTTTTATCGCTTATCAATAGTGGTATGATTATCTCTAGCTATACATAAACTTTTTATTTGGCCTGACTGACCTCACAAATATAAATGTTTTATACCTAAAAAGTGAAAGATTCTTGTATGCGATTCGAACACAACACTTGTTTTTTATGTTGTACGTAGATCTTCCATGCATGGCACTATTCAATTAAACATAAGACCACCGCCAATTGTACGCAAAACGGCCACTATATTCTCATAAATGTCAATTTGTCCGTGAAATTCAGAAAGCTACGGTACCGGTAGTAAAGGCCGCTTGACTGAAATGGATCTAAAAATATTTTACTTCTACTTGAAGGACAATTGTCTTCCTTGCTGAGTAACAAAGCCTTGTATTGCAAAGTCGGATAATAATACAGGATCAATAATACTGTGACAATTGTCCCCAGCCACAAAACCTCTATGTACGTCTTATTTTATAGCTCAATGGAAACGTAAAATATGTATTCATAATGCCTCTCAGTGACTTACGGTGATTGGATTAGGATTCGCCTGGATTTCCTCTAAGAGTAACATTTAAAGAGCATGTCCAACGATTATAATAACTCCAATAACACAGCTCAAAAGTGACGAAACATTATTTTCTTAGGGCCAAATCTTTGCCTTTTGTTTGAAGATTTTTCTCTGCTTGACGTTTGCATGGAAATAAAGATTAGTAGCATTAATAATTTATAAATAATAGAAAAAAATATCCTTAATTAAATCGTAAATGGTCTGACTAATTAGACCTAACGCCATTCCTTGCAAGGCCTTTTCATGATCCGAATCGGGTCTGCTGAAATGTTTGGTTAGTACATTTTTATTGCCACAAGGTTCACTTGATAATACTGCTGACCTTCCATGCCATTTCTGACCAAATGGACCAATTTACGAGCACTAACAATATATACTGAGACTATAAGTTTTGACTTTTCTCTTTTTCAAAATAAAAAGTATTGACCTGCCTGCCTACTTGGTCGTTTATCGTCGAGAAGTATTTCCATCTGTCTCAGAGACTCACTTTTTATTACCTCAAGGTTTCTTAAGCTGTCGTAAAGATCATTGCGGATTGTGTATCACATTGTATTTCAGGTAAAAACTTTTCCCTGCTGTTTAAATTCGTAAGGTTTTCTTGCCCCTAAAAAAGGATAGAAAAATCGCAGACTAGCCAAACGCAGAACCTTCCAGCTCTTAACATGCAATAACATGATGAATGAATAAAAATAATTATGGGGTGAAAATTATCTTCGCAAACATATTTTCAACGTATTCACGTTATGACTACTTATAAACGGAACTATGCGTAAACTAGCTTACTACACCTAATTGTATAAATCATCGTACTGTTTCGCATATACAGTATGCACACGGCTGTAGATCTCTAGGCATGTACCCTTTAGAATAATACGTCCGTCGATATACAAAACCTTTGTCTTTCGCTTGAAAGCAGTTTTATACGAAATGTGTCGGTGACCCTTCCTTCGGCTGTTTCGTCTTCAAGGCCTTGAATCCGCTTCCTACTATACTTTGAAAATCCTCAACCCTTACATTAGTTATACCTCTACGGGCAGACTTTTTTCTTTAAGATGCATCTGCTTTTTGTCAGTAACTGAGAAAAGCAAATACATAGGGGAAAAAGAGAAAAAAAGGGGGGAGGGCTCGAGGAGAGCTGCAGTGTTTAATGTTTTTTCTTCGATATATAGTGTCCTGTATATGAGTATTAGCGCATGCGATTCCGAGTATCCGACATTTAGCGCTAAATGAATACATTTATAATAATAATATTAATAATAATAGTTATTATAACTATTATTATTATTTTTTATATAATTATTTGTAGTATTAGTAGTAGTTCTAGCAGTAGTAGTAATAGAAGTAGTATTAAATTAGACCATAACCTAATAGCCCTTAGACAAGAAGATTATGTCGTCTGAATTTAGTGCTGTGTTCAGGCGCCATAGACAAAAGAGTCGTTTTAACGGAGTCTTAATCAAAACTAATGGAATGACGGAAAATCTTACTCAGGAAATCAATCGATGTTATCAATATCAGAATTTATTAGGACATTGAAAAAAAAAGTTTCATGACAGACGGAAAAGTAAAATGCGTGACTGCCAAGGTGTCCATCAGATGGACATTTTGACGTTTTCCTCTCAGCTTCCGTTCATCTTTTACTAAGTACCGGGCCATCTACTACCTAGAGCGAGACACCAGACTCCTTGTATTAACCAGTCGATCCCTCGGGCTTAGCAGGTGGTGTACACTTTCACGCAGGATCGCCTGATACATTAAGCACAATTCGTGGTGGTCACCGGAGATTTTGTAGTAATGCATGTTTATCTTCCAAGTGTGACAGTAGGGATTTCAGTGCCCACATATAGGGTTTTCAGACATTGGTGCGCATAGACCTTGGTAGCATTTAATTTCTCAATATGAATCAACGGAATATCTGATATATTGTAAATTTTTAGCTAGTTCCTAATATGAAAACCTCATTAACATCACATTATAATAATATTAAATATTCAGAAAAGGGAGACTGGCTTGAATGGAAAACACTATATTCATTGAGATATTAAAGCGTCGGACCAAATTTATTGACAGCTAACGTGCGTCAGTCGAAGTCATAGCTTCAGCTTGTGTTCCCGCTTCTCTTACTGATTGAATTATAGCTCCAATAGATGGAGAGGGAGATCTAATTCTAAAATATCTAATATGAATTTAAGATATATACCTAACGACAGTGACGTCACATGATCTTCAAGGCGCGTAAGGGTTATCAGGGACATTGTCTGTGTGACACATTTCAAATACATCACAATCAAATGTAAGGTTTTAAAAAATATGTTATTTTTTGTCGAGTAAAGATTAATTCTAAACCAGGTTAAGGTATACAATATTTCATTGTAAACTCAGAAATGGAACCAAAGTCTATAATTCAAATACTGAATTTATTTCAATCAATATATAGATATATATACATATATATATATATATATATATATATATATATATATATATATATATTAAGTCCTTCAAATAGTGGGGTAGGGGGTTATTACATTGACCATCCCCCTTAGCGAAAAGTATCTGTGTGTGTGGGGGGGGGGGGGGCGGGGGGGGCGGGGGAGGGGGTTATCTCCCACTGACGCCCATACTTAACGAAGATTTGATTTGTAACAATTGAATGGGGATGGGATGCTCCAAGAAATAGTGTATCTGCTGCTTTAAAGTCGATAACTTAATTATAATGTCACAGCTAATGTTCGAATGGAATTTCCTTGCTACCATCAGAGCTTAATGCGTTCAAGATAGTTTATTCCATAACGTTTTGTTAAACTAAATCTCTATGGTAGTTCAGAACATTTTATAAGATTTTTCAATGACGCACTTGTTTCTTTAGTAAGGTAAAAACAGTTGTTCGTAGCGTCAGTTTAATATTATATCACACTGACGTTTTGTTGTGGGTAAAAGTTTCATATTATTTGAAGTTTCTCATATTTCAATTTATTTTATTACTTACAAAACATGTTCATCTCGTTCTTAATCACTTTTTTGTTCGCGTTACTAGCTTTCAAAATTTCGCCAAAAAAAACACATTTTAATGCATTTTTACGTTAGTTTTAGTAATTCAATTGGTACGAAAAACCGCGTTAGTTGATTTACTTTTTTACAGCTGGATACAAAAACAAAAAAAATGCCTTCGCATTACGTTACTCTAGAAGAAAAAATAATCGGCAGTGATTCGTGACTCCATTTTATTCATCATAATTTAACAGCACCAATATATAAAAAAAATAATTATAGAGTGGGATGATATAAAATATATATGTATCATATTTCCAAAATTACTTAAATTTATATATATATATTGATTATTACTTTGATGTTTCACGCGGGATGTGTCTTTTGGTTAATTCATATTTGGTTTCATACAAAGGATTTATAAGAAATACATCAGATATTGGGTGCCATTTTATATACCATAATTACCCACTCCATTACTCTTGCGATGGAACAGACATTCGTGTCTTATTAACGTAAGTCTCTTGAGTTCTTCTGAGCCTTCCGGAACCAACATATAATAATGGGCTGTAACTTAATATACCAGAAGCAGTTTACCGTGAGTATCAAATTACCACTGAGACAAGGGCGAGAGTGCTATAGGACGAGTCTTGACCAGGAGTTATCAAAAGCCCAGAGTAAAATAAAAGTAACAGAGGTAGCAGTAATAAATCAGGTAATATGTCAAAATGTTAAAGCTTTCGTAAACGCTTGAACAGGCCAGGGTATATTGGCGGAGAAGGGACTGATTCCCATTGCCCACTACTTGCATAGGCAGACCTTGCCGTATATGACCGCTAAGGCCGCCACACGTTAATTGTGTCGTGTCCATTAATTTTATGAGCGAGACTTCTATCCGCAGTGATCTGCTCTTGCCTGTTAGAATTGGTGTAAGAAGTTTCAGAAAGAATACAAAATTCTTGAGGATAATAAGCAAACTGGCGTATTCCTACTGATATTAATTATAATTATTATAATTTGATTGTTCACAAATAACATCCCATGTCTGCAAATTACACAAATTATCCTTCGTTGGCCGCAGGACTTATTCACATAATTCAAATCTTATTGAATTATGGACCAACGTGAAAATGACGAGCGCAGATGACACATGCAGATTAATCTGACAAATATTACTGTAAATAATAACAAAAATTATCTTTTACAACAGTCGCAATGCATATGTTTTATGAGCGACACTTCAATCCGCAGTAATGTGCCATTGTCTGTTGGAATTGGTTTAAAACGTTTGAGAAAGAATACAAAATCCGTAAGGATTATAAGCGAACTGGCGTATTCACACTGATATTAATTGTAGTTATTATAGTTAGATTGTTCACAAATAACAGCTCATATCTGCAAATTACACAAATTATCCTTCGTTAGAAGCAAGACTAATTCACATAATTTTACTCTTATTGAATTACAGACCAACGTGAAAATGACACGCGCAGATTAAATAGACTATTTTTTACTGTAAATATTAACTGAAATAACCTTTTACAACAGCTACAATGAATCTAAAATTAGGGACCACTATAAAATAATATCCCCAGCTAAAATGGAATAATATTATAAAAACTGAATAATGCAATCTATCATTGCGATATTCTTCCAGATATTATACTACCTTGATGAACCTACACCGATGATACCAAATACATAGATCGTAGTTTTTAAAGTTCTGATAAAATAGGCTTATTTGTCTACATCACTGCACATTAAGCTGTCCGATTGATTTCGAAACATCTGCCTTCTCCTAAATTACTTTATACGCCTGTTAGAAAATTGCATCAGGAGATTCCTGGAAATCCTGGGAATGGTACGCAATCGCAGTAACGTGCAGAGGAGTTCGAGTATACAATGAGCGGTCAGCGAGGAGCAAACCTTTCAATAACCTGGTAGTGTGAACACTCCTTAAGTCGTGTTATATATCTTCCTCGGTTCAACTACTACTTGTTGTGGCGCAGTCTGCCATGTCTCGCCAAAAGGAGAGCTAAGTGTCGTGGGTGCTAAACTTTGGGATGGATGCACACTGAGATATCCCGCTCTCAGTGGTCTGACTGAGATCCCTTTCCCTTTTCGAGCCCCTGGTGGTGAAACACGGCAAACCGTGCTAAAACAAGCAGCGGTAAAAGCGAAGGAGATATAGCATGACTGCAACGTATAACCGCTGCGTAAGAGCGGAAATGGTGAGATGTTAATGGACTGTGTATAACCTACATTTTTTGCACTGCCGTATATTGCGTACTGCGACGTTTTGCACGTGTTTTAATTTAAAGAATAATTATGTTTCCTGGTTTTAATCTTCATATGTGTTGTCAGTTCTTATTATCTGTGAGGCAATATGTTGTGTACCAATAAGCCTTCGAGCAGGCCTACACATTTCCTGTATACACAATTTCCCAATTTGAATAAGATTGTTAGATTTTCATTGGAATTTAGGATTCAGAAGTTCTTAATTTGGAAAACTTAATACTGGTAGAGTGAACAGAATGTGAATCTTTAGAAGAGATTTCCCGAGAGACCCAATATTACTACAGGAAAACTAAACGTTACAAGGGCGTTATCAATACGCCAGTAAATCTATGAAATGAGAGCGGAAAATGATGTCCCTTGGGCACCTGAGAAGGTGCCTTTAAGCCTTCCATACACTGTGCACACTATTCAGTCACATGCACTTGAATCCTTTTAAACATAATATATATGGGTTGTCAAGGTATATATTACGGTAATATGGTATTCTGACTGGATTCCAGACCTGTGGGCGTGAATACGTCCCGCTCATTCAAAAGAAATTTTTCAGAAAAAGGGGACGTATTCGCGCCCGTAGGTCTGAAATCGCGTCAGAATACATTATTATCATTAAATATACCTTGGCAAACCATATATATCATGTTTATAGGGATTCAAGCGCCTGTGATTCAGCATTATGTAAATTTGATGATTTGCCGAAAAGCTAATTCATTGGTTGACTAAAGGCCTTACATTATTAGCTAAGATAGAGGCCTTGACTTGCTAGTACTGTAATATTCTGCTCTCTTTCCAAATTCCCAACAAATGTCAAGCATCAAAGTATCATCGCAAAAGGTTTTAGGGCTTGAACATACGGTGATAGTAGATTTGATTGTAATCGACTATGATACTGATACATGTTCAAATATGTCCTGGTTATATTCAAAGTTCTCCAAGTTGATGTGAAAACGGAGCATTACTACATTTGTTATCTTAATTTCAAGCAATTTATTGTTGATGCAGATTCGCTTTTTATATTAATATAACGATAGGGCTCCAGTGATATTTTTTTTTTTATTTCACATAGTTTTATATGAAAAGTTTTTCATGAGGAAATATTCATGGCTGAGACGTTACGGAACCGGATAATTTTTACGATGACATTTTCTCGATTCATTTGTTTCACATTACAAAGCACTGGTTGTGAGAAAAATACAAAAGTAACATCACGTACTCTCTCCTGAAATGTAGGTCTCATGTTCCAAGTCCAAAGTTTTTAAGCAAATTTAAATATCAAAAGTGACAATGGATTCGTAAATGTCGCCCATGGGTGAAAATCAAAGGTAGAAATTGATTGATAAGTGGCACCTTTTGATAAAAGCGTCTGAAAGAATCCTTCACATTCAGGAAAGCACGCAGCCATATAAAATTCAATGTAGCTTTTTATCAATTTGTTATTCAGGCCACTGCCTCAGCTTAAGAGCTTGAGCCTTGAAATTTCCATTGCGGGTTTCTTAAGCAGCACAAAGAGTTGGAAAGTCAGGGTGTGCAAAAAAATAGGACCTTTTGTAAAACTGCTATTTTTATGTATATCTATTTGAGAAGAACAATGTCAAGGCAGGCTTTAAATACCGGCTGTGCTATGCAAGTAGTGCCAGATTACAAAAACATTTGGCGGAAGAACTCCAAAACCTCAATCCTAGGGATAACGGGGTCCTGTAAAAAAGTCTAAATTGATTGCCATTACATTTGTTTCACTTATACCGAACATAATAAGTGGCTTATTGTGGCAAGATTTATGTAATCAAGAATCTTAAGGCGATCTATTCTATTCACATCTCTGCCACTTTATAATTTGTGTGATTTTAGCTTAATCTGTGTACATATTAATGAACTCTAATTTACTTAAGAATTAACTCTAATTATGTTAAGAAACGTTCTTATAACGCCTCTGTGACGGATGTATGAGATGCAACCTTTTAGTAAACATGGCTCATGCACCAATTATGGCAAACAAACATGTCACCTAAGGCGGTCAGGTGCATATGTGCCGAAGCTTAAGGGTCACCAATGAGAAAACGCCCTTTGCAAAACTCTGGTTTGTTTGGCTTGCCGCCAGATTGTTATTGAATGTGGTCTATTTTGGCATGCCCCCACATGTTATTAACAGGTGGATATAAACAACAACAAAAAAAAAACATACGTTGGGATCTGAATTCCAGGCCTATTAAAAAAAAGTTCAGGTGATTATCTCTAGTTAATAGAAGTTAGATATCGGAATACGCCTCTTTAATTAAGAAATGTTAATGAGAGTGGGGTGCACCACTTCAGTGAATTTGATGTTATTAATATAACCGCATGCATGTCAACCTTTCCCACCTTGCTGATTCAGCGCGCTCACTTACCTCCAAAGAGCTTGGAATAAACTGCTTTGATGTTGTATATAGTGTAATATTGAAATATATTTTAAACTGCCACATGCAAATATCTGTATTGATTCCTTACATTTGCAAACGTATTATATTTAAAAGACTTTAAGCAACTTTCATAAATTACAATATCTTTTTCTTCTTTCATGGAGTAGACTTTAATTTACTTTGTCCAGAGGTACAGAATTCCCTATGTAAATAATTCAATAGGTAAAGTAAAAAATGCGTACCTTGACTTGTAATGGAATCCCAAGGTCTCTTTGTATCTGCTTTAATCCGAAAACTCTGTTAATAGATTATATTATCCCTATGGACTGGTTAATGAAACCATTGTTCATTGGCGAAACCTGAACCTACTCTTAGTTGTCACCTCGTTTAAAGCCATCCACATAAACATAGTAAAGATTTAAAGACAATGGGTGTACTTCATAAAACATAAAATACTTAACTTCAGCAGTCCATCATAATACTCCATTAATGTAATTTAACAAGAAAAAACATTTCCCCTTTTTCAAAGCCATCATCAGGTCCGTGATTTTGTATTCATTGAAATTTCGCATTATATACAGGTTTCGAACGTTTTATGGTTGTTGTTTAAATGTCATAGACTCTGGTATTTCTTGTAAGAAGCAGAAAATTCCTATTGAAACAAAACATAGTCAAGTCATTAACATTCCCGGACAGCTTCACACTTGAAATCTTTTTGTCCCATTATCTAGACCGAATACTTGAAATTAAAACGAGTGAACAGAAGCTCCATGAAACATTTTTGTTTTGCTTAATTTAGCATATATCACTGCGCCATCACCAAATTACATTAACGGTTTATTTAGAACAAGACATCTGTGTTCGAAAAAAGTTATTTGTATTCTGTCTTTGGTACCTTAAAGCATTATTCATTATCACAGGCTAAATGAGGATTTAACCGGAATTGTCTCGATCCATGTTTGCATTGTGTTAAAGGTCATTCACGACAAATAAAGACGTAACCAAATATTGTTATTTCTAATAATAATACATATTATTATCATAAATATATTTGGACATCATGTTTCTTATCAGAAGCACTGAAGCGAACTGAAAACAAAAGGCGAATCGACCTAATGTTCACTCGTAAATGTGAAGTCTTACACAGTCGATTATCCGCTCATTCACAACATGCTCTTTGTTTACTCGGCCGGTGATCGATGCGCCGCCTTGCGGTAATACGAGAGTAACACCACTTGATTGTTATCCAGCTGACCCCTAACTTTTAAAACAACTGATATTAGCAAGAAACTAGCTGTACGCTGACTGACCGAGGAAGAAATTGTCCGGACATCTATAGGCCCCGGATGAAATAAAATATCGCGTTATTTGTCAGGTGACTCCGAGGAAATCAGGTACACTTTGCGCTTGAATAAAAAGTCGGCACGAAAAAGACCATAGCGGAACGATAGCGCACAAAAAAAATAATGTAACCGTGAGTTTTTTTAGATATTTTAGTTAACATTTGTATCACATTTTTGTATAAGCGATCAACCAAGATTGAGGCGAAGAGACGAGTGGGGATCACTTGAATACGCACAGAAACAGCGTTAGACGATAGAATTTCCTCTTTTGGCACGGACACTAGTGAGAGAAATGAAACTCTATAGGTTTCTTCTTCGCTTGATTGAAAGAATATCAATCTGTCTGCCACGGAAAACTTTTTTTATCACATCTGAAATATGCCCAATAATCGTCTGCCATGTCAAGTGACAGTCGAGAAATTTTCAGTTTTCTTTTCTTAGCCCATTTGTCGTTCAGAATTCACAGAATATTTGTTAATATATTATTTTTTTTATTAATAATCCATGTAACAGTCATAAAATTTACTTTTATTTGACGGAAGAATGCTAATGTTAAAAAATAATTAACGGTCGCAAGGGTAAACTTAACCGGCAGATGGCGTGCGTGAAGTTCAAATATCAAAGTTCAATCAAATATGTTAATGAGCGGCGGATCGGCTGAACAATTGTGTCTCTGTTAGATCCAACACTTTTGAGAAATCACATTTCAAGCTTCTCGCTTTCAAAAGTGGTTTATTAGCCACAGCATCTTGGATGTTCAAGAAATCAGACCTATTTTTTTAACTGTAACATCTGTGTTTATCATTCAGTCCAGGAATCGTAATTCGGAAATGGTCATTTTTGCAATATCGGCTTCATTAAATGATGTCTTCTGGAAGATATTGTTTATGCAAATTTATTCTATAAAATGTAACATTAACTTCAATCGATAATGTTACCCGTTAGTTAGGCAATATGATCAGCGTCGCCGATGCTGAACCGGTCATCGTTTTAATTACAAGGATTAAAAAGGGACTTACGGTTTTCATAGCTTTACTCAGAACAGCAAACGATGGCTGGGTTTCATGCCACCAAAACAAAACAAGGCGAATTAACCGGATATCAAGCAGAACGAGGAGGGTGTAAATTACTCGAAATACCGGTTACAAACACCATTTTCTGACATATACTATTTTGTTGTCCAAAATCTTTGTTCTGTGGTTGACTTCATATTCGCGAGCTTGAATTTTTGCGCTTTTCACTTCTTCGGTGTTTTGCTTGGTCCCCATTTACTGAAACAATAATCAAACGCAGTATTTATCAATAGTTATATATAGTTATTTTATATCCTCAAAGTCTTGAGTCTGCGGCGAGGACCATCGGAAGTCCTTTTCATTATTAATGGATAATATAAGATCATATTATTAAAAAAAACACGCTTTTATTTATGGATAACATAATTAAATTTCTCATTTCGTCACTTATAGCAAGGATAACATAGGGTCAAATGTACCTTAGTTTAAGAGCCTATATACAGTATGAATGTTCACCTGTGATGTTCGGGCGTCTTATTCATGAAGGTTTAATATTCGCCATGGTCTCTTGTTTTTCACGTAAATCGCAGGTATGAAACCCTCACGAATAAACTGCCAACCACAGTATTCCGATACACGTGGAACATAATCAGGTAGAAACTACAATTTAGTGCAGTTGGACACGTAATTATCATGTTAGATTATACCTCATACAACAATATTTCCAAAGGACGACAAAAATAAAACCTGCAGTTAATTCCTTAAAAAACGCTGTGGGATACAAAACAACAGGAGAAGCCGAAGAATACTGTATGTCCGTTTTAATTAATTAAATAATTGTGCTGAAAGACACGTAACAATGTGAACATCACATCAACATGACACAAAAATGATATCCGATTTCTTTTTTTTTTCTTTTTGCGCACTTTCAAAAGGAAACCACCGTATTTCAGGTTAGGGATATTCAGGTAATATAAAACCAGACAGCTAAATCCCGAGTGCACATGAGTTTATAATTTGCCTTGTCGCAGAAAACAGTCAGATTTGGCAACCCCTCTTCGGTCACATGTTGAGACTGGTCTACATGGTCCCACTGTTTAACACTGTCGCACGAACAGGGCAAGATCTGAATTTGTTAAATGTGACTTGCTTTTTAACTTTTTGTATGAACAACGTAAGACTTCGCATGCTCTACATATACAGCTTTCTGTATGTCGCAGCATGGCAGGTTTATACGTCTGCTAAAAGAATACCTATAGGCGTGCCGTTTGAAGAAAAATATCCTTGGCTGCGACTGTGCCAGTCCGTCGACTATCCCATGATAGTCTGCCACTCATAAAAAAAAGACAATGTACGATTATGTATGACTAAAAAAGAACAGAAGCAGTCGTGACCAGGTCTCTGAGAAAGATCGAAACCCTCTTGCGACCAAGTTTTCCAGTGAGACTTCCGTGAGCATAAGCCTTCACCAGTGACTTGTAGCAGAACTCCTTTGAAGATTGCACGTGACTGCCCAAGGTTGCGGATCATTTCAGTTGTAGTTTGTTGTGTCGCCAGGTGTGACTGGGCCTATTATAAACCGTTCAATGCATCCATTTTTCGTATAAAATCTCAATTGATGCGCTGCAATTTCATTTAGCAAAAACCTTAATTATTTAATAACTGATGTCCACATATCTATTGAAGAATGCTATATTTAGAGTATTATCTGTTTCAATAATAATATATCGTAGTAAATCATTATTAAATTTGTCTTTGAAGGATCTTATCAGTCTTTCAGATTGAACTGTTAATTAAGTGCACTAGCATCTCACATTGAAATGGTTACTGAACAATACAGCTGTTGATAGAAGTAGGCCTTATAAGTACGTCTCTGACGAAACGGACTGAATTAATGTAGGAAATATGTATACTTTGAACTGTTCGTAAAATCAATTGTCTAGAATTGTCTGCAGGCTCGTTCTTAGTCCTGATGCGTTTCTGTTTCAGACACATAATTTTCCAATACATAGAGGTTTATCCTAAATGGGCTTTAGAAACCTTTTGGAATTGCACATCGCATCGTATGTGTGAAACCGTACAGCAGGGCTATCCTTTTCCCGAAGTTAATGTTTTACGTATAACTTCGTCCGCCCCTGAATACATACAAAATACACAATTGACGTCACATGTGCGCATTAATGCTGCCCATCTCCACGCGCTTAACACATACGCTTAATATTCTTGTTTTTAACGACGGACTTTCCAGATTATCATGTTTGGAGACCGATAATCCTCATCATGAACATCATGTACTGGAGGCAGATTCAATTTTTTTAATCAAACTGGTAATGTTTCGGCGGCCGTGTTCTTTCTATTTTTATGTTACTTCCGTGTTGTGTGAGCCAGAGACAGCAGAGGAATTCAGCTGATAAATTGATCTTACGTCATTTCCTAAAAGTGCTGAGGAAATACTGAAACCAAGACTATCACCATCATGGTTGCTATGGAGACAGCTGTGAGGCCGGTGATTATAGCAACCAGACTGAACCACATAGCACAGCGTCCTTCCGCATGCCCAGCCTCGATTTCGTCCTCCTGAAAGGAATCCCGGGCATTTAAGGAATAACATAATCCTATTATTCCACATAACGGGCAACAGAACACTGCAAAAACTGCAAGTAACAGATAGTCCCTCTTTAAATCCGTATTTAGGCCAGTATGAAAACTGTCTCCGTGCACCTGGTGCGTATGAATTTCAGTTGTGACGCGGTCACAACCGGACAAAAAAGAGGGCTGATTGAATGTAGTTCCGGCCGTGGAATCAAACGTACGGAAATCATTGGAGAAGACAAGAATTTCCTCTCCATTTTGACAACTGATTTCGCTGACGTAAGTAGCCTCATTGGCTCTTCTTAACGACTTCTCTGGAACCGCCAGGTATTTCCCTCGCCCGTCCTGGTCGTTCATATTGTGACGTCATCGTACAAAGCCTTATCTGCAATGAATATAAATAATATCAAGAATCAAGAATAGCATCCGCATGAAAAATCGAAAAAAAAATAACAAGTTGGAAATAAAAACCAAAGTTGTAATACGATAATCACAGAATAGTCGATTAGTAATTGAAGTTATTGACATTTGTACAAAGAAGAAATAATTGGATTAGGCACATAATCAGTGTGCAAATGACTTCCATCTACTTCCTCCTGTTCATGTAGTTTCACAAAACGCCAGTTTTGAAAAGAAAGAAGTTGCATAATTTCAGTGTGGAACCTTATTTATCATTCAACATACGTGCATTTTGTCCCCATGTTCCTACAAATTACCCACACACGGTTTTTTTTCATAAAGAGTTTTCAAAGCCGACTGATTGTAGCCGAAGTTTGTCACTGCGTTGATCAGAGTTTCCAGGCACCCTATTGAATCGATTTGAATGTCTACTGATCCGTGTATTCCCAGCTGGAATTAATTATTCTGATCCAGGGCCGCCAGCAGCCAACTCTGAAAATATCCCCTGACTGTTCCCTGATTTTCAAGGATAAACCAACACGCCAATTTCAAATTTTGTCTGCAAGCGTAATTTCTACAGCCAGCCCCAAACAAAACTTTATTGTAAAAAAAATACAAAAAAAAAAAAAAAAAAAATCACCAGATCCAGTTTCTAGGTATGAATACGAGGAGAATATGTTTTAACGCAACAAGCTAATTACAGGGGTCATGATAGTTCTTCTGCTCAACATTCTGCAGTAGTGGCGAATGTTGTGAAAACTTTATCAGCTGAAGGCTTTAGTGAAATAGGTAGGCATATTATATAAAGCACCTGGTGATTGAAGGGGGGGGGGGGGGAGTGTAAATTTTTTTTATATTTTACCAATTTTTCCAATACGCTCTTTAATTCTGAATTTGTTATGCTCACCAATTTCAGCTTTCTTGATAAAAAAATATTGATAAGCAGATTGGCGGTAACTGTTTTTAACCAGACATTGTGCATTGGTAAAAGAAGTGGGTTTCAAAATCCATAAATGTACAAAATATGGATTGATTTCTTGAATAGTATATGAGTTAGAATCATGAGTACATTTGTTTAAAGACTGATAATGACTCTTGTTATACCTTCACTCTTAATAAGAATTTTTTAACAGTTTTAATGCAAAAGCATTTATCATGTTTATAAATTCATAACAAAATAACAACAGAGAGCCTTCATGGATCACTGGAACTACAATGTGAACTGCCTATCGTTACGAAGAAATTTTTCAGGGGAAAATACTGGGCCGATCAGTGATTCGAACCCATGTCGGTGGCGCACAAGTCCGGCGTTCTAACCGCTTCGCTATAAAACCAAGCTTCACTTGCGAGACAGTTCGGTCGGCTTTTATGTGATCCCGTAACACACCCTCTCTTAAGAGCGTTCTGCAATCAGAACAAGACTAATTATCCCTGAGTCACACTTGGGTGAGCTTATTCCCTGGGCCACAAAGTTTAGCTTCACGTTGGACGAGCTCCCATTTTGTTACGAAGACAAATAATTCAGGGGAAAATACTGGGCCGATCCGGGATTCGATCCCATGTCGGTGGCGCACAAGTCCGGCGTACCAACTGCTTCGCTAGAAAGGCAAGCTTCACTAGCGAGACAGTTCGGTCCGCTTACAAGTCATCCCGTAACACTATATAACTTTCTTTGCAGGTAATGTCCTTAAATAAAGTTTTAATAATACTGTTTATATGTTGTGTATTACTGTCAAGAATTGGCTAATCGCTAATTGTTGTTACCATATTGTGTGTATCCATCATCTGTTTCATCAACTTAGACTTTAATGAAAAATCGGAAGGAAACAAGGAAAATCTGCAAGCACATCAAACCTTTTTTTATTAACAACTGCGATGGCCTAGCCATTAAAGCCCTTTTCACTGACATCCCTAATTACCAAAGAATTCCTTGACTTTTAATAAAATTCCTCGACTTTTCCATGATCCTGTAGAAACAATTTTCTTTTTCACCGACTTCAATAAAATTATGTCAACATTTCCCAACTTTTTAAAGTCCCTTGACTTTTCCCTGACGTTGTAAAAATATTTTTCCCTGACTTTTCCTGACCGCTGTCAACCCTATGTAGATCAGTACAGTTTGGAAAACAGCGACTGGTGACAATATCCTTACAACTAGCATAGCAAATGATGTGGTTGTTCCTCCTTTTTTCAAAAAACCGTTTCTCATTAGTCTGCTATCCTTTCAACTGCTCCATAACTGCTTTGTACGAACAGAGGAGGTATGACAGGGACCTTGTTCCCATGGATTTGCTCTGTGGCCTCCGATCGGTGTAGTGAGACAATGCTTTGCCATAGAGTTCTTTCAGTTCCATGATATAAAATTTGCAGATCAGACAAAACTGAAATATATTATAAAATAATCAATCATTTAAGACATAGTGGGTACACTTCCTATTTATCCTATTTTCCTATTAAACTGATCCTGACAGAGTGATGGTTAATTTATATACGGCTTACCGACGAGTCCTGAGTCATGCGGTACAGCACAACAGTGTAGTTCGAGGAAAAATCTGATGGGAAAATCAGTCGCTTTTTTTCAGTCGACTTTAAAAATATATAAATGTATTATGACAATGATAAAAGACTTTCTTACAGGGATAAAAAGGCTTTCTGATACACCTAAGTGTATGATGTAGGACCCGCGATGGTTTTCCCATCAGAGTCCAAAATTTCGATCTTTTCCCCTGAGCTTCCGTTCACTTTGTACCGAATTCTGAGCGCTAAGCCACAGAAACTCTAAGCCAGTCTTCATGGAACGCCACCAAATTTCTCGTGTTAAAGAACCATTCCCACCAATCCCTCGGGCATTGTTTGTGGTTTAGGCTTTCACACAGAAACGCCATTAACATTTTAGTCGGGCTCGTGGTGGTAACTGGAGATTTTGTAGTAATGCATGTTTACCTTCAAGGTGAGACATTTTGTTTGTCAACTACAGATCTTGGTAACGCTCGGTGATAGGCATGACGCAGGAATAAGTTGGACCGGAAGAAAGACGGTTAAGGTTTTGGACTTCTCAGCTCAAGGCCCCCTTTTTAAACCCCGCTGGTGCTTCAATTGCATAATATTGAAATCTCCCTAAAACCCTGAAATTCAGAGGACTCATTAATAACATTTAATTCTTATCGGATGGACACCTTCATCTTTGATCAGTAGACAGTGGTGGTAATGGACCTATCCTAAAAACAATTGGGCCAGTGAAGACTTGATCAACTATTACCGTTTTCTTTTGCTTGTATATATTTTATCATCTTATTACAACCATTTGAAAAAAGAAGACCTGTATACTGAATCTGGAATTGAAAAAGCTTTTACAATATTTTATACATATCAAGAATAATTTATATTCAGTTATTAAGAGTACCCATGCGTGACCATCCGGAAAAACGGCCAGTGCCAGTATGTAAATGCTATACCACAGTTCAGAGTATTATATTTCTTATAGATAGTTGTCCTCCTGGTTCTGAAGTATCCATTAACACTTTACGTCATCGCCAATTATCAAATCTATTGGCCGCCGCCATTCAGTCAGATGGCAGGCCAGATGTCGCCGCTTCTAAAAAGCTTTACCGTGTATCCAGATGTTTCGCTGAAATATAATCGTAAACCTGCAGCATATGACGTGATTATTATCAGTATGTTTGATCATGCTATACTTTGAATGTTTCTTTTAAATGGATATACGTCGTTTCTGTCCATAACAGTGTTCCCATTCGTTATTTACCAAAATTGAAATTTTGTTTTAGTGATGCGTATTGATATGGATTCACTGTATGGGTTATCGGCAAACATCGGTCATAATTGAAATTCAATTGCATCATTGATCTCTGAATATTGTTGTATCACAAATTCAGTTATAGGACACGCTGGCCCGCCATTGTCTGAGTCCCTGCACCGTTAATGACACTGAAGTGTCCATCTTTTTACTAAAAGATGACAATAATATATATATATAATATTTGTCCGCATAGGGTTTGTTTCACAATGTACTCAATATATGTTTACGATTATAGTACACGCAGGTACAGACATAGTTTTAACGTATGGAATCGAAAATAATGTCTAATTAAACACAAGGACACATCAATGGCTTTGAGTGATACCCTATTGAAATAATTATACTCTCATGAACGGCAGAAGTGTTGGCCATAATCGTTTTACCGAGCAAGGGACATTCAGGACTCATATATACAATTAATACCTGTATAATTTTTATACTCCTGATATTCAGCAAGATTTAAAACACTCAGAATGGGGCACGAGAAATGAGTTAAGTCGCACACTTAGTAACATCAAGACCATAATAACATGTTACCCACAAAACATTTGATGAATTCATGAACCTGTTTTGCAAGACACATTTAGGCCCGCTGTTGACATCCAGGTCTATTATATGTGTATCCGTTTTTTTTTTTGTTTTTTTTTTCATTTAAGAACTGTCACTGCGTAATCATGAAGACTGGTGCTGGTGGCAGTCTTTATCATGCTGACAACTCCGAGTGTTGGCCCCGGGTGTCGGCCAACATATCGACAGGTCAGGGCTGAACGGGTGACGAATGAGGCCCACCGGACATCATGCATATGAATGATTTATTTGTCAGCTGTTAAGAGACTGAGAACCAGAGGGGATTCTGGGAAAGCCTATAAAAGGTTCACTGGCTGTTGCTGTTTGCTATTCATTATTTTCTTGTCTCGGTACACTTACAGAATTTTGAAAGACTGACTTTTTGATTCACTTCATCACGGTCATGGAAATGCTTGTAATAACATGTGTAACATATTTGCTCCATATATAGGTCTGACAGGGCCATATGTAGTTCTCCATATGGATTCCAAATCTCAGGTTTGTCATACACGCGCATGCCTGCGTCAAAACGGGTTATTTTTTTAAATTGTTGGTAATGTGGCAAAGCCCCATTTTCCAAAATAAATGGTCGGATCGACCTTGCAAATGTGTAACAAAAGCCAAGCGTGACAATTACTTTTTGTCACTATTTTATATTTTAGTCGAATTCTTTAATCTATAACTGTATTATATTGGTAGTGCTTGGTATGTGTGTCATATACTTTTGTCACTACATTAACTGTTAATCTTAATCGAGAAAAATAATGAGTAAAATATGGCCTTACGTATTTTCAGAGAATCTTAAATAACTTAATTATCCTAAAAAAGCTACTAAAGAGAGTTTATTCCACGTTATGTCTACGTACGTAAGCTATTTAAACTCGAATCATTTGATATTTCATGGGCATTTCGTCTATTGACTGGATTCCGAAGCGTTTCAAAACAATTTCAGCTACCTTCTCCTAAATACCACATCGCCTTTACCAGAAAACAGGACCAAGGTATTACAAACATTCATATTACTGCATCTCCAGTATCCTAGGCCAGAAATATAGTAACACAAATCTTATGCAGCAATAGTTAACATTTCTTACAAACGTTATTGGTCCTTGTAAGTGATCGAGCGGAACAACAGCATGAATAAAAAAAAACATGTAAGAAAAATGAATCTTACAAATGGAACAAAAGGAAGTTACATTACAAAAAGGTGTGTATGCTATCTTTTTTTTAAACGGAGGTTATACTAGATGCAATAGTTTGCCGTGGTGAGTCAATATTTTCGTACAGTGGAATCAATTTATCTTCTAAGGGTGGGGGGGGGGGGGTGACTCGCAGGATGGGGAGATGACTTTCAAGGGTGGGGGATGAAAGGCGTTTGAGGGAAATCAAAGTTAGGACTAAACAGACACACACACATACATATATATACATATATATATTGTATATTTTTTTTGTCTGTGCAACACATTTCAATATATACCAATAAAGTATAAGGTTTTAAAAATAAGGTATTCGTTAATTCTGAACCATTTTTGATATAAATTATTCCATATAGTATACTCAAGAAACGCGACCAAAGTCTATTATTCTAATTATTTATATATTTCTTTTCAATATCTAGATACTATTCTTTCAAAATTAGGGGGGGGGGGGTGATTAGACTGACTACTGACCTCTTGCAAGAAAAGTAGGGGGGATATATACCCCGAAACCCCCTATATCCTTGGAAGAGGAAGGTGTGGTAGAGTTAGATAATGTCATGAACATATACAGAAGAAGAAACTTTCATTATCCAGAGGACATGACGTTAATTTACCTTGTATTGTATTGTATGCCCTGATACTTACATACCTATAGAACATTTCCCAAGTAAATATTTTACTTCTCACTTTTACTGATTCATGTTGTAATGATAGTCTACAGTTTTAAATTAATTTTTTAAAAGAATTCGTTTCCACAAGTTTCACGCACCTACGTACATCCTCTCACGTGGCACCAGCCTGATAAAACTTGTACCTCCTGATTGAAAAAAAAAAACTCGTTGAAGAGGTTTCCCAAAAGACCCACTATTCTTCCAGGATGAGAGGACATCCCAAAAGCGCTATCATTTGAGCATTCAATGTAATTTCTACCAGGGACAAAAATTCCCCTGGGGCATGCTCTTCTTTTCAATTCTGCACCGCTCACAAGATTTTATCCCATTTAGCAATTTGTCTTTGGCCTTCCAGAAAGGTGATGTATAGGACGGCTACAAAGGTCCCAGAATTTGCTCTGACCTGAAAATGCTGAAATTATAATACTTTGCCAACTTACTTTTCAAGCTCCCCTACATATATCACACGTGCATGGTATAGCCTATTCGAAAACAAGTAAAGATAAATATTGAATATATGAATATATAGTAATATCATCCGTTACTTCTACAATAAGTTAGTCTTCAGGACATCTTATCTGTAAAAAAAAATAGATCAGTCTGAAATTAAATTCGAAAAGAAAGAAGAAGATGCAGGACTTGGTTTAGAATCCTTATCTGTCACTGATATGATAATGCACGAACCGAAGACTTCCACTAAAGCCTTTATCGCATTTCACAAGCAGCCCATCTGAAACGTCTGATACCTTTAAGCAGGATTTGAGATATCTTTCGGGTATCTATGTTTTCTGAAGGATTTGTGCAATAGGATGCGAGCGAAGTTTTTGATTTGTTTTTTTTTTCCACTGGTGCTTTAGACTTAACCAGTAATACTAATAAACAGCTTTTTGTGAAATATGAAGTCAAAGGAATCTTCATTTATCAATCAAATGTTTATCAACATTTGAGCGATCTGTTCTGCCTAAAGGACATGAAAATGCCGTTAATTTAACAATTTCATTTATTCTGTATGAAAATAACCCTTTCAATAACCTTTCAACGTATTACATCCCATTCTTAAAATCAAAATATACATACATCTGCATAAACTATTACAGAATATGTTTGTGTTAGGGATATTTGGTTCGTTCACCATAATTTACTTTATCCCACAGGTGTAAAATAAAAAAGCTACAAAAGAGAGGCTTTGAGGCTAATTAATTTACAATGTTCCTTTCATTATCCATTCGCTTAATTTGTCAAAGCAATCGCTAGAAATTTTATCTTTATAACAGCTGGTAAAACATGTATAAATAGTACCACACAGAAGCTAACACCTTTGCTCCGATAAGGAAAACTACAGCGAACCGGTTATAAGGGATAAACATATTATGTACAAAGTCTGAAATATTGAAGAAATCTAAAAAATCAAAGTTGCCATTTAATTTGTAATTTCCCACTGGATAACAATCAAAGGTTAAAGCGACTGGTTATGCGTTAATTTAAATGGTAATTTCCCACTGAATAATAATCAAAGGTGAAAGCGACTGGTTAATGCGTCAATGGAAAATTGGTCCCTCAAGATCCTGTCTTATTTGGAAAGCACGCAGTCACGTAAAGTTCAAAACAGCTTTTTGTAAACTTGATTCCTGGGCAACTCACAGCCTAATTCAATGACACTTCTGCTTCCTCTGGCACACAGCAGTTGTAACCCCCTAGTCTGCATTAACAAAGACCTTTCGTAAGACCTTGCTCTCTTGTCAGATATAATTGAAAATCACCATTTAATGGGACTAATCACCTATGAAGCATATTGAAATAAATTGGTACCTACTTAAATATTGCCCTGTAAACGTTGGCTTACTCTGTCCACGAGTTAAAAAAAAAAAACAGTGGACCGGGCTTGATAACAGGCGTCAACATTAATACAGCGCCTTGGACTCAACACCTGAAAACCAGGAGATGCCCTGACTGACTTGGCCCCAAAAAGGTAATACATGTTCAGGCTGGCTGAAACTTCGCATGTAGCGGTGACTCAGGCCACGGACCCGATACACGACCTTAGCTACCCGTGTCATTTCCGCTGAGGCCACTGGAAATATGTACAAATGTTGCGAAAGGTTCTACAATAAATTTACAATAATGTTTATACGGCAGAGTTATATTAGAGGCCATGAAGCTCCATGTATGGACCAGTTTGGACTTTCTTTGGGATCTGACGCATAAAATTGGACCCGCGGCCTCGTCATAGCAAGCAGACACACGTTGACCGTGTACCGTGTTTACTAACACGCAAAACCAAAAGAAGGTGTTCAACACCTTAAAGCGATGTATTGAGACCGTGTGCTGGGATGTTTATTTCCTGGAAACTTTTGTATAGTAAAACTGTAAAACTGCAAAAGTAAACTGATAGTGTGAAAGAACAGGCATAATATTGCTCCTGATTATGTCCCTTTAGTTTTATTTTACATTTCTGGAGCATATATATCAAACCATAAACTGTATATTTACAGAAATCCGGGATCTATCAACTCAACATTATTGGATGCTGATGAATCGTGACGTTAAAACCATAAAACAACCATTGAATTGCTTGCTGTGTGGTCAGGAAACATAGAAATTAATGTTCAATGAGTAAGACTTAAATAATTTTTAAAAATTTATCATTGGTTGTGACTTTAAAACAAATACCCCTAGTATTAAAACGTCGTCAGTGTTCTAATTTAATTGAACAGATATGGTTATAAACAGTGATTTTTTTTCTGATTAGATGTTATTTAGTTTGGATCTCCCAAGATCTCTTTGTCTCGGACTTCCAGTTTCTTGAATCCAACACTGCTTCTTTTAGATCTGTTGTACATATTCATATATAGTGAAACATGTACCTTCGTTTAAACATCGCGTCATCCACAGCAGAGTCAACATATATCGTAGTTTCAAATATAATTAAGTGTAGTTTTGGATGACGTTAATAGTACGTGCGGTACAACTATGCATACCTACACGCCATTTGCGTAATAACTCGAAGAAAATGTTTGTGTTCCGTTCACAGTTATTGTTACAGGTGCCCCTTGTTATTGTGTGCACAAGTCTTACAGCTGTCATATCTATCGTGTGACACGGGCGTAACTCGTGTCGTAGCGGCCTCGCCTGGCCGGGTGTTGCACTCTCGGCTTATTCCGTACTTGTTGAACTCTCGCGGAGTGTAACAGCTCGTTGTCGTGCCTGTCTCGAATGTTCGCGGCTGTGCACGTGTAAGGCTCTTTAGATTGTTCGAGAAATGGAAAATTCTCGGCTTCAGGTGAAAAGTTATATAAAGAGGCTGTGTTTTAGAGCCAAGAGAGAGAGAGAGGTGAAAGAATATTCCAGTGGACACAGAACCGTGTGTTGTCAGTTTGTGGGACGTATTCCGATAAGTTTTCCTAACAGATTTACTTCAAATTTTCTTCTGGATTTATGGCGAATTCTATTTGGTCTTCAGTTTACTTTCGGGATAGTTACAAGAGCTTTACTTTGGACGGTTATTCTCCGAGAGAATTTGTGTGAACTGTTCGTCCGGCTTATACATTTTAAAGGATTTATCGCTGTGACAGTGGTGGTATCCAGGTACTGTGCACTTTGTTTATTTTACTGTGTAATTGTATTGATTTGTTATTCTACTGCTGTTATACTGTGTAATTGTATTGATTTAGTGTATTGTAATGTTAGGGTTGTTTTTAAGAATAAATTATAGTTATTTGTTAACAAAAAACACTGACTTCTTTTTTCATTCCCCTAGACATTTCACTCTGCCTAGTGTTACAGAATCTAATTTTTTTTTTATCTCCTTGACAAAATGTATGTTCATCACGCATATGTGATCTGTTGATATAAGGTTGCATAACAATATCTTCTAAGAATCGATCTTATCTTATTGTATTCGCTCAGACGTGATGGTGGTATTCCGTAAGCCCTTAAAACCATCTGGGATGCATCAAAGACCGTAGTAGTAAAATCCACCGAGCTTTATTCCGCGAGGGGCTCGTGTTATTTAAAGATCAAAGATGTTCGGTTTCTGGTAATTTTTAGACTCGGATTTCACATACCTCTATGAGAAAATAACTTGTAAGTCTTGTTCCATCTACAACAAATCGATCCTAAGGATATAAATATAAACTGTTTATTTAACATGGGTTGTACAACTAGTAATAATGATTAATACGAGGCCCTCCCTATGGTTCGGAGGTTCGTATTCTGTAGGGGTGGAGTAAACCGGAGGATCCGAAAAAAAACTGACCTTGGCAACTATAATCCATTCTCATGAACACGCTGGGGATCGAACCAGGGTCGCTAGAGGAGGCGCTGAGCGTTTTACAACTAGACTGTCCTAAAGAGAAAAAAATAACAGTCCGAGCCACTAAAATACTTGGTTAAAGAAAACAGATGGAAATTGACTGGAATATTTCAACCTCAAATTGCGTCTTTAGATCCTGAATAATCCAAGAAAGCACGCAATCGTTTACCACTTAAAGGTCAAAATAACTCTGTGTCTACTTGCTGTTCTCGACACGGTTACCGCGTAATAGCCTTAGACCTGAGGCCTCCTGCTACCCAGTGTGGATTCTTAGCAACAGCTTGAATGCTGGAGTGTGCCTATAGAAACAAGGCCCTTTCTATATATATATATATATATATATATATATCGCGAAGTCGAGGACAAGGTTCACACAATCACCAAACACAGACGTAGAGAGCTTTACACGAGACCTGTTATTCACAATACCTGGTGCGGAAAACCTTCGTTTATGGCGAAATCGCAACGGCCATTGGTAGCAATTAACGTATTTGCTTAAAGCGATTCTTTACACCTATTGTTACGTGCATGTTACTTTAGCCGTTTCACTTTGAGGTTACTAGAGGTTTTGTCATTATAATTACCAGTATTATTAGTTCATGGTAATTAGGCCCATTGGTAGGACTATCGGTAAGCTAATAGTGTGGAAATTTCATTTTAATTTTCACCGTAATTCATAATTTACTATATTAACGGTTTTGCTCAAAATTATGTAACCTTCAAAAATTTAAACTCCTGCTGAAATAACTAGGTGGCTTATTTAAAAAAAAAGTATCATAAGTACGATCGCTTAGAAGAAAACAGAGGTTTAGATCCATATTATAATTATAATAATCTTATTCATTTTTAAGACACAAGCATATGGCATCGTGAAATGTCCTCGAGAAGAGAGCAGCGTTTTTATATATTTATTCATAAGCTTCCAATGTAGCAGCTTGTCATATATTTGAAGGAATGATGTTCCATAGCCTTGGCGCAGCTGAGCTGAATGGCCTTTCCCCTACACTAAGTGCTTTATGTAAGTTATGAAGCTGCATGGCTTTTCAAGACGAACGCAGGTGTGTGGAAGTGCAGAATTGAGACAAGGTACATCAATGACGACAGGCTGTGAATAAATTTATACAACAGGAATAAAATCTTGTCTATTAAATGATCATTAGCTGGTAGCCAATGGAGACCTTTGAACATTGGTGATATATGTCCATGCTTCTTCACTCCAGTGGTTAGTATTGCAGCAGAGCGGAATTTTGAGCAAGCTGCAAGCGAGCAATGTTGGTGCAAAGTGGTCCTACCAGCAGAGCCTTTATTGTCTAAAGTCAAATCTGGGTCTGAACCAGAGCGTGCACAACTGCGGCACAGAGCGCATCATTTAGATGGGGTATAATCTTGTTACCCGCCTGATATTATATAGTACATGGCCTGGCATATGTGGCCAACTTGCAGAGTCATGGCTATCATCATACAAGCTTGGCGCAAGATTCCTTCCCCATTCTGACGGCCTATAATGACTGCATTTTCTTCCCAAACTTTGGGATACATTAAGGAAGTTTTATCTCATGGTGTTTGATGCCACTAGCAAAAGTTGTCTTGCTGTCATCATTGAGATTAAGTCTGTTTTTAAACATCTGAACTCTAAATTTCACGGACACATGTTTCGAGGACTGTAAATTTGAATATTAAAAACTGGACGTTGGGGCATGTTTAATGTATATGCTTCTTGAACAAATAAACATCATGATAACTGCAATGCATATCACCTAGTTCTTCTTGTTATTAGTGGGCATATAAGACTGACTACCTACCTCTGTCTGTTTGTCTGTGATCATATGAAAGACAGTTTCCACTCTGTAGATCTACCTTTGCATCATATTATTTCATTGTTTGAACACTAGATGGTGTGGCTGAGATATGTTACATACTGATGTAACTTACCATAACCACGATATGGCAGCCACGATATTACCACGAAGCACTAAGTTTGCATGTGAATAAAAATTCATTGTGGATGATATATCTAAGTCGGTTGTCTCCAACGATTCTAAATGGCCTGCTTTCCCTTTAGTAGTGTTAGTTGTAATTATATATATATATATATATATATATATATATATATATATATAATTATATAAAGGTCATTTGTTTCCTCGTTCTGAAGCCTGAATATTTTACATATTTTTAATTTCCCTGATCTCTAGAGACACACAACCAAAATGCAATCCCCAGTACAATCCTTCGAATATCAAATTTATTTTCTGATCGTATCAAAATGTTTGAAACCGAAAATACTTGTTAACTTAAACGTTTTACCTTAAATGTGGAAGAAAAATAATTTTGTATTATGAGTAATGTGAGCCTTACCTTGTTACCTTGATATTAATATGTGTTTCATAGTTAGGCCCGATGAGATACTGCACAAAACTGTGAAACTGTCTGCGCTAAATCCGTATTTAATTCCAAGCGGGTCGAGGACGGAGACTTTCATTTCCTGTTTCGAAGAAATCACAAGACACCACCTGCCCCGTGACTGCAGGAAGAGCTTAAGAGGTCTCTTTGTAAACAACTGTGTTTTGGTCGTGTACGTGTCAACAGAAAAAGGACCGACCCGGTTAGATTCACTAATTTCACAAAATTCACTAATATCAAGGATTGGCTATGGAGAAGTAGATCGATTATTTTCTTTTATTTTCGATAAACATTAAAACTAAGAATCGTAAAAGGTTTATACCGACTACCAGCACGAAGATATTGCCAAGATATGGATAATAAACGACACGACAGTGTGTAAATTTTGATTAAATAACTGCAAGAAAGGGCTACAACATTGAATCGATAAAATTCCGAAAATGGCTATGTGTTACAACTGCGATTAATATGCTGTGAAATATCTTGTAAGACTCTCACAAATTTATTTTTCGCGGGGTTTGTAGGCTTGATATCCTCTATGAGCTAGGGCTAAATTGAGACCAAGCTTGCGAAAAAAAAAATACGTCATCTCTGATTCAATTGTGTGACCATCAAAGAATGCCATAATGCCGTTGTACTATATATATATATATATATATATATATATATATATATATATATATATATATATATATATATATATATATAAACAAAACAGAAATAGCTGCTATAAAAATATGTAAAACTGACAAAATATATGTTTTTATTTAAAATTCATTTAATGATTTCATTGAAACAATCCGTTTGAAATGGAATAATCATTCAGTTCAGATCTATGAATAAGCATTTTTTTTTTATGATTATACACGTGCAGATAACCTAAGTGTTTCCCAATTATCATTATAAATCTCGGATAAAATTTGGCTCATGTAGTTACCAAAGAACACTTAAACCCTCTGTCATGTCATTACAGGTGAAATTCAATCGGCAAAACGCGGGCTTGGATCCTGTTCGTGGTAATGGTATATATAATCAAAGGTAGAGATTTGAAATTGACATTTTATTACCTCAGTCAGACAGTAGAAAGCGGCCTGATAACATTTTATGAAAGCCTTGTTAGCCCCCGTGTTTACAAAAAAATATTTAACGACGTTTTTACAGCAAGTTGATGCCTTCTATTATGGTTTGATAGCCGTGCCTCGTTTTCGAGTCGCCCGGTGCAGCCACGTGTTATGGGGTCGTTCGTCATCAGAGAACAAGTTATATTTCCTGCGCGATGAAACAACGATTTTATCGTTGGAGCCGTTTCATATACAGAATCCTGGCGCCATCGGGCTCATCCAGGGTGATTGGATGATTGCAATAAAAGCCCTAGAATGCAAATAATAAAAACATTGCAAAGCGACGAATTGAAAAATGACATTTTATTACCAATAATTACATGTATTTTACTGGTGAGTAAATAAACAGTTACAGCATAAGTCAAAAGAAGTATCTTCATAGATATAATTAATTCTTTTTTCTTACGCTATATTTCGAGAAGGTACTAGTTTCATATTGTTATAGGAAACCTATGGAATTTACTCGGAGTGAAATGTTTAACCAGACTAAACCCGATTACCTTAAACATTAAATGTAAGCCATCGGTCAAATTTACCTGTTCAGGAATACATCTATAACAGATGATAACATATTCCTTGTTCTTAAGATGCAGTACTATGCACCATGGAATTTTGCGTTAAAACACAAGCATTGGGTTATACGTACAATAAATTTAAAGACAATTGTTCAGTCAGAAATAGTTAGACTGGCTCTATGTAACCTAAAAAAAATTCTTGGTACATTATTTCTAAAGCAGGTTTTATTATTTCTATTTTCATGGTTATTTTTCAGTACATGGTTTTATATTATGAATAATAAAATGTAAGCCTTATTTATCCCACCTGGGTTTTTAACATTCACATTATAAACATCTTAAAAATGCCAAGGCTGTTTCTTTGCAGATTCCTCTTTAAATAAATCACAGATATACCAAGACAATAAATTTAAAGACAATTGTTCGGTCAGAAATAGTTAGATTGGCTCCAAGTAACCTGAAAAAACATCCTTCGTACATTATTCTCGAAGCAGGTTTTATTATTTCTATTTTCATGGTTATTAATGGTTTTATAATATGAATTATAAATTGTAAGCCTTATATATCGAACCTGAGTTTTGAACATTGACATTATAAACATCTTAAAAATGCCAAGGCTATTTCTGTGCAGATTCATCTTTAAATAAATCACGGATATACCAAGAAGGTTGAAATAATGAATATTTCAGTGTATTCAGGCGGTAACAATGCATCTAATGCATTATTCAGGGAGAACGACAAAACATACAATTATGCAATTTTCACGAGATACATGGAATGAAAGTTCTCAAGAGGCTCCACCCGCAGATTCACATAATGCGTAACATGTTTTTTTGTGAGATTTGTGAAAATGTTTGCATAAATTTGCCTAATTAAAGAATTTCTGTTACAACGGTAAAAGCCCATACCTTACCCTAGCAGATATAGGAAACCAAATTAAAATGGTAAAAAAAAATATAGGAGAAGTAGAATGCTTGTTAATTGTGGACGGACGTACAGACGGACGCTTAATCACCATGGCATAAGCTCATCGGGCCGGACGAGCTAAAAACTGTGCAACCCTGGGTATAAAAATAACGAACGGGCAAACAGAGTTTGAAGTTTAAAGCCAACGTGGATTGGAAAGTTTGTTGCGATCTCGTTGAGGGAAATTAACCCAGTGATTTGTGTCCCTGACCAACTGATAAAGGATCTATTCATGTAAACATACATCGCGATGGTGGTGATACTGACAAGATGGATGGTTGTTAGAGGGCTGTATTATGATGGCTGTGCAGCAGATACAAAGAACATATCCTGAGTAATGCCATACATCACGTGTGAGCAGACGTGCAGGTGTTGCGCGGGAAACTGTGATAAACAAGATCGTCTGCTGTAAAACTTCCCGCCTTACGGAGCTGATATTCCCTGCCCTTTACAAGTCAAGAGGCTATTTCCCAGGGTGTAAAACGTATTTATAGATGTTTGGGAATCCTGAAAGAGAAGAGTTATCAATTGTGGGCGCCGTTTTAGTCAGATACGAAAGGTTAATGTTGAGGTTTGGAGCCTGAGGCTGTAAAAACCGTAACATCAGCGGTGATCAGGGATGAACAGATACGACGTCAAGTGCTACCTAAACTTGTTCGTGTAAGGCTTAACTGCGTGAATATATGATAAAAATATAGTGAAGGCTACTGTGGCTCCAAGGTATTATACGGTCAGTGTATACAATAAAAAAGGTGAACGAAACATAGAGAAACCCAATATTTTAATATTTTGTGAAAAAGATAAAAATGAATGAATAAAGTATATGTAATATTAGTAATTGAGGGATAGAGGCTGTAAATAATGTTAAAGTTGATGCATGGGAAACCTTTTATTATTATTTTCATTTTAAATTATTTATCTACTATAACTGACTTCAAGGCAAGTATGCCGCATTGTTCTACAAGCAGATTTTTGTGTGACCTGTATAAGAAAAATTTCAAAGTTTTATTAAAAAAAAAGGGAAACGTAGGTTGATGGATGTAAGCGTCCAGGCGATAATCTCTCTGCTGAGAGAATTTGATGGCAAAGACATGTTTATCTCCATAGTTTAAAATTCAGTTACACTTTCTGGACCACACCCAAATCAAATGAAATTATAATAGGATTAATTCCCATGCATGCCTGTAAATACCTATATCGTATTTTTATTTTATACTTATTTTATTTTAGAAAAAATAATGATTTGATGAAACTTATCATGAAAAAGAATGTACCATAGGGTCTGGCCGTCGTGTAGACTGACACACCACCAATGAAATATCATCAGAAATTCAGTGGTTCCCTCTCATGACCAAATAAAAGAAATATCCTTGCAAGTTTTAAATGTATCATCACCAACATTACTTTTTATCAGTTGATCTTCACTACTTTGTTTCCCCTGCATTCAGCAGACATCACCATGTCAGGAATGTCCTAGCTTTTAAAACAGCCTAGTCAAATTGACCTAATCTTTCCATTTGTAGACAGAGTTCACAGACATGCGGGTTTCTTGATTCAATTTCCTTAACGTACGGCAGATCTAATTCTTTAAATCATCAACTGCTGTTCTTTGGTCCTAAAATAGACGTTTTAAAAGGAATCGCCAATGCAATGCTCGCCCGTCGGCTATTTTCTAGCAGATCTAATCTACCTCAGGGTCACAGTGTTTCTGTGCTTCTCCTACACCGCTTCCAGTGTATTCATTCTGCTCAATGGTGCCAAATTATTTTCACAAATTACCTGTCACGTAGGTTTGCTTGACAAAGAAGATTGATCATCCATTTGTTGGGGTTTCGCATACACCACCGAATCTAAGTTTTGAAAAGTGATTAAACGGGGCGACGTAAGAGAAAGTTTGGAGTGCGTGATTGATTTTTTTTTTTAAACAAACAATTTTCCCGATTAAGGTTTTACAAGTGTAGAAAAAAAAAACAAAGCAAAAATCCAAATCTTGTCTCGCGCTCCAACAAATGTCGCACAGTGGTGTGCCTTTTTTAGACTTAAAGGTCGAGGGTTCTGGCCTCGGAGTTAAGGACTCAAGAAGTCTAACTGATTCCATCTCGAGCCCATTAGAAAGTAAAGTTCTGTCACATACTACCTATATAATTAAATAAATATGCAAACTACTAACTACCAAAAAAATTATAAACTCTTTATGTGTGAAGCTTTAGCTCTGCATTTGGAATGAAATGTAATTTAAGTAAGAAACATTTGTAAACTTATATACATATACACATCTCCAATTTCTATTTCAAATTCCTTTTATTATTTGGATAAGGAAATTTGTATTGGACTCGGACTTGGACTTGGGGGTCTAATTGATTTGAAGAAGCTGGACTTAGACTCGATCTCAAAGACTCGGATTTGAACTCGGACTCGAGTGACCCGGTGTGGAAACGACAACTGTCTTTGATTTTTCGAATATCGATAGGATCTGCGAAAACTAGTTTAGAAGTAAAGCAAAACAAACAAAAAAATAAACATTTGTCTCGTGTTTCCTGTCTTAGATAAGATCTCCGAAAGTATGCCAAAAACATGTCTTCATCTGTACGAATCTAGACTGGTCGAGTCCGAGTTTAATTTTTAATTCCTTTTATGTCGATCTCCATCTCCTTTGAGTTCGAGTCTGTAAGAAACCGATTCAAAGTCAAATAAAGAAATATTTATTAAACTCAAAATGAAAATATGTATATCTTATGCATGTTCATGTTATTTTTATCGTTGCTATTTCAGCTTATTGCTAAACTACATTTAGCCGGCGGTAGGTCCTATTTGGATCTTCAGGAGGGAATTCGTCCACCATAAAAATATCACCAACAATCCACGATTTTATTTAAATCTAGATGAAATATTTGTCAGCAGTGTTCACATATTTGTCTTAGTGACATGTTTTCCAATCTTAACGTCAGACCCTAGGGGACGTTTGTCAACTAGACTAGAGATGGACCGAACCTGATTTATCGAGGCTTAACTTCCGAGTCCCAGTACAAGTCCGAGTCCATCTCTGAAAAGTCAGTATTGGGTCCTGCATAACTGTCAAAAACGTAGGCCTCGAAATAAGGGTTTGGATCCAATTTGTCTTGTGGTAGTGAGGAAAAGTGTAACTTTATATATAAATATATAAATATCCCATTTTAAGGACTCATCATACGAAACAAAGCCTTTTGACCATTTCCTTACACGTTCAAATATTTTGAAAGCCTCGATAGAGGTCTCGACCAGAAAGCAAAACCGTTCCGTTTAAAAGCACTTCAAAGAACGTCAGAAACATTTAATAATGGGAAAATATTATGTCTATTCTCGCAAACTCATAAACTGCTTACGCCTGGCATTAAACACAAAATATATATGACATAAGTACGGTTAAAATCCACAGAATTAAAACGAAATGTTGAAATACAATAGCTTAGCCAATCACTGTTATAAATAGTTAAATGACCAGTCACGGGTTTAGAAGGTTAAGCCGAGTTTAGTTTGGGATATTGTCAATTTTATAAAAAATATGTATGGTAAAAGAAATTTTAAAAAATATACCTTAAAATATTGCTTCACCAGGAAAAAATTCATAAAAATGCCTTCTCATGTTAGAACGGAAGACACACGACACGTTAACACCACAACTTAGAGAAAGCTTGTCATATGTGGACGAACAAGTTTTATATCTAAGTATTGCTGCAACTCTATACACGAGTAAAAAAAATCATTTTTTTTTAAATTAGGGAGCATTTCAAGTGAACTGTTAAATATTATTCCCGTATTGGCTGTTGAGGTACGTGCCCGAGACCGTGGGCATGACATCATATTAAGTTGCTTTCCTTTCCAAACATTTGTTGATATTCTTGGAAC
Source organism: Sipunculus nudus (assembly GCA_026874595.1). NCBI lineage: Eukaryota > Metazoa > Annelida > Sipuncula > Golfingiida > Sipunculidae > Sipunculus > Sipunculus nudus. Next base: position 49,691,348 of record CM049307.1, on the reverse strand, counting down.
TTTGGGCCTGAGGCCTTTTTCCTGAACAAACTTATGTTCGGTTCTGTTCCTTTCCGGAAAGTATAATTGACTCCGTGAGGAGGGTATATGCGTTCATCCCCGCTCGTGTGTGTCTTTGTGTGTTTGTGTGTGTTCAAAATATAACTCTCGCAATCATCAACGGAATCTCATGAAATTTTCAGAGCATTTCGAGAATGGCCCAAGGAGGAGTTTATTGGATTCTGCCCAACTAAAACTGAGTGTTGATGGAGTAGAAGAATGCAAACACGTTTTGGGGAACATCCCTCATTCTAGATGTCAGCATTCATGAGAATGCATAAATGAGATTAAAACTGTTTATTTTCTACAGTTTAGGAAATACTTGTAAACAATTCGTTAACAAAACTTACAGATTTATATTTCAGACAAAGTCATCCAGATGCTGCCCCTGAATTTCAAGATTTCGATCCAAAATATTCTGTCTCAGCATGAAATATCTTATATTGCCTTTCCAGGAACCCTAATTCTTTCCATTAAAGCACCCATATTTTTCAATAAAGCGTCGGAGAACAAGGGCCGGTAGCCTATATGATCTTTTCTTCCGGCAGCCTTCACAAAGAATTAAATTAAGCGCTTGGGGTTATATCATAAACGACCGTTCTGGGCTGACGTCGCGACCGAGCGATATTGATAAAACCCCAAAAGCATCCATTGTGGGGTTTGTAATGCGCATTTTATCAATAACCCCAGGTCTTCAAATCCAGCACGTGTAAACGATTATGGGCCATTGCAGAGGTAGCTTATATTATACACCGGAAACATGTTTTGGAGTGACATTTGTAGAAGCTGGTTATATTCCGGCAGACGGAAACGTGACTCGTGTTGGTGAACATATCGTGTCTGCAGTTGACAACTAGAATACGGGTAGTCGACAAGCGACTACGTGTATCCGCCTTAATCAGAGTGGAACGGGTGAAGTGAGGCATGGATTGAGTGGCAAGGGGAAATAGAGTGTTGCATATTAGCATGGATGTCTGCAGCCAAATTGTGTATGTAGGTTGCCCCCCCCCCCCCCCACCACAAAATCCAGAAAGCCGTCCAAGTTGTATACATATGCAAAATTTAAGGCAGATAAGTCAAACCACTACATGTATATGAGTGATTTAGCCCGTGGCAGACAAACAGGTGGACGCTGTGCAAAAATGGTTGCAGGTGACGCCACCAGTTTTGCGTATGACAAAAAGCTATGTGAGAACTATACACATGCAAAACTTTGGCCCAATCGGTCAAACGGTTCCCAAGATATGAGCTTAAATGTCTGCTGCATAAACTAGAATGCAGGTGGCGCCACCTGTCATAAAATCAAGAGAGCTGTCGGGGATGTATAAACCTGCAAAATTTTGGGCAGATATGTCAAACCACTGCCGAGATATGAGTGATTTTATCCCATGGCAGACAAACAGACAGGAGCTGTGCAAAAATGGTTGCAGGTGGCGCCACCAGTTTTGCGTATGATGAAGAGCTATGTGAGATCTATACACATGCAAAATTTTGGCCCAATCGGTCAAACGGTTCCCGAGATATGAGCTTGGATGTCTGCAGCGTAAACGTGAATGCAGGTGGCGCCACCTGTCATAAAATCAGAAAAGCTATCCAGGATGTTTACGCATGCCGAATTTCAGGTGAATTAGTCTAGTCACTGCAGAGATATGAGTGATTTTAACCTAAGGCAGACGAACAGATGGACACTGTGCAAACATGGTTGCAGGTGGCGCCACCATTTTTGGTTTATGTTATAAAGCTCTCCAAGGGCTACATTTGTGCAAAAAAAATTTCCTGATCGGTCAAACGGTTCCCGAGATTTATGTGTGGAAACAGACGCACAAACGGACGCAGAGCGCAGAGGAAAGGTCAGAGGTCAAAACAAAATCGGGGCGCAGCAGATCACATGTGGCCCGAACATAATCCCGGGTTTCGTAAAATTCCGCCCAGCGGTTACGGAGGAGTTCTCCGGACACCTACGCGGCGGCGGCGGCGGCGGCGGCGTGCAGCTGAAAACATAGTATCCGCAAAACTCTGTTTTGGCGGATACAATTAATGCAGCGCGGAGTATAAGTGCACTCACAGTTTGTTGAGCACATATGTCAGCAAAAGATACGGACATAACACGGGCCCTGTTTCAGGTGGGGGGGGGGGGCAGGAGGGCATGTCACTAATTTACTGATCGAAAGTACATTTTGTCCCCCTCAATTCTTAGAGGAATACAACACATTAAACAATTTCTGAAACTATTCCGGTAGTTTATAGTTTCGTCATATTCCCGTCAATAGTCGTTCAATTGTACATCCTATATTGAGGAATTTAGAATATTTCATGTGTCAGTTTCCTTATTGAATTTGCTATAAATGTTAGCCTCTTTTATGCTTAACTAAAAATAGAAATTTAATGCAACATTATTTTTTGTAAATGAAAATAAATTTCCATTATACTATTGATATTTATAATATGGGAGAGGATTTTGTCATGTTTGTTATGGGGGGGGGCATTCCGGAGAATTAAGCGGGTGTGCTTCGTTCGAGAGTGGGGGGGGGGGGGCGTCTGTCAGATCCCCCCCCCCCCCCGCACATTCCCCAGCAACAAGGTCCGGGGGCCGTTGGGTAATTGGCACGTGTAACATAATGGCAAATGAAGGAATGATAGATGCCCCTTTCATCTGTCCTGGTAATTTGTGCCTGAACGTTGTAAAATTCCATAATTTATCATGATTTGGAATATCATGACAAGTTTGCCTCATTTATAGCTGGTCCGTCTGCACTCTGTGAACCACAACTGTGTCCTTGCCTAACGTAAATTTATATCTCACATAACCTCCACGCTGATTTGAGGAAAAGTCGATCTTAAAATATTTCTTGGACCAGAAAGATCAGTTGATGATCAATAATATACTATATATTTAACAGTTTAAATAAAAAACAGAGAAGTTTTTCATAAGACTGAAAAAAAAACTATATAATGATGCCACTCCTTATAATATATGCTTCGGGACTGAAGACGAGGGGGGCGCGCTGTTAATGTGTTAGCCTGAGTTCCCGGGGGCAGAAGTGAGCTTGGTATGCTTAACATAATATAACCCGCAAAGTAATCTTTTTAAATTAAAATATTTGCAGTAATATCGCTTTTGATGCTCATATCAGCTTATATTCGGCATAAAAACACACCTTTCAGCTATATATATAGGGCGTGCTTACGAATTGTTCGCCCCTCTACTTTTGGACATATTCCGTAGCCTATACTTTTTATATTTTCCGTCATGTAGACCCCTGGATATATTGAAAAACTGAAGTTTCATATCAGGAATGAACTATATTGACCCGGTGTTTCAGTTGTTCCCTCAGGTCAAATCGGCACACGTAAATATTGATATCATATTCAATTTTGTCATCAACTCCAGGGCAGTGCATAATGTCACTTGTGAGCACCATGAATAATACCCTCTGGCGGGTAACATTTCAATAAATCAATTACACAACAGACGACACGATGAGGGAAATGGAATATATACCTCGTGTTCGTCGATACAATACCACGGAACATACATACTACTTCTCTGTACGTGGCTGCCAGGAGACTTTATTTGATGCCATGGTTATAAACACCAGGGCCCTCAAACAGAAGAAAAATCGAACAGTCCTGGATACTCAGGCCAACAGTTTGGAGAGTCAGGTAGAATTTTGGAGCGTCCCAAAGGGAAGGGACCTATGTAAAAGTCTGATTGGTCATGTAAGTTTAAATTCTTTCCGATTGCATCATTATCATTGCAGCCAGGAAATCGCGCACCCAGTCGGACGCTCGGGCACCCAGAACCGAGCGCCAGAAAATGATTAGGAGCATCACAGACGCTTACCCCCCCCCCCCCCCCCCCCACACACACACACGTCGTTTCTGAAAGCCCTGCTAACAACAGCCATTTCCGGAAGAGAAGACACGAGAAATAATAAGGGAGATGCTTTATTCACAATATGTTGCAATATAATTTACTTGATAAATTGCATGAGTATCTAAGCATCATTGAAGATCATAATTGGGAGAGCGCTCTAGGAACGAAAATTGCTATGTTCCGGAAGAACAGATGAATCAACTTGTACAAGCCTTATGCAAAAATACCGTTGTCGGTCTATTCTGAACTGTAACAGGAAGTTTAAACCTTTTCTTGCTCCGTAGGATCTCATAAAAGTGTCCAGACAAATCAATCAAGTTGTGAATTGAAGCAGTCAGAAACGATTCCATCATACTGACAATTAAATTAGTGAACTGATAAATGTTCACCTCAGGACTCGGGGCCATCGCGTGAGAGTGACACATTATCGTGAACAGGCGCGATGAAAAATCACTTTAAAAAACCTGAAACGGTCACACGATTTAGACATCAACTCGTCAAGTCAGCCTTGTAGCCGATGTAACGATTCTTTTAGGCCGCTTAAAGAAAAACGTGCTGAATTTAAACCTGAACCAGTGCCTTAATAATATGTCACAGACTGTTGCACTTGTTCATTAAATAAAAATATTAATAACGACCGGCTTCTAAGAGATCAAGCATATAGGTATTCAGAGCCGGGAGTTAGAATCTCACTGCGGCCACCAACGGGCTTAACGGGGAGGCCGTGAACCACAATCGCGATTCAATCACAAACTTGTGCCCCTTTCGGGGGTTTCCCCTATATGGTTAAGATAAGGATATTGATCAAAAGAAGCGTGTGTTATCGCCCTGTCTGTCATATGATCATGCTAACGTTAAATAAATAGCTGAACCTCTAACAAATAAATTAAAAATATATATATTTATTTCGGTATGATCCAAAAGAATTGAACAAAATTAAAGCACATTTTTGTTTTCTTTCTGAAAGCTGGCAAAATCCGCAATTGTATTTCTCGAAGGGTAATCTTTAACAAATAGTGTCACAAATTCCATAGAACAACTGATTTCGTTTGTGTGGCCTTAATAAAGCTTTATCCTGTTTACACGCAAGATTATTCACAGGAGCATTTTCGTAGCCTTGATATTACGACCTTATGTAAATCTATAGATAGAACTAATGGTGCCCGTGCATATCAAATACTGATGTAATTGATGACCTGATTTATTTAATATCAGTATGACAGTTTGTTGTGTATGCTAGTTTTGTAGCTATTTGTATAATTCAGTTGGTCACAAGTTGTATCTATATCTGTCAAATAAAAACTCTTTATCCTAACTGACACAGCCATGGTTCAACAGTGGCACAAAAGCTTATACTGAATACTTAACCGCACCTTTTCAATACCTTTACCGTAACGAAGCTCAAATTTCTTATATTAGAAAGATAGTACAAGTAGCAAGTAATCGTTTACCTAATTTTCATGGGAGATATTATAAAGAAAATGTTCTACCGTTGAGCAATTGTAGATTTGCTCGGTTAGTGCGAAATCATTCTTCATACACCTATTGTAAAGTGAAAAACCGTTAAACTTTTTTACAAGATATGTTAAATATACATGTATAGTGTTTTCTCTTGAAAATATCAAGATATCTCTCAATACTCTGTTTGCTTACTCAATACTCTGTTTGCTTACTCCTGTACACAGGTGAAATTAAACTTGCAAAGGGCACGATCAGTAGTGCAAAAACAAAATGCACGCCACCTGTTGGCTTGGCCGCACAGTTTCACAGATCAAGATTTACCAAGCTTCCAACAGGTGTTCCCTCTAGGTTCCTTCTCTCATGTTTCTTTTCATTGTTTTTTGGAGTTGATGCGACAGATCAGATCCCTTGTTACGGAAACAGATAGAGTTTGAGTGTGATTACTCACACACAGATCTATTACCATGTATAAAGGGGTCAACTTGAAAGAGTAAGGACGTGTGCACAAATGTTTTACTGGGAAACGTTTGTATTCGGACAAAATGCAACTAATACCATGTGATAAAACACCATATTAATGTACACATTTATGTACCTTCAACCCGCTGTGGACGGCATGAATATGCAAGTGTTTTTAGGCAGGATAAACTGCCGTAAAATATATGATAACAACTATACTCATTGACATGTTTCTTACTGTTTCCTCTAAAACTGATTTTATTTCTATTAATACTGTCTCATTGTCAGTATATACCGCCATGTATTCTTAACATGGGTTCAGAGGACCTAAGAAAACTGTAATAAGGCCATTTAAGCACACAGAATCTGTCTTACAAATACAGATTCCATATCTATTTTATAAAAAAAAATAATACACTTCCACGCTACATTGTAGGCAAACGGCTGGCCTATTGCGAAGGTGGGTAATTGTAACTTTAGAATTATTTGCGTATACTCGCTGTAGTATTATGTCAGCAGTAGATAATGTGACCGACCATCGCTTCTTTGTTGAGCAATGATTCCAAGTAAGCTCACACACGTGTGGTGATTTTGTTCCAGTCTAGGCCATAATGATGTTCTCTCCACTGGTGAAACCAAAATGTCGGCTGTAAGTCCCATATCCAATAAATAAGGCGTAACCAGATGAGTACAATGTACTTGTAAGACCAATAAAAGGTAGGGTTCTAAGGCACCGTGCGCCTCAATTTTAACCCCCTGTATCAACATTTTTTTATTTTGATTTCAATAGAAACTTACCAATTTATATAAGGCTCCAACAGCTCGTATTTCTTTCAAAAAGATAAAATAATACAATTTTGATGAGATTTACTTTGCTATGTACTGCTTTTACCTGTTTACCAAACCATTCTGTTATTAATTATCATGCTTTTCCCTGATCATATGATTTTTTATCGAAACATACAAAAAAGGTAACAAAAAAAAAAGAAATCGCGCTCATGCACTGATTTCTGGAAAAAGTGCCTGAGAACCCAACTTTTTTTTATTTGGCCTAATGTCTCGGAATAAATTACCGTGAACGCTGGAGAAAATTACCTTAAACTACCAAAATATATTTGTAATGCCTTGTTAGACAAATATAAATATATATAAATATGTAAATATAATACCCTTCATCTCCAATGCCCATGCAGGTTTCATACATCTAATTTGTTTTATCCTCGTTATGTAATATCATAAACAGAGATATAGATTAGCCTAGATATTAAGGCTTTGGTTTTGGGTTAAAAGTCCCCCCCCCCCCTTCCACACATGTACCGAGGCTAAGTGCTGACGCTTCAGTTGAACTTAATATACTTGCTCTAAATGTCTAAATACAGGCACTGGCGTCAATTTATCTTCCGGAGGAGGGGGGATGATGACTCGTAGACACACACATATATATTTTTTCAGCGTCTGTATGCCACATTTCAAATATATATATACTAAATCACGTGTCAAATGCATTACAATTAAGTAAAAGGTTTTAAGATATAAAGTATTTTGTTTCCAGTAAAAATTCTTTCTAAACAATGTTTAGATACAATACTTCACGGTAAACTAATATATGGAACCAAAGTCTATCATAATATTTATCAATATATTTCATTTGCAATATATAAATATTATTCTTTCTCTGAATATTAGGGGATGATTACTTTGATCATCCTCCCTTGCCATAAAGTGGGGACATCCCCTCTTATTGACGCCCCTGGCTGAAGGTAATGACTTTCAGATTCGTTCTAGCTCCGTGCATAAAAATAAACTGGAATTCAGGAGACTTAACACTAAATACTACTCTTATCATATGGTTTTCAGTATCCTCTTGTAATAGACCGCGCAACATACAGACCATGGACCTTTCCTTTAAAATTTTATCCGGCAGTGCACCAAGATCCGAGGTCACAATCGGGTCTCCTACAAAATCCACATTCAGCCATGAAGTGTGGTCAATCGGGGCTTAGACAGCTTACCTCAGGAGCTTATCAATTAATACCATGGAACATGCCAATCATAATGGAAACTGAAAGCCCCACCCCCGGGTGAGATTTAGGAGGCAAGATTGTCCAAAACGCCTCCGCATGGTCAATGAGTATCACTCAATTTGAGCAAATATAGAGGGTGCACGTTCTCATTTGCTTTTCAATATTGGCATCTGCATAATATATCTTTCCAAATAATGTGCAGTTTTAATGCTCTTAATTATCTTAATGTCAATCCGGAGCAGTAATCGCTAATTGAGAATGGACCATTAACGGTCATGTGGGTAATATATGACGTCAGTTCATCATCATTCGATTAACCCACGACTAGGAGAACAGGTTATAATGGCTCATAATGACAGCTCATTTATTACTTGGAATTTAATACTTGAAATGATCATTGATGGCTTTTGTACATGATTAATATATTGTACATTGATTAAAGATCAATAAGGTGTCCTTAGGGATTTAAAACCCCGGATTGTATACTTACAATATATATTTCCAACAAAGTTAAACCTTTTTAGGTGTATAGTAGATTTAAAAAACTTAATTGGGTAAAATTACAGATTCTTTGGTTATATTTCATAACTGACAATATACGTGTGAATGTCGGAGATGGTAAAAATAATAAAAAAGTGAAAACGGATCAATACTCGGGGAAGAGTAAACATCTCGATTCGAATGTCCTTAATGGAAACACCTGCGTTGCTTTCATCATTTAAAAATATATAAAAAAATCATAACTTAGATGTTTTCTGAGCTTTATCGGGAATCTAGTTATGGAAGCCCATTATTTGCATATTGGGTAATATAAAGCTAAGTAGACTCATCCTTAAAGGTTTTTATTGATTTCCTAGCAGCGCACTTGATGACCCAGATCCCGGAGTCACCTCGACCTTTACGTGAAGTTTATTCTCCTTTACCTAACCACCGGTGTAAACAAAAGGCACTTTTGATAAAAAGGTAAAATGTGGTTTAACTTCCGGATCCTTGTCTCCATTACCCCACGCAAGTTACAAACGCATGCGCATACCGTCACCTCCTATTCTAACCACCGACACTGCACTTTCTACCCTGTCTTATCTGAAAGACACAACTTAAACAAGACTTCTTTAACTGCCATATGACAGTCACGGATCACCACGTAGCCAAACTGAAAAGTGCTGAGTCACCCTCATCATATGATCCAACATGAGTGAATTCAAAACGGTACCCTAGAAATGTTGGGAACCAAATATCATAAAAGTGTGTTCATTCACATGTCTGTAGATCTTATTGCTTAGAAGAGATCGACATTGACAATCTGAAAAAAGTGCATGTTTTGACCCCTGACTGAGACCTCGAGTTATAGGTCAAGGTCACTGAAACAGGGTCAAATTAATCAGGCCACCGTAAGGTAAATCCTGAGAAAGTTTCAATGAAATAAAAAAAATGTGGCAGAATAATAAAAATAATAAACAATAATGACAAAAACAAATATCACCACCTATCCATAGATGGAGATAAATATGAGATTATAATTTGGCCATAAAAGAACTGGGTAAATAAAACTGGGACTGAACAAATCTTTGCAGATATTCCAATAAAGTTGAACAACATTTAACCATTTGACAGTTCATACGTTTTTTGTCCTAAAGTCATGACTGTGAATATGCAATTAGCTTAGCAAAGCTTGCAGAGAAGTGTGAAATTTTAAATAAAATATAATGAATGAGTACACAAAGTGTGCAAAGTTTATCCGTCTCTTCTTATTTATTCCCTGTCAATAAATTACTAGATTGAATCGTTCCTAACACCTATGTGTGTTTTTATCTGAAATATTCAACCAGTGCGAACGAGAACGAACACATTCACATTATGTCTTTTGACTTTTGACCAAATAAAACACGTTTGACGTGGCTGATTTTCGTATAGACATGAAATCGGCGGACATGATTTCCAGTTATAACTTTTCAGTTCAGTTCTTGATACATCTTTCACTGCCTCTCTGACGGCTTTCATTAACAGTGTCTCACAATACAGAATTGAGTCTCACAATACAGAAATGTTTCTCGTATTACGGAATAAGATATATAACATTTTTGTATATATTTTGGTGGAGATAACCGTCTTCAGTTTAATGCATACTTAACTAAGCTTAACCTGAATGAAACCATTGCAATTTGGGACTGTGTGTCGGAGCAACAGCACACGCGTCCTGCCATTTAAGGATATCATTAGGCCTAGTAACAACCATACCTGAGGGTCCTAAGTGTCAATCAATCCCTATATATATATATATATATATATATATATATATATATATATATATATATATATATATATATAATATGTGTGTGCTCAAACTATCGTACAAAAAGTCCAGTGAGATGGATTTGACCAAAATTATTTCTTGTTTTAAATTCAAAATGCAAAATAAAGTACACTAACCTGTTGAGCTCTTTCCGTGTGACGATTGTGGTGTATTCTTTGACCTCTTGAACCATAACTCCGTGATCACTGTGATCTTATTACCTGACACCTATAATTACAATGCCCCATTCACCATGTATCTGTTGCAACTTCCGATCGAACAGTGATTAACTTTAGTTCCAGATTTTACATGGACAAATTACAATACTATATGTACTGAATACGAACCTACACGTGTTTGCAGGGCTAAACACCGCCAGGTTTAAACACAGGCTGTGTATGAAAACAACAATTGATCGCTTAGCTTAGAACGGAGGCGGGGCTACCTGTCAATCAACCAAGGCCAACCAGTCGCCAGTTGCTATTCACTGCGGGACTATACTCTTCCCCAGTCGGCCTTCAAGCCCGGTTTACCAGTCAAACTCCTTAATACCAACCATTCCTTATTGATCATGTTTGCCGCGGACGGTCGATGGAAGTGACAGTAATCTGTAATGAAGATAGCGTCTAATAATGGTGCAACGACCATCACTTCTGACGGGAGCTGTCCGATAAATAGATTTGCTTTTATTTATTCCTTAGAGGCCATCTGGCCCTGGCGTTCAAATACGACGAAAACTGCGAGTTATGAAAAATCGATATATATTATACGAATACTAGACCCTGTTCCAATAACTTAAGATGGTATGCCGGGACTATCTCTTAATCCTTCTTTGGTCCGCCCATCAGCACACGGCCCTTTGAGATTTGTGTAAAAGAAGTGTAAAAAATATACGGCATTGAAAAGCCATCAAACATCTGTTTGAATATACCAAATATACAAGACGTAGAATGTGACATAGCCACGCATAGCTAATGGATTAATGGTTACATTGAAGGATGGCATATTTGATTCAGTTTAATATAGGAATGACGCTTTGTATGATTAAGCAAATTTCATTTTACATAATTCGTTTAAAAATTTTTATGTACCTTTATTATCTTTTGGTAGTAGAGGAGCAATAATATAACCTGTCACAATTGCCTCCTTTACGTTAGCAGTGCGGATGCGTTAAGGTATACATGGATTTATGAGCTACATCTTACTTACAAAACGCCTTTGAGTCAAATAAATATCCCATATGATAAATTTTATGCCAATTTATCCCAGGATGTATATTCTTCAGTTGAATTTATATATCTCGCTCCTAAATAGTGCCCAAAATTGATGATCAAACATAAACACTGGAGTATTGATGATAGTGTAAACTGATTTCCAAGAATCCTGCAATGTAAGCGAGTTAAATAAGACAAAAATACTGGATGATAACAGAACAGCATGCCATGTTTCATATCAAATAAATGAATGAATACATAATACAATCATTAAAAAAACACGACCGTTTTGGATGAACACCTTAATCACTGAAAATAAGATAACGGATAAAATGAAGCGTCTTTTAGTGCATGTTTGGCTAACATTTAAGTTGAAATATTACAACGGCCGTAAAGCCATAAATAAAGAAAATCTAAATTATAATGGCAGGACAGGATACGTGTCAGCGATATGTCACAGTTAATGGCTTATGCCGTCCCGTGTATCATGTTAATTCGGCCATCATGTTGTCAGGGTGACAGAGTAGCTGACGGTCGCTAGGTCTCTACGTTCTGCTGCCGGTGCCCGGTTAATGACTGGCTCTCACGCACAACACACATACTGGGCCGTTGCTTGGTTCAATGCCAGCATGAAGTTAATCGGCCAAGCCTCGATGCCAGACTGGTGATCAAGAAGACCTTGAGGTGGTATTGCTCATCTGTCTGTATGTCTGTCTGTTTCTCTCTCTATCTCTCTTTTGTCTCGATGTCTAGACGGTCAGTCCATCAGACGAAAGCCTATATGTGGACTGTGGTTGTTTTTTTTTTTTTTTTCGCGAGGGTTTTAAATTCATAATTTTCATGAAAGGGGGAATATCGCGAGAAACACAAAGATTCAAAAGGCTTATAAATTATGTCAGATCTTTCAAAATATTGGGCTGCCGTCCAATCAGTAAGATTTTGCGCGTATTATTTTTAAATATAATATTGTGTAGGTTTTTAAAGTAAAGAGATCGCGAAAATGGAACCCTCGCGAAACACTGAAAACTAGAAATCGCGAAAAATTAACCCCGCGAATACGAAGCCGACTATAGTATTTACACTCCGGGAAGGTGAGATCTCTCTCTCTCTCTCTCTCTCTCTCTCTCTCTCTCTCTCTCTCTCTCTCTCTTATTCTTTATGTATGCCTGCTATGCCTCTCCCACGGGATGAACTCACATGGGTACGACTCTGTTGGTTAGGGATTGTAAGTATAGAAAGCCTAAGCCCATAATACCTTGACCATTATAAAAGCATTGAAAAGTGTAATGAAGACCGTTCATGGTTGTAGGGAAGTTCCATTCTTAATTTACATGTAATGGCCGCAACGGCGACAAATCAGTACAGGAATGCATGGAATTTTAATTATTTCTTGGTCTACATAAACGCTTAGGTAAAATATAATGTCCGTTTTAGCATCATCTGCGAAGATTAATTCGGGAAATATACATCTATGACTGTACATAATGAATGCAATGATCTCTGTTTTTTTCCCGCGTTGCCTTGTCGTGCAACTAACATGTAAAGACTCGTGTTTTTATGTTCTAATTAAACACAAATACAACACAATGGTTACTATATTGACATAGCTTGCAATTTTGACGTCTCTCTAGCCATGAAAACATGACCCCCAGGCTTTTTTAAATAAACTGAATAGGCCACGTTTAGGTGTTAGGCTGCTGCTACACTGTACCCAGATCATATTTTTGATTATGCGAAATAATACTTTATGAAAGAAGTCTGTTAACAGGTCGCGGAAACTACGGATTCTAACTGGATCGCCGGTTATTAAATTAGTACAGCAGCTTAATAGCACTTAATTCTGAGCACGTGGTATCCATGGTTATCGGTGAGGTAACACGAACTCGATAAACTGTTTTCGATTAATTTCATCCCTACATGAGTAGAGTTTACAGGGACGGTAAAACATCGGGAAGATCTTTCTGTTCAGTATCTGTGGGGACAGCAGCGGCGCGTCTAATCTCAAAGCTAGTTCCTGAGCTCAGCTGGCCGATGGATTCAAAAGACGATTAAGATAGACAAAAGGGAAAGAATAAGGATTTGGTTTTGAATTGCCACTCTCTGCTTTAAGGGCTTCAAAATCTGGCGAGGTTTTCAGGGAAGGATCCAGAAATGTAGTCATTGGAATAATACCCTCTGAAAAACCTTGGAAATGTTAATGTAATTTTTTACACAGTTTATCTATATAACATTTTAAAACCTTGATCGATGGAGGACTGATTTTTAAATGAACTCTTATTTCATAATTTAGTAATTAAAATCTGATTATCTATGTGGCAACCGTATCAAGTATGACTTATATTTAAAGGAAATGGGAAGAAATTAATTTTTACGAAACATCTACGCCTAGAAGATATTTTACAGTTGTTGAGGGTGTTACAGAAAGAGGAAAATATATGAGATAAATCAAATGGAGAGCTGAAATTTGTTCAAAATCACAAATGATCTACAAAACACTGAGGATGCCATTAATATCACAAAGAAAGGGAAGAAAACATATTAGTATTTATATGTGTATGTATGTTTGTATGAACGTATATGTGTGAATCATAATAAAGGTTACACTTTGCCCAAATGTTGAAGGGTAAAATTGTTTTATTGTCTGAAACTAACTGCACAAATGACCAAGTTTATTTGTTGACTCAATTTACTGTACGTTTCTGCTTGCGAAAGTTTTAATACCATATTAAACGCATGTATTTGATTTACTATAGGTGGTAACTCAAGCTGAATAATATTATACATTCACTCAAGCCACATATTACGAAATTTGCATCTTCATAACCTGAAAATAATTTCAGTTAGTTTCCAGCAATTTTTTTATTTAAATTAACATTTTATTTAAACAATCAAAAACATAGATTTAACCTTATATACTTGCAACACGTATTGTTCAAGTTCGTCCCATTATGATATGAGTAAATGAACTATTATTTATTCAAACAAGACGGAGCTATGAACTTATAAATATATTATTTTTATACCCGTAAACAGTGGCAGGGACAAACTATGGTTCGTCCCCTTCCCAGAAAAATGAAGCAGACATTTCCCCCTGTCAGCCTGAAACAAGGCTCATGAAACAAATTGTTGGTTTCCTAAATGTGAATTAGACTCTGCCCATTCAAGCAATACTGTCTTGGGAGATGACCAAACTTTAGCTTGGTTAGGTCTTTAACCTTAACATTTTACTAAGTAAATTATCGCTCCAAAAGGACACGGCCTTCTGAGACCAATAAAAAACATTTCCCGCCAAGCCTAAGTGTCTGTTTAGCAGGACCTGGTGCATACCAGTGTAGTTCAGTCCCACTCGCAGACAGTTTCTATTACTGCTTGACTGACCCGAAGCATTATCTATGCGCGCCGTTTTAACGCTAGAGTACAGATGACACTTGCCTGGGGAAATCTGCCATGGAAGAAAAAGAGAAAGCTTAAATTTGGAGAAGCTAACAGTCAACCTCATTCACATCAGCATTGGATACATGACCCACTCAAAGTGCAAGCATGTGTTCAAGTTGCAAACACGAGTATTTTGACTACCTCAAAGTATCTGTATATATATATATATATACCTCAAAGTATCTGTATATATATGTATATATATATATATATATAATGTAATAATACATTACTATATAAGACTTGGGTTTGTGCAGAAAAATGCGTGTTCATATATGCACAATTTATAGTATACTCGCATGACAGCTATTTTCCTTGGTAGTTGCAAAATTGGAAAACCATTAGAAGGAAGTATACGTGGCTGGATTGTTTGAATGTGTTACTTGTAGTTTATCAAGTTACACAGAAGATAGCTCACCGAACTTTAATTGCATTCGGATAGTCTGTGCCAACCATTTGGAGGGAATGTTTCGTCTACCGACCGTCTATTCCACGACGGACAGTAATTAACCCTTAATCAGTCTGTGCCTTAGACTGGCCTGAATGTCAAAGTTGCTGCATAAAAATATGGATAATATGCTTGCGAGTAGTTCGGTAATAAAAAACAGGGACCAAGACAAGGTAATATTGAACAAAGAGCAGAGGTCCGCGAGTGTGACAGGACCGTCTGTGACAGAATCACAACTGTTAATAAGTACAAAACGGGAAAGGCCCAATACCGAATATGAGAAACACTCAAAGGACCCTCATAGTTTAGAGTTGGTCAAGCAATTTGGACTCGATATTGAGTCTACGTTTACAAAACACGCACACGTTTTCAGAGTTGTGAGAGTTCTTTCACGTTTTAACGCGATTTCGGGTGCGAACATACGCGTCTTTGTCGCGTTTACTTAGCGTTACCTGCGACTATTTTTATTATTTCCAAATATTTTTTAACACATCGCGCCTAGCCTCTGCCCACGTGGGTTCTTTATCATACGTTTTTGTGCGTTTTTTGTGAGATTTTTTGCGTCAACATGCGAATTGGTCCGACATAGACGATTTCACAACATGATCAAAAACGCAGCCAAAACGCGAGGAAAGTCTAAGAGCCGCTTTATACTAATACTGACAGCTGGTATTTACCTGAACACACAAATGATTTTGCATATCCATCTTATCTTGATAAACCCTTGATTAAGGCTGAAACAGCAATCGCCGATCTCGTTTATCGGCATCTGTTGATAATCACCAAGTGTAAGTGGACAATAAATAGCTAGTAATCTCCAGACTCATTTGCCAGCACTCTTAGGTTTGCTGATGTATACAAAACTTTTTTTCAAGCAGGTGATTTATGAATTGAGGTGAGATGGTTTTGCAAAACTGCAAACGTACACTTCTGTGGTTTTTCATTTGTTGTTTCAGGCCAAACCGAAGTATGTCCTTGACACGCCTCTATTACGGAGAAAGATTCCGTATTCGAGGGCTGACCAGGTTAATATATTCACACTATGGGTGGTCCAGGATGTCCAAGAAAGTCACAGGGTGCAGAGCAGATCTCACCGGATGGTCGATAATAAACAGGACAGACACGATTAATATGAGTTTATGAAGAATCAATTTATAACGCGACCAATGTGGTTTTTTTTTGCTGTTGGGGTGGCAGTACGCTCCCGAGGCAGCGGAAATCTTGCACTTCTAAAGAAGCAACTGATTTTCACGCTGCCAGCTTTGACCGTTTATGATATATTTAGACACCAGATGGCGGTTCGTTGTCCGCTGAAAAAAAAGTGCGTATGATGTGACAAGCAGCCAACAAGATGCCAATAATCAAACACTCGACAGGCATCCTGGCTCCGCCCATAGCCGGGCTTAAAGCGCCGATTGATATCACTTTACGGTCAAATTTTATTCTCGCATCATCGACCGATTCGATTATGACATTATGACTGTGTTACCGTAGCCATGTATCTGTTGTCTTTAGAACTGAAACCAGCCAGCGAGGTGTGCTCGCAGCCTTTGTTGTTATGTTTCGTTTGAATTACAGCTCACCGGCCGGGCATCCTATGTGCCCAAGACCCTAAGCAAACTACGCCTGGGGCAATTCTCTCTGAGCCTGTGGCCTGTTCAGACGGTTACCGGGGCGATGAACTGTCAATCAAAACAAAATGAACATAATTTGCTCCGTGTATTCCTCGCTTGGCTGTGTCTTCCAGTACAAGGTCTCATCTGATTGGACAAAAATACAGTGCTCCCCTCTGGTGTAGCAATTCAGGATACGAGGTCATAACAAACAGCGCTTACGATATAGGAAGTAGCTAGGCCTATAGTTAAAGTGCTGTGTAAAGAGCGTAGGGTGGCAGAACAAGCTATCGGGTTCGCATCAATTCTAGTACATGCAGATGTGCACAACATTTCTAACATTACCTTTTCATTTTCATCTGCTTGTCGATCTGTCATCTTTTTCCGAAGTGAGATATTAAGTGAAGTTATTCTGTTGGGGGGGGGGGGGGATATTAAGCATTGCATTTACTGTTGGTTTTACATATATTCATGCAGCAATTATTAATAAAAAGGCTAGTTTTACTCGGAAAGTCTGTCTCTGCGTCCGTGATGTTGGCTTGACAGCTTTGTGGATCAGTGCCAAAGGTAAGAAAGGGGGTAACTAATGGATTAATTTTCTGTAACAACATTGTTACTCCATTGTTTTGCAAATATAACAAGACCATAAACGCATATATGTCAAATACTACCACACAGACAATATTTTGTCCGACCCATGAATAGGTGTTCTATCATAACATCATGACCAACAGGCCCATATCAGTTATTTTAGAATTTTCTAAGTGTCATGTTGTCATGGCTAACCTTGACAGGGAAGAGGGCGCCTTGCCTCAGATGGACCAGACAGAAAGGGAGGCGGTATGAATAATGACTACATGGAGGATATGGAGGGCAGCGCAGGGAATTCAGTTTCTTGACCCTTCCTTAGAAGATCTCAGGTTTTTTTTCCTGATGGGAAATAGGTGGAGGTTAGCCGTACTTCAAACAGTCACTGCATAATAGAATATGCTAGAACTGATAGAAACAGCGATTTGGTTCCAACTAAAATTCAGTAGCGCTGACTAGAAGGGAATTGGTAATTAAATGGCGGGAATCTGGGTTCGGAACGAAGTTAAAAGAATTTATTCCGAGGCTAATTATCACGACCCGATTGACGACACAGGGGCGTCTATACGGGAGGATGGAAGGGGGTATATATCCCTTACTTCTTGCAAGCGTTGGTAAATATATTAATAATTGGATTTTGGTTCCATTTCTGAGATGACTGTGAAAAGTATATATATTTTAAACCTGCTTTATAATTAACCTATACTGGGAGCAACAAACCTTTTTTTATTACTTTATACTTAATTGTAACATATTTGAAATATGTCACACAGGCAATAAAAGATATATATATATATATTGTTTTATTCAAAGTTGTCACAACTTTGAATACCCTCCGAAACCTTCTTATCACCTCCCCCCCCCCCCCCCCCCCCGATTTACACGTTATATATGTAAAGCAACGTAAAATTTCGACATCTGGATTTTAGCCTGTACAAATGGTGGCATCTCATAAACGGTTTTGAAATGTTTGCGAGGATTTTACTCAGATTTACGACACGAAGATAATCTGAGGATAGTCTGCGGAGAGAGTATGGTGGTAAAGGAAATTATATCGACCTGGAAGGCACCCGAATATGGTTCCTGGAAGACCATGCCCACACCTGTGATTATTAGAGAACTTGCGGGTTTGCATTCTGAGTAAAGTGATGTATCTATTTTGATTAAATTTAATTCGAAATGTGAGATGCATGCTGTTGTAGAATGTTTTAAATTGAAATATGAGGTGCTTGCTGTGCAGATCGGTTTTACATGTTGTGTAGTCTCGGATTTTATTGTAAAAAACATATGAAAAACATAATGTTCCAGGCACGAACATAAATAAAATCAGAAACTTGAAAACAGTTTTTTTTTTCTCTACAAGTGCTTTTGGAAGTTTCTCATCATGAATATTTTTTAAGCGTTACATATTTTGCCACCTCGACAAAGTAAGAGCAGAGTCCGCCCGTTAGGAAAACGTTTATTTTACCAATTTTATGAATTCTGCTCAAGAAGCAGTGGTCTTATTTATAAAAGGTAAAAACTTAAATAAGCAGGAAACGCATCCTGAACGGAAAACAAATAACATGTATTTATCCTTGAGTCTTAAATGTCAGAAAATTGTGCCTTTGACTAACAACAGCTATAATGACATTATGTACCACATCATTATTTTCTGTTATTATCACACTTCGCGTAGACGTCCGAGACAATGACCTTGATTATTTCATAAGAGTTACATTCAGACAGCATAGGACCTGCCACTGCATGGTCCATTTTAATGGCCCTTCCTCGGGTAACAAAAGAACTGAGCTCATCTGCTGTATCCAAATCTGGAATAAACCTCTCTTAATACCTGCTGTTATTTAACAGTTACATTCTCTCATACATTAAACACAAATTTCTTGCGCGGCATTTACCGATCTAAACTTTATGCCACAATTATCAGTTTGTATTGTTAAAAGTTTAAATAGAGAAAATATCTATAAAATATGTATGAAAAACTATCTAACAGAATTTTTATTCCTGACAAAATAATAACATATTGGTGACTTATTTCCTGTCAATTGTCAGACAATTATATAGAAATGAAGGTAACTATATTCATGCAAAGGAACAGGAAAATTACCATTAAAATATAGTATAATACATAAAGGTGTCATGCAATACATGTTTTTTTTTTTAATTAAAAGGGATCATTATGTGCAGTAATTTCAGGATACAACACAAGCTTTAAATACATTTTGATGTCTGCACAAACGCAACGCCTATTTTATATAATTTTGGTCTGGTGACTATTGACCTGCGGGCTCTGGTTGAGTTACTGTCCCATTGCTGGGTCATACTACGAAGACACCCCGAAAGGCGCTTTCGTTTTGTGAGTGAAACAAGGCTTTTGGGCACAGCATTTTCTAGACGCTAATTTTCTTATACCTGCATGGAGGTCCCTAGTTTGTGAAAACCGAATGTTGGAACTTGAACAATGGCTGATTTTTCATGAAAAGGCCAAAGTGCCAAGTTTGCGACTGACGGATATCGGTTGAAGGGGTATGGACACAAAATCACCTGTATCAAAATAACCTAAATATTAGCCCTATATATGGTGGTAAAATAGACACCATTTTACTTCCCTTTTATTGTTGAATAAGATAGATATAACTGTATTTGGATAATTTGTATGATTGTTAAGTGCAGTTATATCCAATTAAAAATATAATTTTGATTTATTTTTTATGTACGCGAATTTTTTTACATACTTAATACGTATGAGCATTTATTTGAGAAAATTGCCCCTCGGGGGTAGGGGGAGGGCTCATGAATTGTGCTATTTGAACTCACGATCATCCGGATTTGAGTCCGCCGCTCTAACCCTAGTAGAGCATACAAAACACTGGACCCAGGAACACAGGTACTAGACCCGCTTGTTGGTATCACAAGCGTGAGTGGACCCCGAAAATTAGATTCATCAGTGTCCCACCTGGATAAACTTAATATCAGATTCATATTCATCAGATTCATTCAACACTTGCTTCAAGATAATTCAATTAAATTTAGTTTTTGCTTAAAGTTATATAATCCCGTTCTTCATAGCTTTAAGTAAATTAAGTCTTGGCGAAAACGGTTTACCATTACATTGGAAAAGTAAAAATAGCTACAGTCAGCCTATTAGGTCGGTGAACTTTTATTGGACATAATTTCAATCCGACAGTACTGTGGGGATTTAGGCGATCCTTGGTCTCTTATTACGCTTATGTTTTTCCTAATTGACCTGCCAATCTGATTTTAATCATGATCGGGTTATCAACACATTTATAGAAATAAACAACATTTTCGTTTCTGTATATCTTACAAACAATATTCGAATTTTTCACCAAATTACGCTTGTCACCGAGCTGTCGCTTTGAACTAAACAGGTCATAACAGGTCATGACCTCGGAGCGCCTTCTCCCTGCAAATATATGAATAAATATAGAACTCTCGATGTCTGTCCGCTTAGGTCGTAATATGTATTAGATATGCTGACGGTACGGGAAAGTTTGTCCGTTGGCCAGGATAGAGTTGTCCGCTATCCGAGTTTACGTTAAACATAATATAGAGGCAAAATTGAAGGGACTGAGATTTAGTGTCCGCATTAGTGAGTTGTCCGCCTTACTGAGTTGTCCGCAAGTGGAGTTTCACTGTATATATATATATATATATATATATATATATATATATATATATATATATATATATCCATATATTTATGTTAATTAATAATTTGTAATTAATTTGATTTAGCATGAGAAAACATTAATATTACAAGGGGAAATACAGTTACATTTTTAAGCTAAAACATGTGACTCACTTGTAGATCATGTAGAGCCTAGAAAAAAAAATCACCCAATTTGTACAACTTTCTAAAATAGAAAGTCATTCGCTGAATGACCAAAGAAGTTCACACGTGACGGGGCCAGAATCATAACGGCCAAACAAATCCGATGTTCCAAACCTAGTAGTCAAAACTGTTCACCTTCTTTATGATATTAGAATCCATCTGTAGCAGATACGGGATAGGTTTTCAGACTGATCATATCTAATTGGTCAGTTCCCCTATGAAGTTCTGGTTTTTAAGATCTTAGCATAATAACATATTTGTTTCGCTCGATGCATAGAGGGAGGTTATGCAAGCTCTGTCAAATTATGCAAAATTTTGTTGTTTTTTTTTCAGATGATTGACGCTTTACAATGTTTAAGGTCACCTGATTGGTTGCTCCTTAGTCCCATGCTTATTTTTATTCATTGAATGAATATGCGATTAAGGTCGCATAGAGTTCGTGGATAGGTCAATTGACTTGTTGAAACTTCACGATGCACCTCACACAGTTGCCTGATATAAATAAGATGGCCTCCCCGGTTATAGAATAACCCGGAGCTTTTTTTAAAGGAAGACGTAACGTATTCAATACGCACCCACTAGAACACAGTATATGTGAAAAAAAATCTCCTTTCTTATGTCCAAGCAGCAGTGTCTGCACAACAAAAATTTGAAACATGACATTTCCCTAGGTCCGCATTAACCACTTTGTTATTTGATTCCAAACATATCTCAGCAATGATCAGATATCATAGAAGAATACTTGATATGGTGGCCCAAGGATCCATTCTAATCTATTCTTCACCTTTATCACCCCATGAATGCGTATATATTATTATGTACTTATGCGTCTGCGGTACATGAACATGCAGACAGAATGAACGCTGAGTGATGTTACTAGTATTCTGTATTATTCATGCCGAGGTCAATAATGGTAATCAATAGCTTACCAAGGATAATGCATACATCTAATTATATCCCCGAATGTATGATGGTGGTGAACATTTATCTAATTATACCTCCGACAGGTGTGTGTTCTCTTCGCTGTCTGTCAGCATCCGTACACAAGTTGTGAACGGATTTATTTTGATGAAATGTTGAGTATTAGGATAATAACCAAGGAACAACTTATTACATCCAGTAAACTGGATCACCATCATACAAATTTAATTCAAATGGTTATATACCAGAGTGATAAAGGTCGATTTCCTTTTCTGGCAAAGGGCTAGAATTATTTGTTCTAGACCCATGTTGGTTATGCGTGACACTTACATATATAAACGAAAACTAGATAAACACCAGAGACTCCGATAAAAACCTTACTTTAAAGGATATGTTGCTTACCATTTATTACTTAAGAAGTTAAAAATACGATCTTTCTTTTTCAATTTATCGGACCCGAACACCTAGTGTCAATCGTTACCAACAGATGTCGCTATTGTGGTACAAAAGTCTATTGGTATAGTGTATCATCTTGGTACATCCTGCGTGTTGTTTTCATGTCTCAGATAAAAAATGATAACAGTTGCATCTTCACGATAATTAATCCTAAAACATGTAACACACCCAATAAAAACAATAATATAATCAAATTTTCAAGGTAATTTATCGTAAAACATATAATACTCAACAAGGTCACATCAAATAAATATGATAATATGGTCACATCCTCACGGTAATTTATCTTAAACAGATAATACTCAACATTTCACAGATAATAAAAATGTATTTCAGTTATCGACCTTAAGCTCACATTCGCATCCCTTGTTCTTAAATCGTGTTAATGATCCCGTCAATTTACGTCATATAAGAAAACGGAATATTCATATATATATATATATATATATATATATATATATATATATATATATATATATATATACATATATACAGTAGAACGCCTGCTAACGGCCACGCCTTTATAACGGTCAATACGTCTATAACGGTCAGATTTTCCGGTCCCGAATTTTCGACCGTTATATTTCATAATCATTTTGTTGTCAATTACGGTCACTCCTCTATTCCGTATTACGGCCAGGTATCTCGGTCCAGCAGCCCGGGAAACGCCTCAATTACGGTCAGGGAAAGGTAACCACTCGACCGTGACTGAGTTGTTTGATACGTAGCTAGCCTCATTAGAATGCACAATAGTAAGGCATGTGTTCCCACCTGCGTGTATGTTTCGGTATCAGTCTCGCGAGCCGGATCTTAATCAGGGTGTTTGTCATTTAATTAACAAATGACAACCAGCGGGTTCCGATGATTATGTCATCAGAAAAATTGTAGGCACACTGTTGTTCTTTTAAACTTTCTGTAATGTCCTTGTGAACACGTACATCAAACGAAAACAGGGCGGCAAACATCGCAGAGTTTAATTATACATGAATTATTATGAATGCAAAATAAACAATGTTACATGTATAAAAATATTACGCATACTCTGTCCCATTCACATATGGCTACAAAGAATTTGGACTTTGCCTATCAAGATGAAATTGTGGACTCGAAAGTGTATAACAAATAGTCTTCCATAACTGCTTACTTTAACCAGATGTAAAGAGTGTATTTTGTGAATGTTCACATATTTCTGCTGATACTTCCTTGTTATAAGTAGGTTTTATGGATACAGAGAGCTTCTCAACATTTGTGAAAATATTATTGATATACAATATGTTTTTAATTTAATAACAAACACTTGATTTATATATATATTGTTGGTAATTGTTATAAAAAGGGTTGACGTGATTGTAAATATTTTATTTTTTTATTGATAACAGTAATTATTCTAATACTCTGTATAAACGATTATTTTGTTGATGGTAATGAAGATTTGAACTTGGTTTCTTGTTACATTTTAACCCCCCTGTCCTGGTAAAGTCCTGTATTACGGCCACTCCTGTATTAAGGCCACTTTCATCAAGTCCCGATGGTGACCGTAATACAGGCGTTCTATATATATATATATAGCAAACTGCGGTATCCTTCTTGCATCATGAGGTGCTTAAACTTTCAACGTTTTGCCTTTAAGGTTCAATAAACAGTCCTTCATAGCTGTTAAGTTAACTTGGATATCATCTACTTGTGTTCAAAGTGTTCTGAAACATATTAAATGTCACAAATAGAGCAAACGCAAGTTTGTGAGGTCGGGCAGCTCTGGTTTAGGGGCCATTAATCCACTAATAGAAATCCTGTTGACGAACCTTAGTTCTCCACTGTATGACGTCAGAGGCAGGCAACAGATTTCCCAGCAGAGAGGCAGCCACGAGAAATGTCAATCACTCAGATTACATTTGCATTAAATATACTACAACTAAAAGGACTTACTTAATAATCTTTTCATATGAAGCAAACTTGGCCATGGCCGTGGCGGAGATTCGACATCTCGAGATCTCAAATAAAAACTAATCAATGCAGTTAAAAAGCAATGCAATAAACCAATAAGAATAATAAAATAATGTTTGCCATCATTACAAAAAGCGGTAGCAGTTAATGTTATTTACTTCAAACGCTTCTTCTCTATAAATATTTCATATCAGGTGCTGAGGCGCAGAATGTAGATGTTTGTAAATTTTTTATGTTTCCATTTAAATATGCTGTACATACATACAGTAGAGCGCCGTATATCCGAATGCCAAATTTCCGAAAATTCGTTTTTCCAAAAATTAAAATGGGGAACCGAAAATTTATTCGTATTTCCGAAATATACTTCAAGTATGTCTAAACCTAAAATGAGTATTGTAATGACCAGTTAGAAGGCATGCAGGCATGTGTTAAGTCAAATGGTGAACCTAATTAATTAGTCCCCGGCCGAAGTTGTCGCAGGGGCAAAGGTGTGAAAACTACAGCTAGCCCCGCAACGCTCGGCCCCCTGTACCCCTAGCAAGCAATTGAGCACTTTATCCCAGAGCACTTGTGTGTTATCAACCACATCTCGTTTGTACTCAAGCAAGCATAGTTCTTCGGCTTAGGACAGGCTGTCATGCCAAATAACTGAGCAGTTTACTCGCATCAGCATTGGTGAGGTATAACTCATTAAACGTTTCTGCTTGAGCAGCTTTTATATGTACCGATCTTCAATTAGGTAGATCGAGGGTAGAAACACCGTGTGCCTTTGCGATGTCATTTGACCTTTCCCTCCAGTGAATTTGAGAAAAAAAAGAGCACGCACGTGTCCTTAAACAAGGTTAGATTGATCTTTACCAATTATGTTCAGCAATAATCCAATATCTTTCATAAGTCCAGGTCGTCAATTACGAATATCGAAAGAAACACTGTGTTCCTCGGGTAAAATGACGATAAGTTAATCATTTACTGTCGTACTAACTAGCCGCTAGACCCTTGTCCGCATTTCCGAATGTTCGTTTTTACGAACAAAAAGCTCGTCCCCCAACGCTTTCAGAAAAACGGCGCTCTACTGTATGTCATTGTATACCGCGTTATGGTTATCACCATTAGGTAGGATAAAGGAGCATCGATTCTGAATGTCTTTTTACATAAATAAATATAAAGAAAATTACAGCAATAATAATCATTTTCAGCATGTATCGCACTATCATCACGTTAAAAGAGGATACAGAGGATAGGGAATGTATAAAAATCTAAAATGTCAGAGGTCACAAGTATAGCTCTAAGAAAGACGTTGCAAACTAAGAATATAAATGAAATATATATCAGCTGGTCGTGAAGTTAATAGATAAAGTAACAAAGGAATCTTCTCTATATTATAAGACTTTAAATTTTGATGCTGCTGTTAAAATGCACATGACAACAGATTTGTGACATTAGTATTTTCATTTTATTATTATTATAGTTTGCGCCTCAACTCAGAAGTCATTCGGAATTTGAACCTTAAATTTCGAGAAAAAACACACATGGCAGTCCCTATTCTTTTCCATATCTAACAATGTGACACCCGGTTTTGCCCTGTAGAAATAATGAAATTTTTCCTTTAGATACGAGGTTATGAAGTTAATTTACTCATGATATGATTTAATATTGGCAGGGGTAGCTGTAGGTCATCATGTCTGGTAAGTCTGTATAAAAACACTTTTTTTATTTTGTGCAACCCATTCTCCCCCTTTGGCTACATAGATACAGAAAATATATCTTAGAAAGCTTTCCATTACATCCAATTGCCACAAACCGTCATCGGAACTTAAGTTCATGGATGGAAACAAAAAAATACAAAGTGGACAAAGTTTATCTGTCGATTCAGTTTACTTTTACTTGGATGCACCTGGGTTCTTATATGAGGCAGAGTTTAAGATACAATACACTGGAGACGCAAAGGAGGTTTCTCAAGTGGGATATTCTTTGAGGTCTTGTGTATTTTTTCTAAATTATAATCAGACCAGTAACGCTATGAAATCCTTGAAGCTGATTAGGCTTTAGTTAAGACCGCTTACAGTCAGCTTGAAATAGTCTTTAACCTTGATATTTTAGTTCATTAGAAATGGTCCAAAATGTATCCGACCTTCTAGGAGCAGCGAGCAAATTAGCCGCCAAGAGGGATGTCTGTATGGTGGAAACTCATCCTTATCAGTGAAGGTCAGTCCTACTCGCTGGCTCTATCGTTACCTTACGTTCATCTATGAGAGCTGTTTTAGCACTAGAATGGGGATGGTATAAGGCGAGGGGAATTTGCCATTGAAACAAGTCAGAAAGCTTAACCGTAGAGAAACTATCGGTCAGCTTATTCACATGAACACGAGAACCAGACTCCCTGTAAAGATAACTATTCAAGTGTTCTCTTTCAAACGCAAGTATTGATATATGCTACTCAAATCATCATACCCACATCCATAAAACACAAGACCCGCTCACTAAAAAAGGAGAAATACATAAATATGTAACATATGTGATAAAATTTCGTCTTCATAACTGATATGATAAGACATAACATACTAGTATGTAAAATTGAAATTGCTATTTCATAAAGTAATCATATATTGATGATAAATACGTAGCTACATGGTGAGATCGGATACTGTCACTTTTGGAATGATCCAGGTATGCTGAGGAGATGGTTGACCAATCTTTGTGGTCGCAGAGTCCTTTTCGATAGTATGGAAGGACGAAGATTCGATTTAAACGACTTCTAGACTTATTGGCTAATTGTGAGATGTTCAGTTTTTTTAAGAGGAATTCGAAAAAGGATGTGCCGAGCCCATTACGTTAAATATACTGGCTAATAAATCGGTTCTCCGGATCCAGAAGCTCAAATAGGTAAGGTCTGATGCGCAATTGAATAAATGGTGAGTGATGCAACATATATTACCTAAGCAAAGAACAGACATGGTATGCCATTTTCTTCTGAAAGTTATAAACCCTTAAAGCAAAAAATGCATACGATTAAATGCCGGGAATCAGGGTTCGGAACGAAATTGAAAGAAATAATTTCAAAGCTCATTCTCAAGAACCGATTGACCACACAGGAGGAAGAGAAGGGGTTATATGTCCCCAAAGTTTTTGCAAGTGTTGATAGTCAATGTAACCCCCCCCCCCCCCCCCGGTATTCAGATCATATTTATTTGTCGAAAATTAAATAAATTAATTACTAGCTGATAAATCGGGGTTTTTACCGGGGTTTGAGAGATGTATTAACTGAGATGAGGAATGTTGGCTCATTTTTTTTCTAAAAGTTAAAAGAAAATATAGGTTTACAGGTTTATAAGTTTACATTTGTTAACCGGATTATATGCGGAGCAATCAGATTTTTCTGTGATCTTTGACTGGTTATTATTGTTAGACGTAAAAAGAATAGGTTGATGTGACATAGACATAAAAGAGGATTTAAATGAACTTTTTAAGGCAATGAAGCTGTTCTAGAAGAAAGAAACGGAAATATGCATACCTCATTAGTAGCAGAAGCTGACCCAAGGGGAGTCCAGGGGGTCCGTACCCACTTTTCAGCTGACGCAACACTTTTTAATCGCTTCGGACCAATTTTTGAGGCCTGGACAATGAACCCCCCCCCCCCCTCCTCACCCCCACCCCGCCCCTTTGTATTAAGTTTTGTTATTAATCCTCCTGGGTTGAACCCCTCCTTTTCCTAAAGCGAGAGTCACGTGTTTTTCACATTTACTGACCACGCACGTAGGTCAGAGACTGGGTCAAACATCAGGCCAAACATGCTTAAAACCGTCACTGACAGGAGGGGTTATTCATATGCACAATAGTCCTTAATCCTGGAGGCGACGACACAGGCAATCCGGTTTTTGCCTAAGGCAGTTTGGTTGTTTTCCGTGGTTACCGCCATGCAATTTATATATCACGTACAAATCCCATAAAACGATGTGAACATAAAAAAGTATTTATTCTCAAATCGGCGAGGTCACTACAGGAACAATAACCTAAAAGTAAGGAAAGACACAGTGTCATACGCAACGGGGTCTTTGAATACATTGCGAACAAAGGTGGCACGAATTCCTTTTATAAGTATCAGATTAAAATTTAGTTCCATTTCTGAGACTACTATAAAATATAATATTTCTAAACCTGCTTTAGAATTAACCTATACTGGAAGCATACCTTTTTTTAACTTTATACTTAATTGTAATATATATTGAATATATCACACAGACAATAAAAGCTATATATATATATATATTTGTTAAATAAAGTTGTCCCAACTTTGATTACCGTCCTGAACCTTGCGATCACCCCTCCCCCCCCCCCCCCCCGAAAATAAATTGACGCCACCGTGACCAAACGCTAGGTCAGTGTGCAACTTTTAAAGTTTGTACTGGTAATCCTGACGATAGAACGTGGAGGAATCTGAAGTATCGAGATTCAGTGTCGAAGCTCAATGTGTAAACCACTGATCAAATGAGAACCTCATGAATATTATTACAGCAATATATCGTTCCAATGTGGTTAAAGTAAAATTTCATTTACTTCTGGCAAGGCACTTAAGTGGTTCTTCGCGACTTGGACTTCGATGTTATTATGAAAATCAAGAAAAACAGTCCCTCTCATTTTCAATGTTTTTTTATTATAGAAAGGTTTTAATATAATATGATGTTTACATATAACAGTGTCAGATAATAATAATTAGCCACATGGTCAGCTTGAAACATTTTTAATATATAGCAGGATACCCGTAAATCCGACATGTAATTTTACAACATATGGTTTTTAGTCCGCACGGATGACAGCATCTCACAAACGGTTTTGAAATGTTTGCAAGAAATTACTCAGAAATACAACACGGAGTTATTCTGGGGTAGTCTAAAAGAGGGCAAGAAGGACAAAGAGTGTGATGGCGAATGAAATCATATCGGCCGAAAAGGCGCCGGAATAACGCTCCTGGGTGGCCACGCCCACACCAGGGATTATAGGAGGACTGATGAGTTTGCATTCTAAGTAAAGTCACGTGCCTATTTTAATCAAATTTTTATTCGAAATGTAAGATAATTGCTGGTGTAACATGGTTAAACTTGAAATGTGAGGTGCTTACTGGCGTAGAATGGTTTAACATGTTGTGTAGTTTCTGATTTTATTCTAAAAATATAAATGAAAAATATACTGCTCCAGGCAAGTTCACCAATAAATCAGAAACTTAAAAAACGTTTTTTTCTTTACAAATGCCTTTGAAAGTTTTGCAACATGAATATTTTTTTTTCAAAAAGCATGACACATTTTTGCCACCTCGACACAGTAAAAGCAGAGTCTGTGCGTTGGGAAAACATCATCTATTTTGCCGATTATATGAATTCTGCACAAGAAGCAGTGGTCTTATTTATAAAATGTAAAAACTTAAATAAGCAGGAAACGCAGCCTAAACGGAAAACAAATTACATGTATTTATTGAATCTTAAATGTCAGGCAATTGTGCCTTTGACAAAGCTATAATGACTTTATGTAACCTCATCATTATTTTCTGTTATTATCACACTGTTCGCATAGACGTCCGAGACAATGACCTTGATTATTTTATAAGAGTTACATTCAGACAGCGTAGGACCTGCCACTGCATGGTCCTTTTTAATGGCTCCTACTCAGGTTACAAAAGAACTCAGCTCGTCTGCTGTATACAAAACTGGAAATAACCTCTCTGAATACCTGCTGTTATTTAACAGTTACATTCCCTCATACATTATACACAGATTTCTTGCGCGGCATTTACTGATCTCAACGTTATGCCACAATTATCAGTTTGTACGGTTAGAAGTTTAAAGAAAGAAAATATCTATAAAATGTATAAAAGAATTTTTATTCCAGACAAAATATTAACATATTGGTGACTTATTTCCTGTAGATTGTCAGATAATTTTATAGAAATGAAGGTTACTATATTTATGCAAGGGAACAAGAAAATCACCATTAAAATAAAGTATAATACATGAAGGTGTCATGCAATACATGTTTTTTTCAATTAAAAATTATCATTTTGTGCAGTAATTGCAGGATATAAGGCAGACTTTGAAGACATTTTGATGCCTGCTCAAATGCTTATTTTAAATAATTTTGTTCAGCAGGCCTGTTGAATATTGACCTGCGGGCTCTGGTTGAGTAATTGTCCCATAGCCGCAGAGCTCTCACCATGGGGGGGTTTGATCGTATAAAAATCTAACCGCCTCTGCTGTTAATCCGGGGGGGGGGGGGGTTTTCTTGACCCTAATTTTCTTTTACCTGGAGGTTCCTAGTTTGTGAAAAAAAGGTGGGAACTTGAATCGTGGCTGATTTTTCGAAAAAATGGACAAAGTGCGAAGTTTGCGACTGACGGATATCGGTCAAAGGGGTATGGACACAAAATCACCTGTATCAAAATAACCTTTATATTAGCCCATATATGGTGGTAAAATAAACACCATTTTCCTGCCCTTTTATTGCTGAACAAGAAAGATATAACTGTGTTTGTATTTGGATAGTTTACATGATTATATATCAAATTCAAGGTATATTTTTGATTTATTTTTTATGTAAGAGAAATTTTTGACATGCTGGATACGTATGCGCATTTTTTTTTAGAAAATTGCCCCTCGGGGGAGGTTGGCGAGCCATACCGCTACTGGCTCATAAACTATGCTATTCGAACTCACATTCTTCCGGATTTGAGTCCGGTGCTCTGCCCTTAGTAGAGCATACAAAACACTAGACCCAGAAACACAGGTACTAATCACAAAAACTATATTAAGTGATGACATAATCATTTGTTTAAGGAAAGTTGGGCCTCCTGTCATCATATTTGTGGGAAGGATCGCCTACAATGCCCCTGTGTATGGTTCCTGTTGATGAATCTGCCACTTAAAGAGGGGACCCCGAAACTGAGTTTCATGAGTGTCCCCCATGAATAAACTTAATATCAGATTAATACAAATAGAACCACGGTTTGGCACTTGCTTCAAGATAATTCAATTAAATTTAGTTTTTGCCTATAGGTACATCACCCTGTCCTTCATAGCTTTAAGGTAATTAAGACATAACAAAAACGGTTTACCATTACATTAAAATAGTAAAAATAGCTACCGTCAGCCATTTAGGTCGCTGAACTTATATTGGACATAATTTCACTCCGAGAGTCCTGTGGCGATCTAGGCAAGCCTTGGTCTCTTTATTACGTCATAGAAGGAAAGCTACCTCTAAGCACATATCCGTTCGCCTTAAGAGTCAGTAACTGAAATGAAAATTGCATTTAAGACATTGCCACTTAATGTAATAGTGCGGAGTACACTGTTATCACTGAGGAGCTAACACGCAGCCTTTGGCATGGCGGTGGTTGGGATACTCTTACAGACCTTAAAATCAATACTTAACAACATATCAATTTATTACAAACATGGGCCATACATCAAATTTACACACACACACACACACACACACACACACACATATATATATATATGTCATTTGAGAAGCGCTTAATAGTTAATAATTGGTAATTAATTTTATTTAGCATGAGAAAACATTAATATTACAGTAAAATTTGTATGACTAAAACATATGACTCACTTGTAGGCACAGAATACTTGTTTGAAGTCAGTTAAAACGGAACTAACTTAAGTTTTACAAATATATTGGCTATGATTATGCGAAATGCAAACAGATCTAAGGGGGGGAAATCACCCAATTTGTACAGCTAAAATAGTAGGGCATTCGCTAAGCTCCGCACTCACAGATCATGTATGCCGCTCTGTGGCCAACATCATGCATTATGATCGAAGAAGTTCATACGTGACGGGGCCAACATCATAACGGCCAAACAAATCCGATGTTTTATTGCCCAGTGGTCAAAACTGTTCACTCTCTGTATGAAATTAGAATCCATCTGTAGCAGATACGCGATAGTTTTACGGATGGATCATATCTGATTGGTCAGTTCCCCTGTAAAGTTCTGGTAATTTGAGATCCAAGCATAACAACATATTTGTTTCGCTCGATGCATAGAGGGAGCATATGCGAGCCATCTGATTGGTTTAATTGTTTTGTTGAAAATTCATGATGCACCTCTCACAGCGGCGCGACAGAATATGGCCTCCAGGGTTGTACATAACCCGAAGCAGTGTAGTCAGTGTACACCGACTAGTACAGAGGATATGTGAAAAAAAATCTCCCTTCTAATGTTCAAGCAGCAGTGTCTGCACAACACAGATTTGAAACATGACATCTATCTAGGTCTGCATAAACTTGGCTACAAAACCACTTTGCTACTTGATTCCAAACAAATCATCTCAGTAATGATCAGATATTACTGAAGAATGCTTGATATGGTGGCCCAAAGATCCATTATAATCAATTATTTACCTTCATCGTCCCATGATTTGCGTATATATCGTTATGTACTTATGCGTCTGCGATACACCGAACATGCAGACAGAAGAAACGCTGAGTGGGGTTTACTTGTATTCTGTATTATTCATGCCGAGGTCAATAATGGTAATGTATACCTTACCAAGGATAATCTAATTTTATTCCCGAATGTATTAACGTGGTGAACATATATATAATTATACCTCCGCCAGGTGTATTCTCTTCGGCCGTCTGTCAGCAACAGTACACAAGTTGTAAATGGATTGATTTTAATGATTTTTTGTATTAGGGTAAAAACCAAGGAACAGCGTGTAATCCCCTCGCAACGAAGTTGCAAAGGGAATACATTTACGCCTCTGTTCTTTCGTCCGGCCGTCTGTCCGTCCGGAATTGGCTTGTGGATCGATTTCAAGCCAAACAGTTTGACCAAAACCTTACATGCCACATATGGCTCACCCACATATAGAGGAGACAAACTCTATCGATTATGAGGTCACAGGGTCAAAGGTCATGGATGAAGACCCCTATAAATTTGAGGTCATGTGGTTAAAGGTCACGGCCATAGCGCCTACTTCTTTAAAAAAAATTGTGGACCCATTTTAAGCCAAACCGTTTGACCAAAACCTTTCATCTTGCACATATGGCTCAGCTACCCTTATATGAAGACCCCTGTCGATTTTGAGGTCACAGGAGCAAAGGTCAAGGCCACAGAGCTGCCCTCTTCATTTTCACACTGTGTATTACACCCATTTTAATTATGCCCTTACGAGGGGATGCTCCGCTTTGCGGTGCCCGTGTTACATTTATGACTTCAACTGGATCACCATCTTATATATCTTACTCAAATGATTATATACCAGCGTGATACAGGGCAATTTCCTTGTCTTGCATGGGCAAGATTAATTTGTTCTAGTGGTTGCCTGATAACAATGATAAAGCGTGACACTGTTTTATAAAACGCGAAGATTTGGATCAGGATCTCAAAAGGACCTTATCCACGCGCATGTGTACTATCAGTCGTCTGGCTCTTTTCGGTTCATGTGAACAAGCATTGCGGGGTTTGTTAAACTAAAACTAGATAAACACCAGAGACTCCCATAATAACCTTATTTTAAAGAATATGTTGCTTACCATTTATCACTTGAGAAATGAAAAAATACGATCTTTCTTTGTCAGTTTATCGGACCCGAACACTTAGTGGTATTTGTTGCCAAGAGTTGTCTTGGTGTAGTGTATCCATGTGATATCGCGGACTACTCATCTAGGTACATCCTGCTGTTGTATAAATGTCTGAGATTAAAAAAATTATAAAAAAGCCGTATCTTTTTCACGGTAATTTATCGTTAAACAGATAATACTCAATATTTGACAGACAATAAAAATGTATTTCAGTTATCGACCTTAAGCTCACATTCGCATCCCTTGTGCTTAAATCTGGTAATTGAACCTGTCCCTGAACGAGAAGCCAGAGGGACCCCTAGAGCGAGTTCCCGTAAGAAAAACCGAATATGAGTATATATAAGGAAAACTACGGTATCCTTCTTTCATCATCAGAAGCTTTAACTCTCTAAGTTTTGCCTTTTAGGTTAACATACAAAACTGTACAATCCTTCGTACTTGTTATGTTAACTTAGATGTCATTGTAATATGTTTCAAGTGTTCTGGAACGTAATAAACGTCACAAATAGAGCAAACGCCTCTGGTTTACTGGCTATTAGTTCTCTAATAGAAATCCTGTTGACGAACCTTAGTCCTCCTTTGTTTGACGTCACAGGCAGGCAACCGATTTCCCAGTAAATGCCATGAGAAATGCAAATTACTCAGATTACATTTGCATTAAATATATTACTACTAAAAGGGACTAACTTAATAATTTTTTTCATACTGAAGAAAACTTGGCCATGGCAGTGGCGGAGATTCGACATCTCGAGCTCTTAAATCAGTACTAATCAATACTGTAAAAACGCAATGCATTTAAACCAATAAGAATGATATAATAATGTTTAAATCAATACAAAATAGCCTTAGCAGTCAATGTTTTTTACTTTAACTGCTTCTCCTCAATCAATATGCCATATAAAGTGATGAGGCGCAGTGCTGAC
The DNA here is from genome assembly GCA_026874595.1 of Sipunculus nudus. Lineage (NCBI taxonomy): Eukaryota > Metazoa > Annelida > Sipuncula > Golfingiida > Sipunculidae > Sipunculus > Sipunculus nudus. The sequence goes on along the minus strand of CM049307.1, from coordinate 49,656,209 downwards.
GTAGATAATTGTAAATATTGTATTCGGAAATTGAACCTAACATTTCTAGAAAATAAAACATTTGACAGTCAGTATTCTTTTCCATATCTATCGATATGACACCCGGTTTTGCTATGTATAGATAAATGAATTCTCCCTTCAGATACGAGGTTATGAGGTTATTTTACTCAGGATATGATTTAATATGGAAGGGATAGCTGTAGGTGATCATGTCTTGTAACTCTATACAAAAATTCTGTTTTATTTTGTGCAACCGAGTTTCCCCCTCGGCCACATGGATTCAGAAAATTATATCGTAGAAAGCTTTCCATTCCATCTAATTGCCAAGAACCGTTATCGGTTCTAAAGTGGATGGAAGCAACTACAAATTAGACAAGGTTTATCTGTCGATTCAGTTTACTCGGATGCACCTGGGTTCTTATATGAGAGAGTGTTCAAGAGACAATAAATTGGAGAAGCAAGAGAGGTTTCTCAAGTGGGATAATCCTTGAGTTCTTGTTTTTTTTTCTTAATTATAATCAGACCAGTAACGCTATGATATCCGTGTAGATGATCAGGCTTATGTTAAGTACTTACTTGAAGTAAGCTTAAAATGATCTTCAACCTTGAAATTTTTTTCACTAAGAAGTGTAATAGTCCAAAAATGTATCCGTCCTTCTGGGAGCAGCGAGTACCTTAGCTGCCGAGCGGGATGTCTGTATGGTGGAAACACATTCATATCAGTGAAAGTAGTCCCATTCGCAGCTCCTGTCTATTGACTTCTCTGTTACAACCTAACTTTTATCTATGCGCGCTGTTTTAGCACTAGAATGCAGATGGTATAAGCCCAAGGGATTTGCCATTGAAGCAAGAGAGAAAGATAAACCGTGAAGAGACTATCGGTCAGCTTGTTCACATCAAAAGGGGTACGTGACTCCATGTAATGACATATATTTAAGTGCAAACGGTGATCTCGTTTGTTAACATCTGCTGATACATGCTAAGTGTATGCAGACAATAAATCGCCACAAATCTCGAAACCTATTTGTCAGTAAACTTAGATTTGTTGATATATGTAAAACAATTTGTCATGCAGGTCATTGCAAAACTTCAAAAGTGTACTTTTTTCTGTATGTTCAGGCTAGCCCCGCAGTACCCTAAACAACAAGCTTCTCGCAAAAGGGGGAGGTTTTACTGTAGGAGCAGATGTTAGAATGAAGAGCTTTGGTTAAAAAAAAAACTTTACTGAGTGTCAAGTATCAACTTCATGTTACTTTCCCGGGTTTTTCAATCTGACAAAGATGCCCGATTTAATGTAATTTATCCGGCTTTTCTTCTCGTACAGGTAACATACCATTCCGTTCTCTCAATGTTGTTGTGCTGGTTTAGGCATCATAGATTTTGATCACCTGTGGAGTAGCTGCTTATGTATAGATAAGATTTAACTACCATAAATAAAATAAAATTATTATATACATTAAGGGACATATCAGCTTACCTCAAAGTAAAACCTAGACCAAGACAACCCTTTGAAATTGTGTAATGTTTCCTTATATCTTTATGGAAATGACAGTTGCACCTGCCTAGATGAATCTAGTAGTTCAAAACTTTATGAAAAGGTGGACATATATTCAATTATTGTAAAGTCAAATAACTGAAATGTAATTTAATACAATTTTACATGCGGAAAAAAAGTGAACCCAGTAATGTTTGCGGTGCATTTTATATACGTTGCTTTTGCTAAATGGCAATAAGTCTGAGAATTTTATTAACATCATTTCTCTGAGCAGTTGCATATGGCTGTAGTAGTATGAAATATACTATAGGTTTCCTAATAGTCAGGAGTTCAAAGGAGTATTTCAATTTTCTGATATTAAGCTTTCAGTAAGCGGTTGATCGATGGATTTAGGATCCTAGACACCTAAGGTTTATACATCACAACGATCTGGAATGGGAAATTCTTTAGGTCTTCATCTACTGTAATACATAAGGACTGTTCACATTTTGCTTCCAAGGTGATAACTAATCGTATAATGTGTCACCCAAACCTCTACTATACCTACCAGTGCCATGAGCGATTAATGCCCCTTAAGTGCCGGTGTATTGCTATTCACTGATATGCTTCCGGTACACTGTAGATACAGTCTGGGCCACTGTCCAGGTTATACTTGTGTTCTACATTATTCATACCAAGTTCAATAAATGGTGATCTATATCGCATCTGCGGAAATGCATTAAATATTCTATCTATTCTTTATTCTGCTGCACTTTTCCTTGGTATGCATACATAAAATACACAGTATGTAAAAAATATGGGAAAGATATGTTGTAGTCTTGTACCTGTTTTCGAATTTATGGCATGGTTTCCAACTTGTAAAACATGAGCTTGGTCCATATGATAAATTGAATAAAATGTTGAATATCAGATATATACAGTTAATTTAAAAAAAAAACATGCTTAATGAGAATCCCAGATCCCCCAATGTCTTCCTTTTAGGATCGGTGTCCCGACTTCCTCAGTTGTAAAGCTAAGACACTGTCCATTTATTACCAAACATTACAAAAACCACCAATACACAGTCATCCTATGAGGTCATAGTTGGTTAGATCTGCGCTGGCGTATTTGCAAATATGTCCTGAGGGGTTCAGATGAATCAGTTTTGCGGTCATTACGCTGTAACAGAAAAAAAATATATAATATATAATAATCACAGACATTCTGGCCGACTGCACCTTTCAGGTATTCCTAATTGCATATGTAATGGAAAATTAAAAATAATCTATATCTTGTTTTTGGCACCACAAAGTCATCCAGTACTCCCCTTCACTTAGTCTAATAATTATTAAATTTTGTAAAACAAAATCATTAAATTCCGTTACTGGTCGCATTATCTAAAAAATGTATAATTATGGAATAAATTGTGACGGACGCACGGATCGACGGACGGAATGCACGAAGGACGGACGTTCACCATTTCTGTGTCCCCGCCAACGACGCTTTGCCTCACATTTAATCCAAGTACGCATCAACAGTAGAGACACGCAAAAAACCGCCAATCTTTGGTTGGCAATGACAACACCCAGACAACCGATGTGGGCTTTGAAACGAACCTTTGTCTCTTTTGCAAGACTTGACAGGAAGCAACAGTCTCAGCAGGGGACCAATCATTTGATCACTCAATCACTGAAATAACATTTATGCTAAACAACCAACAGCTGTAGGAATATTCTTTTTTTCTCTATTTCTGTTTTTACACAATCTTAAGTAGAAAAGTGCAGACTAGACCATAAACATGATGGGGATACAGGCAGTCTTGAACGTCTCTAAAACCCAGAACAAGGGAAATGTAACAACGATTAAAAAGCGGGGAATTCAATTTCATTAAACACATGTAATTAAATGGAAAATGAGTACATGTATTTACAATTAGGAAAATATGGCTGCTCAAAATGGATCATGTGTTTTTATTACTAAAAAAACATTTCTTTGGGGGGGGGGGGGGCATTTGTTTGTATATCGAGTAGCAATATTTAATTCAAAACTTTACTTCGTGGTAGACAAGTAAAAATTATATCCTCATGGTAGTTTCTCATATACTCCGACTCATCATTCCAACGTGAAAAGTATGTCGCTGTGAAATGATGTGTTTACCGTACCGTGGATATATAGATTGTCCGACTGCCAAGGTTACTTGTAATATCAAAAATTAATTATTAATTAGTCGCCTGTAGAGTCGCCTAAGTGGGACAGCCCCATTAGATTTAAAAAAAATAAGGTATATGTAATTAATTGTAAACAATTTTAGATATAAAATATTTCATAGTAAAGTCATAAATGGATCCAAAGTCTATAATTTTATTTATTTATATATTTCATTTGTAATTTATATTATATTCTCCGACTGGTAGGGGTTGATTATATTGACGATCCCCCATTGCTAAAATGTGGAGATATATACCCCTTCCCCCTTTATTGACGCCCCTGGACATGGGCCAGCCCCATCTTGTTTACAATTTCGTCTTTTGTCAAATACAAACTTCTGGTAATATACACAACGTGATCCTGTATACATGTTCTGTCACGTGACCTGCTTCTGCATTACACGATCCTGACATTGGAACTAAACCTTTACTTGAATTCCCTAGCGACGCCGCAGGAGATGACGGATTTATGTTATTAAAGAACAACCCGTCACTGCGGTTCGTGAGTTTATGATCACAAGCTCCGTCAAACAATACAGCAATATTCCCATTGAAAGGCGCTACGCTTGTAAATTCACTTGACGGCCGCCTTCATGCTTTTGTACGGAAGCGTATTGCTGCCACCCGGTAAAATAAAAATCAATTATTATAGTATGTCGTACGTGCGAGATGCTTTGTCGTACGTACGACATACTATAATAATTGATTTTTTATCTCGAATGTACGTCATATAATCTCCTTCGTACGACATATTATCTCGTACGTTCGACATATTATCTCGTACGTACAACATATTATCTCGTACGTACGACATATTATCTCGTACTTATGACATCATAAATCATACGAATCTGATTCAGAGACAACACAACAGGCCAACTGATATATGTTTAAGCAATATATATATTAGGGCTGGGTATCGGTCATCCTTTTCCGGTAGAATACGTATTGCGATACAGTTGATTCGATACCGATACGTACTGACGATACGTTTTTTTTCCTTTGTATATCATTTCTTTATAAAAGCTCTGTCCTTGTTTTTATATGTTTTTTTTTTTTAAATAACATAATTAGTATGATATGCACTTAAGCAGATTTAGCTTGATATTAAATAAATAAACAGACAAGTTGATTTTTATTAACAAAATCTGTCTAATCAAGACTACCAAAATCTCGATCTTCTTTGAGCCCTTAGCACAACCGCCCCCCCCCCCCCCCCCGAACAAACAAAGTTTTATAGCATTTTCTGGAGAAGATCATAGGCTGTACTTTTTTGTCATGCAATTACACAGTTTTGTGTATTTCATGTATATCATATACCATAAAGCGAATAAGTGCCCTGCTCAGGTCAAGAATTGATATATAAATATATATATATATATATATATATATATATATATAGATTAAAGATAGGATATACGTGAATGTACCTTGTTCCTAGTAGCAATATGATGTGGATATGGTTTCATTAATAAAGAAGAACGTCATTATCATTCTGCTACTATCGCTCACATGTGCCTGCCTCTCATGGAAGTCTTAAAAGCCAAAGCAACAAATATACAGTGTATTTAGATTTATAAATCGTCATGGTTATATTTAAAGTTAGAGTTATTTTACTATTCATTAGCAATCAATCTTGAACACCGTTGAAAATAACATACACACACACATATATATTTAATTTTTTTATACACATATATGTATATAGCCTTTTGTCACTTGCGGGGGATTCTTATGCTTATATAGCAATTTAAATATGGAAATAAAATTTAGAAACGAGACAATGCATAAGTGCCAGTGTTTATCTGTTTCAAAACAACACTGTCCTTGATCTGTTAATGACATCAAACATGAATACCTATGGAAATAAACTTACTTTTATTAAAACACGTTGATATGTATATAGCCTAATTTTTAGCAAAAGTCTGATTTAAATATGATATGTATCGGTAATGTGCCAATTAATTTGTTAAACCAGTGGTTGGTTGCTATCTTTTATAATCGAATAAATTGGTTGAATATTTGGGTCCTTATATCGCCAGCGGGATTAAATTCTTTATTCTTTACATGTGCATGCATAATCGTTTTTAACCGATCATATATATATATATATATATATATATATATATAATTATATATATATATACATATATATTGTGAAATCAGTCTTAAGGGGTGGCCTTTGATGTTGCCCGGGGCGAGTGATCAGTGTCAGCTGGAGATGGCGAATCGTGTCCGTATTTGTCAGGTTCATTTACTCTTAGAATGTTGGTTTTAGTTGAAGGCTTTTTTCAGTTGTCCGCAGTAGTTAGGTGTCCGCCTGATAGAGTTTCCGCACATAAGGTATAGGGAATATTTAAGGGACTTGTCCGTAATAACCAGCCTAAGTGAGCCTAAGTGAGGTGTCCGTTAGACCAGTATTTTACTGTATATATTTAAAATCCACGAAAAATGGCTTCTAATGGGAACTATTTACATTTCCCAAACAAGGTATATTTAGTATACATAAAATAAACTGTAGTCTCCTTAAAATATTAAAGTATATGTCAATATTTAGTTCTAAAACCAAAATAAAACCAACCGCGGTGTCCTTCTTACATCATCAAAAGCTTAAAATCTCAACGTTTTGCCTCTTCAGTTCAACATATAGAGTCCTTCACAGCTGTTTATTTAATTTAGGTGTCACCCAATTATGTTTCAAGTGTTATGGAAAATAATTAACAGGTCAGCTCAGGATGACTGGCCATTAGTCTACTAATAGAAATCCTGTTGACGAACCTTAGTCCTCCTTTGTATGACGTCACAGGCAGGAAACAAACTTCCCAGCAGAGAGTCAGCCACGATAAATGCCAATCACTCAGATAACATTTGCATTAGATATACTAATAATAAAAGGGACAAACTTAATAATATTTTCATACTGAAGAAAACTTGGCCATGGCAGTGGCGGAGATTCGACGTCTCGAGCTCTCAAATCAACACTTATCAATGAAGTTGAAACGCAGTGCAATTAAATCAATAAGAATGAAAAATATTGTTAACCATCATTACAATAAAGCGAAAGCAATGAATGTTATTTACTTTAAACGCACCTTCTCAATCAATATTCCATATCATTCTTTTCATCCTCGAGTGCTGAGACGCAGAATATTTATGTAGATGTTTGTGAATATCCTTTCCATTTAAATATGCTGTACATGCATATGTGATTGTATATCTCTATATGATTATCACTATTAAAGTACGAAAAAGGAGCGATTCTGAATGTCGTGATGTAGAACTGAAAGAAAAGCAGAATACAGCATTAACAATCGCATCAAGCATAGATCACACTTTCATCACGTTATGAGAGGATACAGAGGATAGGGATGCATACAAAATCTAAAATACCAGAGGTCACTATGACAGCTCTAAGATAGACATTGAAAACTATGAATATTAAATGCAATATATATCAGCTGATTGTGGAGTTAATAGATAAAGTAACTTACGAAACTTCTCTATATTCGAATAAGTTAATCCCAACGGGGTTTCCAGCAAATACGTGAGTAGGAGACTTTAAATGTTGATGCTGCTGTTAATGACACATGGCAACATATTTGTGACATTAGTATTATTAAGTTTATGCCTCACCTCAGAAGTAATACGAAATATGAACCTGAAATTAAAAAGAAAAACACATGGCAGTCAGTATTCTTTTCCATATATATATATGTGACACCCACTTTTGCGTGTAGAGATAATGAAATTCTCATTTCAGTTACGAGGTTATGAAGTTACTTTACTCAGGATATAATTTTACATAGGGGTAGCTGTAGGTCACCATGTCTTGTAAGTCTATATATAATTTTTAATTTTGAGCAAAGCAGTTTCTCCCCTTGGCAACATAGATTCAGATAATTACATCATAGAAAGCTTTCCATTCAGTGACGTCAAATTTTCTTCATGGGGGGGGGGGGGGTTGACTCGCAATTTTTTTTATACACACACCAACACATACGTGTATGAAGGTTTTAAATAATTAGGTATGTTTCAAGTATATGTTAATTCTTAATCAGGTTAAGATATATAATAATAATAGTTTCATATTAAATTCATAAATTTAACCAAAGTATATAATTCTATTTATAAATATATTTCATTTCCAATATATAAATATTATTCTCTGAATATCAAGGGGGAGGGGATGATTACATTGACCACCCTACCTCCCTTGGGGGGGGTGTATATGGGGGTATATATTCCCATCCCCCCTGTATTGACGCTCCTGTTTCCATTCCATCCAATTGCCAGGAACCGTCATCGGTTCTAAAGTGGATGGAAGCAAAAACTACAAAGTGGACAAGGTTTATCTGTCGATTCAGTTCACTCGGATGCACCTGGGTTCTTATGTGAGACAGTGTTCAAGATAAAATATACTGGAGAAGCTAAAGAGGTTTCTCAAGTGGGATAATCCTTTAGTTCTGAATTATAATCAGACCAGTAACGCTATGAAATCCTTGAAGCTGATCAGGCTTTAGTTAAGACCGCTTAAAATAGTCTTTAAGAAATGTAATGGTCCAAAATATATCATACCTTCCGGGAGCAGCGAGTAACTAAGCCGCCGAGAGGGATGTCTGTATGGTGGAAACTCATCCATATCAGTGAAGGTCAGTCCCACTCGCTGGCTCTATCTTTTGACTTCTCGTTAACTACCTTACGTTCATCTATGAGCGCTGTTTTAGCACTAGAATTGAAATGGTATAAGCCCAAGGAAATTTGCAATGGAAGCAAGAGAGAAAGCTTAACCGTAGAGAAACTATCGGTCACCTTGTTCACATGAATAGGGTTACGTGACTCCCTGTAAGGACAAATATTCAAGTGCACTCTTTATTGATATATGCTTCTCAAATCATCAGACTTAACTTCCATAATACACAAGAACCGCTCCCTCAAAAAGGAACAATACATAGATATGTAACATATGTGCTAAAATTTCGTCTTCATAACTGATCACACATAAAATACTAGAGTGTAAAATTGGTTTTTCTATTTCATAAATTAATCATATATTTTTGATAAATACGTGTACATATAGCTACATGGTGAGGTCGGATACTGTCACTGTTTGGATGAACCAGATACAGTACTGCAGAGAAGATTGTTGACCAATCGTTGTGGTTGCAGTCCTTTTTTGATAGTATGGAAGAACGAAGCCTCGATTTAAACGATTTTTAGACTTATTTGCTCATTGTTAGATTTCATTTTTTTATGAGGAATTCGGAAAAGGATATGCCGAGCCCATTTCGTTAAATATCCTGCCAATTCGGTTCTCCGGACTCAGAAGCTCAAAATAGGTAAGGTCTGATGCGCAATTGAATAAATGGTGAGTGATGCAACATATATTACCTAAGCAAAGAACAGACATGGTATGCCCCTTTCTTCTGAAAATTATAAACCCTTAAAGCAAAAAAAAAAAGCAAACTGTGATCTCGTTTGTTAGCATCTGCTGATACATGACAAGTGTGTGCGGATATTAAATAGCTACAAATCTGGAAACATATTTTGAGCACACTTAGATTTGTTGATATATGCAGGACAATTTGTCATGCAGTGAATTATGAATTGAGATGAGATAGATTTGCAAAAGTTCAAAAGTGTTATTTTCTGTTGAGAACGTTTTTCTGTTGGTTCAGGCTAGCCCCCATGCACCCTAAGCAACAATCTTGCGGTTCAAATTGTTTGCAAATGATGGAGGATTTACTGTAGGGGAAGATGCTAGAGTAGAGAGCCTAGGGTAATAAGTCCGTACTTACTGTCAAGTATCCGCTTCATTTTTACTTTCCCTGGCTTGTTTAGTCTCACAATGATGCCCGATTACATGTAATTTATCCAGCTTTCCTCGTCGTACGTTTAAGATACCATTCCGTTTTATCAGTGTCGTTGAGCTGGTTTCAACATCATAGATATTGATCAGCTGTAGGGTAGCTGCTCATGTATAAAAAAGATATAACTTTCATAAATTAAATTATATAATTGTATATATATATATATATATATATATATATATATATAAGAGCAGCAACCAAAATAAACTACGATTTAAAATGGATATGTTATTGCATCAGTTTATAGCACATATGTGCTTCCCTTGCAATCTCGTATAACATGTGCGGTTCCGCGAAGTACAAGGCGGGTATGAATAATGACAACCAGACACACTTTCTACCAAGTCCATACAGGGAAACGCTCGAATTTAGTGTCTTGACTCGCCCCTGGAGCTTTTCAAATGGTGTTCACTTATCGGAAATAAAGTGACAGTATGTATCTCAGTTGGAGAACATATTTAAATAAAAGGACAATGTAGGATAAACCACAATTAATCAAAACATACTTGTTTCTGATAAAATCAAGTCGTTAAGATAAGAAAGGTTTTTTGTTGATCATCTGTGTGCGTCTACCATGGTCAAAATAACGCGCCTTGGCTGAATAACAGTTAACACGAAACTTAATACTGGATCTCTGAATGCTTTCCTGCGTTTTCACTCACAGACAATCATATAGACAAAAATAGACAACATAGACAATGAAGTAATCATGCCCCGGAGTAAAAAGGATGTAATTTCAAAAGTAACAAAAAAAAATTAAGATGGAGTTTTTGTATCGTGGAAACCAAATATAAATTATGCTATTAAAATATAACATGGTCTGGAAATAATAATTTTAAAATTTAGAAATATGATCAACATAATACTTTTTTAAATTTATTACAGTGTATTCTTAATTCCACCAAGCAGCTTTCAAAATATTAGTTTGTAATAAAGATGACGTCACATGGACATGAATTTCTTTCAAGAGATGTATTATCTAGGGTTTCATACAGGCACAAGAAAGACGACCCGAATGTACATTAGGTCGGTCTCAAGACTGTAATGTAAACTCGGAAAGATTTAAGTGGCGATTGAATCCGTATCGGCGGGGAAGGAGCCATAATAAACCTTTTTTTAATGACCACGCCAAATTCTATTTACTTTACAGTGATGAGGATTTGATTTCTTAATAATACTATGCTTGTGCATATTTTTTTTTTACGAACATGCAATCAGATTTCTTTAGATTGAAATAAAGTTTCACAATATCGCTTTACTTCATATATATCAAACTAGGTGTTCTGTTTACACAAGAGAGGCAGTATTGTAACATCTAGAAAGCTCGTCTGAAAGGCGAAAATAGTTTCACAATTGTTTTCTTCTTGAAACTTAAGCCTACAGATAATTTAACAATGCCGATTCTCCTAGAAGTTTTATTCATTACACGCTCAATATGTCAGGGACGTCGTCCTTTTCCAAATTATATATAGACAGAAAATACTTAAAACTACATATCAGCTTACCTCACAATAAAACATAGAGGAAAACACAATGGTGAGATGTTTTCTTGTGAAGAAGAAAATAACGTTCTAAGATGTGTCTTATAATCTTCAGGAAAAAAATAAAATGTAACACGCAGATATAGCAGGAAATGAGGACCTTTAAAAGATGTATATTTTTTGCTGTACAGATGCCATTCAAGTCCGTTTATGTATACATTTCTTTCAAAGAGTAACGCATGTTTGTCAATTGCCAGAAAGATTGATTATCTCTTTGATTGAAACACTATTCATTCTTCACAAAATCTCTACCTTGAAGTCTAAACACCCGTCAAACGAATATGCCCTTGACTACAAAGCTAGGCTAACCATGTATTACCATTTCAATGGTTTTGATATCAAAATGCTTCTGATATATCAATTCTTTACAAAGACTAATCGCTCAGACCGCTTGTATTCCGACAGCACAGCACCTTACACTGCATGGTCCATTTTAATCGCTCTTCCAACAGACGCAGAGAACTAGGGTTCTGTACCAAACTACAGATGCTTTTAAATAACCTCCCTATATACCTGGGGTTCTTTATCATTTACTTTCAATTTTCCATTCAACATACTATTCTGCATTGCATTTACCGATGTAAAAACTGATCGTAGCCTCCTAACACGGCCTATATTCAATTTGCTTTGTTCGATAAAAGAAAACCATAGCTTCCCACATAAAAAAAAACAAATGGTGATTATCTACCATATATAATCGAGAAGCGAGGCTTGTTGCTTACCCGATTCTTTATTTCCCTGACAAAACATACAAGGCACCAGACTCAGAGAGTAAATAGCAAAATCTATTTTGTAGAATAAAGTTGAGCCTCCTGGGGCTCAATTTGTGGGTAGTGATCTCCCACAGTTCCCCCTTGTTTGATTTCTATTGATGAACCTGCCACAGAGGGGACGCCAAGACCGAGCAACCATTAAGATCATCTCATCAATTTTCGTCATAGGACAAATTGAATGTAAGATTAATATAAGATTCAAGTAAATAAAACCGTGGGGTCACGCTCTCTTCATAATCCATAGTATGTTATACCTTAAGGTTTGACGAATGTCCTAACCTGAGCGGTATACCGTTGTGCCAAAACACCACAAAAAGATCAACCGTCACCCTGTCAGATCGATGTTGTTTTATGGCCCATAATTTCACTCCAACAGTCCTGTGGGGGTTCAGACTGACAAATATTGGTCTCGTTTTGCTGTCATCGAGAGGATCTTATTGGAGAGATCCAATCAAATGAACAATCAGTTACTAAAATGACATGTGCATTAAAGTCGCTGCGGCGTAATGAAATATTGTTATTTTTCTGTGCTGCATTTTCTGAAACGCATCTTGGTCCTCGTTACCGGCTTGTCTTGCTCAGCGGTAGAGCACAGGACTCTAAGCCGGGAGATCGTGAGTTCGAATCACATCCGAGGCGGTGGGATTTTTCACTTTCGGCCCCCACCCAGGGTGAGTGCTCTACAGGCTAAATGGAAAGTCTGATCCCAACAGTCGAGTTTCTCTTACAAATGAGTGCGCCTTTCAGGGGATCTTCAATGACTCAGCAATGCGGATTACAGACACCAAGGGCCCACAGGAGTGGTACACCGATTCTGGCTGATACTAGGAGGCGGGAACTTAACAAAATATTTTTTGTAACTTTTTCTTGGCGATAATGGCGATAAAAACATACTTGAAAAATATATCATATTGTCCTTTTAGTTTATCTCTTGTTAAATCACAGCAGAGGGTCGATATTATGTTATTTGACAAAAAAATATATTAATAATCACATTTTGGGTCACACTGCATTATGCTTACGATAAAAGGTAATGCATGAAAATGAAAAGGGCATCAATATATATATATATATATATATATATATATATATATATATATATATATATAAGAAACAAGAGTGTCATCCTAGTGAATTCCACCATTTCGAATCAATATGAATGGGGGGGGGGGGGGGGATATCGCATTGCTGTAACATCAAACGCTTTTATACCTAAGTATAATGGAAGCTTTTTACATACGAAAAAGAAATTTAACCGTTAATGTTTCTGGCACATATTTACGAAAAAGCTGTGGCAATATTGCATCATGTCTGAGATGAAAAATGCTTAATTATTAATGTTACATATCTGGCTAAAAGCAGAAGTAAATTGGAATTTGAAATGGATCAAGGATCCTCGTGCTATTCAGTACTCTTTTTTTGAACAATTAATAAACATATCCCGACAGGAAACAGGTGAAGTTCACCTTTCATATAGATCAATTATCCATTATACCACGGATCTAATATAATATTTATGCTATATATTTATATGAGCGGGCCTAATGAGACACGTAGACAACATGATTCCCTTTTCAAATAAATAGCGTTATATACGTAATGTTGCCATGCAACTTTCGACATCTGGGATGTAGCCTGCAGGAAAGGAGGCGGCAAATTCACTTTATTTTAATTCTTGCGAGCATTAATTAGGGTTATAATAGGCAAAGAAATACAAAACGAAGATTCCTCGAGGACTACCTTAAGGCTTGAATATATCTGTTAGTGGCTCCTGGGCCCCTATCGGCTTAAAATGAGCCGGAATAACGGCCCCAAATAAGTGAATTATAGAAAGATTTGAATATATGTAATCATGTGTGTATTTTAACTACCTACACAGGAGTTTACTTAAGAGGTTTCAAAATATCCGGTGGTGTCATTTTCATAACACTAGGTGTAATAATATTTTCGTAAGAGAGGTTGTTGCATTATTAACGTCTGTAAAGCAATGTAATAACTTACCTTAATACCGTAATGATTTACAGCAGCATTCTGTTCTTGTAAATTTTACATATATATATATATATATATATATATATATATATATATATATATATATATATAACATATGGGTGTGGGTTATTCCTTAAAATTTTTAATTTTTAAGCATGCTTAATATGTAAGTGACATTAATTTGTGGATGATAATTTGTGGATAGAAATGCTTCAAACTCTCATGTGTCGTTCCGAGTGAACCGACAAGCCAGACGGAACACACCTCCATACGTCATAGTGAGTGGTTTCCAAAGGTAGAAAGATTTAACGGGTTGTGATGTTTCTGATAGGTCCTCAAAAATATAAAAATAAAAAAAATAATGTTACACCCAGATAGAGAAAACCTTATTCAAAATGTTTCATCATAAATGAACTTTCTTTAAAAAGGCATGAATTTTTTGTAGCCTAAACAAGAAGAACGGTCAAATATATTAATTTAAAATAAAAATTGTAATTCCCAACAGTCCGGACGCTGGAAAGGAACTTTTTTTCTTCCGATTATAAATCCGATTAATGCGGAAAACGTATATCCCTTAAGCTGACACACCAAACTAGAATACTGACAGGTGAGCAAAGGCCCAGCAAAAGGCCTATAGACTTCCAGTGTGGGCTGAGTGATGTTTGAAAAAAATATTACAATAGCATGCAGAGACAGTGGGAATTGATCCAAAACAGTATTAAAACATCTGAACCAAGATGTAAAGTTTGATCAATGATAGTCGTATATGAAGGTGTAGGAGTGGAGGAGCCCAAGCAACAGAGGCATAATTACATATGATGTATTAAACTGTATGCCTGGTCAGCAGATAAATCAGAAGGATTGTTCTGTGACCTTGACCTTTGAACTTGTGATACCAAACCAATATGGTTCTTCCCCTACTGTTAGGCAATCCAAAACGAGAAAGATTTTGGTTGAAACATTTATAATGCCTGTATGATCTTTGTAAAGATGTGGTTCTGTGACCTTCACCTGTGACCTCGTGACCCCGAAATCCATAGGGTTCTTACATTGGTGGTGCGTCATTAAAAAGTCAAATTTGAAATTCATATGATATAACCCCGAAACCAATTTGTGGACAGATGGCTTGACCTTGTCACCCCCAAATTGAAAGGGACCTTCCCCTATTGGCAGGTAAGCTATATGTGTAAGGTGTGGGGTGAAAAGTTTGGCTTAAAAAATACATCCGCAATCTTTTTAAATAAGTTTCCTTTGACCCTGACCTCCGACCGCATGACCCAAAAAGTAATAGGGTTCTTGCTGTAGTGGTGGGATATATATCCATATTTCAAACCAAGCTAGAGTTATCATCCGGAAATGAATTTGTAAACAGATGGCTCCTGCGACCTTTACCTTTCACCTCAAAATCGATAGGGATCTTTCCTTATGAGGAAGTGAGCTATATGTGGAATATGGAAGGTCTGGGATAAAAACTTTAGCTTAAAATGCATTTCACGAACACTTTTTAAGAATGTGGGTCCTGTGACCTTGACCTCATGACCCCACAATTAATAGGATTCTTGCTTTAGTTGTAAGCCATATACAAGTCAAGCTTGAAATCCATATGTCAATCCAAACGAGTTATCATCCGGAAACGAATTTGTGGACGGATAGGTTGACAGTCAGACGGACAGACAGACGGATGGACAGGGTGATTACTATAGGGCACTCATTTATTCATGCGGGGCCCTAATTAGAATATACAATCTGTGTTTAATGATAAACTACTTATCGCCATTGACTAACACAAGCAGACTAGGTACATGTTACCACATCAGTGTTGCTGTTATAATAGTACTTTTTTAATCGAGAAAATAACCTTAATTAAAGAAGCATTCTCCAGTTGCATTAAAAAATTAGCTGTATCAATCACGTGCGTGTTTTGATCACATTTAGTTCATATCCTCTAGCAAACCATGTATCTAAAATATTAGTCATGACAGTCCATCCTGAACGCTATTGTCAGTGGTGTGGCAACAGATGTGTGGCCACGGTATGATACGTCGTCATTTTCAACGGCTATTTCGTCGTTTTCAAGTGCGTTTGTATGAGCCATGACGTAACTGGTCAAGAGATGCTGATCCTCGGGCCAAAAGCGGTTTTGTGATGGGATTTTTTTTTAGATCTCAAGCTTTTCGTGACAGCATCGTATGTTAATAAATTTTTACCCAGCTATATTTATCTTCTTTAATTATATCGGACCAGTTACTTAAGAGTTAATTCAGACTGGTTACCTTCGGATAGCAGACAGTGTATGATTCTTTTTAATCCCTGATCCTCGGGAAGCATGTCCACTGAACTTGGCTTCAGTTTCCAAATTGAGCTAATATTGTCTCGAAATAGCATCCCTAACTTATGTTCTTTAACATTTATTTATAATTTCCTCTTAAAAGAATTTCTAGCACTGCTCTGTGAAAAGAATTAATAAAACATGCAGCATCTGCAATTTGATCTGCTTTGAAATCTGTTTTGGTATTTATTTTAGCTGGACTTGTTTATGAACTCCTCAACGCTTATATGTCATGCATGTTTTTTTACTCATCGGCTTTCAGTGCAAAATATCGTAACATCGTTATAAAGGGGATGTTGTTTTGAATGGTATATAACCTGTTTTTACTTGTCAACCATACGCAGAATACAAATATATCAAAGTAGCCGGTCAACCAGCTTTTGAGCATTGGTTAAAAATTGAGGTTAAACAAAGGCTTACATAAGGACTTCACAGGCCCCACATATAGTAATCTTGTAATTACTGCTACACTTTGTCTACCAGCAAACAGAAGTTTTAAAGTGATTTTTATTTAAATATTTATATAACGTTCACAAAGGACGGCTTTGTTGTATGTGCCTTCAAGCCGTATGCCGCCTTTATCAGATAAAGACCTAACCGTAGCCTTGAAATACCTATCCTATTTCATGTTCTGTTTACTCTCTCAGACGATGGAAAACATTAGTGTTTACCAGTAACAAAAACAAGTAATGATTATTGGGCAAATAAATGAAAGGAGAGACAGGTTTGCTTCACGAGTCGCCACTTTCCTGATAAAGCATACCAGACACCAGACACGCCTATTGATATAGCAAAAGTACATAGCGAAACGGCTATCTTTTGGCAAAACAAGGTTGGGCCTCCTTAGATCCAACGTGTGGGTATTGTTTATTCTAATTTTCCTATGGGCCTGTTTCCTGTTTATAAGCCAGCCACGAAGAGAGGCAACGCCAAGACCGAGCAACCTTTAAGATCATCCGAAAAATTTTCTCCATGGGATAAATTGAATATAAGATTCATATAAATACAACCGGCGTGTCCCATTTGCGACATGAGATTACAATTCTTGATGTGTTTTGCCTTTGGATTCGACGTTCCGTCCTTCATAGCTGATAAGCTTATTAAGATATCACCCCAACGGTGCACCACAACACGGCGAACATCATAAAAAGAGCAACCTTCATCATGTGAGACCGTCGCTGTTTTATCGTCAATAGTTTAACTCAGACGGCCCTGTGGGATTTCAGACGATCTTTGGTCTCTTTTTGACGTCATTGAGAGAAAGACAGAGATCCAATCATGTGAACAGTCAGTCACTTAAATTACATTTGCATTAAACACTACTGCTTGATGATGTATTTCGGATTACTCTTTTAAGACTGAAGTGTGAAAAATGGCACTGTCAAGTATGGCCACATATAGCTATTCTCGAAGAATTTTTAATATCATAAGTACGAATAAATATAAACCTTAAGTTCCTTAAGTTTATCTCTTTTAATTAATAGCATATGTTAATGATGCATTGGTGGAAAAGAGAAAATGTACATTATCAATTTTAATTATCCCACAAAGGTTGCATTACACTGCTTCAATGATTACGGAGAAAAGGCAGTACATTAAAAGGATGAATTTGATCAGTTTATATATACTTATTTCTATATGGAAATGACAGTTGCACCTGTCTAGATTAATCGAGTAGTTTAAAACTCTTTAAAAGGGGGACGTATATCGAATTATTGTAAAGTCAAATAACTAAAATATAATTAAATTTTTCTGATATATAGCTATCAGTAAGCAACTAATCAATGAATTTCTGACGTTAATGACTGACTGAAAGTGAAATCGGCGCTCGGGCCAGTCACAGGTCTCCGGAAAATTCGGCCCGCACCTGCCCCCTTACGCTCTGAACACCGCGCGCGACCTCCTGGTGACATATTCAACTCACACTGTGTGAGAAATAGCAGGTTTCTTCAGGTTTGGCAAGGTGATAAACACCGAGTCAGTTTGCGCCGGATTAACTAAAATCTCATTGGCTCTGCGTTTACACAAATCTGCAAAACTGGTAGAAAAATCTGATTGGCTTAGCGTATAAAAAACATGACTGCGCCCGTGGCAAGCTCGTGTAGCACTGCAAGAGAGGAAATATGCAGAAAGTGGGGTATAACTGACCTCAGGCCACACCAGCAGGTCAGTATAGAGACTGTTGAAAGTAGACGAGTATTTCGTGTGTATTTCGGTTGAGACCGTCGCTGTTTTATCGTCAATAGTTTAACTCAGACGGCCCTGTGGGATTTCAGACGATCTTTGGTCCCTTTTTGACGTCATTGAGAGAAAGACAGAGATCCAATCATGTGAACAGTCAGTCACTTAAATTACATTTGCATTAAACACTACTGCTTGATGATGTATTTCGGATTACTCTTTTAAGACTGAAGTGTGAAAAATGGCACTGTCAAGTATGGCCACATATAGCTATTCTCGAAGAATTTTTAATATCATAAGTACGAATAAATATAAACCTTAAGTTCCTTAAGTTTATCTCTTTTAATTAATAGCATATGTTAATGATGCATTGGTGGAAAAGAGAAAATGTACATTATCAATTTTAATTATCCCACAAAGGTTGCATTACACTGCTTCAATGATTACGGAGAAAAGGCAGTACATTAAAAGGATGAATTTGATCAGTTTATATATACTTATTTCTATATGGAAATGACAGTTGCACCTGTCTAGATTAATCGAGTAGTTTAAAACTCTTTAAAAGGGGGACGTATATCGAATTATTGTAAAGTCAAATAACTAAAATATAATTAAATTTTTCTGATATATAGCTATCAGTAAGCAACTAATCAATGAATTTCTGACGTTAATGACTGACTGAAAGTGAAATCGGCGCTCGGGCCAGTCACAGGTCTCCGGAAAATTCGGCCCGCACCTGCCCCCTTACGCTCTGAACACCGCGCGCGACCTCCTGGTGACATATTCAACTCACACTGTGTGAGAAATAGCAGGTTTCTTCAGGTTTGGCAAGGTGATAAACACCGAGTCAGTTTGCGCCGGATTAACTAAAATCTCATTGGCTCTGCGTTTAAACAAATCTGCAAAACTGGTAGAAAAATCTGATTGGCTTAGCGTATAAAAAACATGACTGCGCCCGTGGCAAGCTCGTGTAGCACTGCAAGAGAGGAAATATGCAGAAAGTGGGGTATAACTGACCTCAGGCCACACCAGCAGGTCAGTATAGAGACTGTTGAAAGTAGACGAGTATTTCGTGTGTATTTCGGTTGAGACCGTCGCTGTTTTATCGTCAATAGTTTAACTCAGACGGCCCTGTGGGATTTCAGACGATCTTTGGTCTTTTTTTGACGTCATTGAGAGAAAGACAGAGATCCAATCATGTGAACAGTCAGTCACTTAAATTACATTTGCATTAAACACTACTGCTTGATGATGTATTTCGGATTACTCTTTTAAGACTGAAGTGTGAAAAATGGCACTGTCAAGTATGGCCACATATAGCTATTCTCGAAGAATTTTTAATATCATAAGTACGAATAAATATAAACCTTAAGTTCCTTAAGTTTATCTCTTTTAATTAATAGCATATGTTAATGATGCATTGGTGGAAAAGAGAAAATGTACATTATCAATTTTAATTATCCCACAAAGGTTGCATTACACTGCTTCAATGATTACGGAGAAAAGGCAGTACATTAAAAGGATGAATTTGATCAGTTTATATATACTTATTTCTATATGGAAATGACAGTTGCACCTGTCTAGATTAATCGAGTAGTTTAAAACTCTTTAAAAGGGGGACGTATATCGAATTATTGTAAAGTCAAATAACTAAAATATAATTAAATTTTTCTGATATATAGCTATCAGTAAGCAACTAATCAATGAATTTCTGACGTTAATGACTGACTGAAAGTGAAATCGGCGCTCGGGCCAGTCACAGGTCTCCGGAAAATTCGGCCCGCACCTGCCCCCTTACGCTCTGAACACCGCGCGCGACCTCCTGGTGACATATTCAACTCACACTGTGTGAGAAATAGCAGGTTTCTTCAGGTTTGGCAAGGTGATAAACACCGAGTCAGTTTGCGCCGGATTAACTAAAATCTCATTGGCTCTGCGTTTAAACAAATCTGCAAAACTGGTAGAAAAATCTGATTGGCTTAGCGTATAAAAAAAAATGACTGCGCCCGTGGCAAGCTCGTGTAGCACTGCAAGAGAGGAAATATGCAGAAAGTGGGGTATAACTGACCTCAGGCCACACCAGCAGGTCAGTATAGAGACTGTTGAAAGTAGACGAGTATTTCGTGTGTATTTCGGTTGAGACCGTCGCTGTTTTATCGTCAATAGTTTAACTCAGACGGCCCTGTGGGATTTCAGACGATCTTTGGTCTTTTTTTGACGTCATTGAGAGAAAGACAGAGATCCAATCATGTGAACAGTCAGTCACTTAAATTACATTTGCATTAAACACTACTGCTTGATGATGTATTTCGGATTACTCTTTTAAGACTGAAGTGTGAAAAATGGCACTGTCAAGTATGGCCACATATAGCTATTCTCGAAGAATTTTTAATATCATAAGTACGAATAAATATAAACCTTAAGTTCCTTAAGTTTATCTCTTTTAATTAATAGCATATGTTAATGATGCATTGGTGGAAAAGAGAAAATGTACATTATCAATTTTAATTATCCCACAAAGGTTGCATTACACTGCTTCAATGATTACGGAGAAAAGGCAGTACATTAAAAGGATGAATTTGATCAGTTTATATATACTTATTTCTATATGGAAATGACAGTTGCACCTGTCTAGATTAATCGAGTAGTTTAAAACTCTTTAAAAGGGGGACGTATA
The DNA here is from genome assembly GCA_026874595.1 of Sipunculus nudus. NCBI lineage: Eukaryota > Metazoa > Annelida > Sipuncula > Golfingiida > Sipunculidae > Sipunculus > Sipunculus nudus. The sequence continues at coordinate 49,635,168 of CM049307.1, read as the reverse complement.
TCGAATTATTGTAAAGTCAAATAACTAAAATATAATTAAATTTTTCTGATATATAGCTATCAGTAAGCAACTAATCAATGAATTTCTGACGTTAATGACTGACTGAAAGTGAAATCGGCGCTCGGGCCAGTCACAGGTCTCCGGAAAATTCGGCCCGCACCTGCCCCCTTACGCTCTGAACACCGCGCGCGACCTCCTGGTGACATATTCAACTCACACTGTGTGAGAAATAGCAGGTTTCTTCAGGTTTGGCAAGGTGATAAACACCGAGTCAGTTTGCGCCGGATTAACTAAAATCTCATTGGCTCTGCGTTTAAACAAATCTGCAAAACTGGTAGAAAAATCTGATTGGCTTAGCGTATAAAAAAAAATGACTGCGCCCGTGGCAAGCTCGTGTAGCACTGCAAGAGAGGAAATATGCAGAAAGTGGGGTATAACTGACCTCAGGCCACACCAGCAGGTCAGTATAGAGACTGTTGAAAGTAGACGAGTATTTCGTGTGTATTTCGGTTGAGACCGTCGCTGTTTTATCGTCAATAGTTTAACTCAGACGGCCCTGTGGGATTTCAGACGATCTTTGGTCTTTTTTTGACGTCATTGAGAGAAAGACAGAGATCCAATCATGTGAACAGTCAGTCACTTAAATTACATTTGCATTAAACACTACTGCTTGATGATGTATTTCGGATTACTCTTTTAAGACTGAAGTGTGAAAAATGGCACTGTCAAGTATGGCCACATATAGCTATTCTCGAAGAATTTTTAATATCATAAGTACGAATAAATATAAACCTTAAGTTCCTTAAGTTTATCTCTTTTAATTAATAGCATATGTTAATGATGCATTGGTGGAAAAGAGAAAATGTACATTATCAATTTTAATTATCCCACAAAGGTTGCATTACACTGCTTCAATGATTACGGAGAAAAGGCAGTACATTAAAAGGATGAATTTGATCAGTTTATATATACTTATTTCTATATGGAAATGACAGTTGCACCTGTCTAGATTAATCGAGTAGTTTAAAACTCTTTAAAAGGGGGACGTATATCGAATTATTGTAAAGTCAAATAACTAAAATATAATTAAATTTTTCTGATATATAGCTATCAGTAAGCAACTAATCAATGAATTTCTGACGTTAATGACTGACTGAAAGTGAAATCGGCGCTCGGGCCAGTCACAGGTCTCCGGAAAATTCGGCCCGCACTTGCCCCCTTACGCTCTGAACACCGCGCGCGACCTCCTGGTGACATATTCAACTCACACGGTGTGAGAAATAGCAGGTTTCTTCAGGTTTGGCAAGGTGATAAACACCGAGTCAGTTTGCGCCGGGTTAACTAAAATCTCATTGGCTCTGCGTTTAAACAAATCTGCAAAACTGGTAGAAAAATCTGATTGGCTTAGCGTATAAAAAAACATGACTGCGCCCGTGGCAAGCTCGTGTAGCACTGCAAGAGAGGAAATATGCAGAAAGTGGGGTATAACTGACCTCAGGCCACACCAGCAGGTCAGTATAGAGACTGTTGAAAGTAGACGAGTATTTCGTGTGTATACCGGTTGACAAACCTGACCGGCAACCGCGGTTATTGCATCAGGTAGTGTAGCTAATAGTTGAGCATATCGTAACCGTTGCTTATGGAGCGTACCGCTCCCTCAGCAACGACAAAGTTTGGCAGATTGAGTCAGGTTTGGTTGATCCGAGATATTTAAGGCAAAAGTAGAAAATACTGATAGGGCTGTTTGTAGTCAATGTGGATGGAGGAAACCGGTGAACCCGGAGAAAACCACCGGCCTTGGACGGGCAACTAAAACCCACTCACATAGCCACGCGGTAATTCGATCGGACTTTATATGCCCTCGATTTCTATATTAGAACGACCTTAAACGTGAAACTCTTCAGGTCTTCATCTACTGAACTACAATAGGACAGTTCATATTTTGCCACCCAAGATCATATTTAATCGTATAATGTGTCATTAAAACCTCTACTATACATTCCAATGCCATAAGTGATTAATGCCCCTTAAGTGCTTGTCTATCGTAATGTACTGATATGCCTCCGGTACACTGTGGATACAATCTGGGCCACTGTCCAAGTTACTTGTGCTCTAAATTATTCAAACAAAGAACAGTTATTATTGGTAATCTATATCGCGCCTGCGGAAATTCATTAAATATTCCAGCTGTTCTTTATCCTGCTGCACTTTTCCTTGGTATCTCATACATAATATATACAGTATGATTAAAATATGGGAAAGATGTGTTTGTAATCTTGTACCTGTCTGAATTTATGGCATGGTTTCCCACTTGTTAAAACATAAGCTTGGTTCATATGATAAACTGAATAAAATTTAAAAATCAGATATATACAAATAATTTAAAACATGCTTTACGAGAAACCCCATATCACCCATGTTTTCCTTTTAGGATCGGCGTCCCGCCTTCCTCAGTCATTAAGCTAAGACACCATCCATTTAATACCCAACATTACAAAAATAAAACAATACACAGTCACCCTAGGAGGTCTGAGCTTGTTAGATCTGCGCTGGCTTATTTGCAAATATGTCCTGAGGGGGTTCAGCTGTAATAGAAAAAAAGATATAATATGTAACAATCACAGACATTCTGGCCGACTGCACGTTTCATGTAATGGGAATTACATGTATAATTGAAAATGAAAAATAATCTATATCTTGTTTGTGGCGCTACAAATTCACCCAGTATTCTCCTTCACTTAGTCTAATAACAATTACATTTTCTGAAACACAATCATTAAATTCAGTTTCTGGTATCGCTATCTAAATAATGTGTAATAATGAAATAAAATTTTGTTTGTGGCACTACCATATATGTTTTCCAACCTACCGCATTGGTGCCCATTATCTGATTCCCTTGTACTCGAGTTATTGAGTTAACATCATATGTGTGACGGACGGGCGGATGGACGGACGGACGGCACGAAGGACGGACCCTCACCATTTCTATGTCACCCGCCAACGGCGCTTTCGACCCACTTATAACCAAATTGCGCATTAGCATAAGACCCCCCCCCCCCCCATAAAAAACGCCATTCTTTGATTTGCAATGACAACACCCAGACAACCCATGTGGGATTTGAAACGACCCTTTGTCTCCTTTACAAGACTTAACAGGAAGCAACAGTCCCAGCAGAGAACCAATCATGTGGTTACTCAATCACTGAAATAACATTTATGCCAAACAAACAACTGCTATAGCCGGAATATTTTTTTTTTATTACTCTGTTTGCAAACTTAAGTGGAAAGGTGATGGGGATATAGGGAGTCTTGAACGTCTCTAAAACCCGAGCAAGGGCAAATGTAACAATGATCAAAAAGCGGGAATTCAATTTTATTAAACACATGTAATTAAATGGACAATGTGTATTTACAGTTTGGAAAACATGGCTGCTCAAAATGGACCATGTGTTTTTATTACTTAAAAGATACATTGTGGGGGGGGGGGGGGGTTGTACATCGAGTAACAGGTAAGATGTGGGTTGGGGAACTTGCACCCTTATGTCCCGGACAGTTCATTGAAAATATTTGATTCAAAACATATCTTCGTGGCAGACAAGAAAAAATTATATTCTCGTGGTAGTTTCTCATATACTGCGACTCATCATTTCCAATGTAAACGTATGTCGCCGTGAACTGATGTGTTCACTGTACCATGAATATATAGATTGCCCCACTGCCAAAGTTACTTGCAATATTAATACTTCATAACAAGGTCAATTATGAAAAATCTATTGCATGGCTCTGGCCATGTATTTGATAATCAATACAATTACACCTAATCTATCTATGCGGTAGTGCCCCTAGTCCTTGTTTCCATGGCGGAATTAACGGAGCCAAAATTTTCATGTTGATGTATATTGATATAATAAATACACGATATTTACATAATTATGTATCAAAAATATTTACTCCGCTTTTACACCTGTTGTCCAATGTCCGACACTTAGCTGACACTTATGACCATGTGTATAAGCGATTAAGCGAGCTACCACTGCTTTAAGTCCAACTCAAAGATATAATTAAATATGAGATAAATTTCTGATTAGTATCAATGATTCAGATTCGTCACGCATGCCTCATTAGACACACAATTCTTCTGTGGTTTCCTTATTAGTTGGACGTCGTCCCGTCCATCAGAGATGCTAATCCCATTGATATATCTCACACGTATTTTTCCGCTATATATCGTGACATAAGAAACACCATGAAAAAGCAATCCCGACTCCGTGAGGTCTGTGGCGTTTTTAGGTGTGATGGCCATTGGTCTAAATGGGGTATAAAATCAATATATAATAAAGACATACTACTTGTGCAGATGCCATTATAAATTGAAAAAAGCCATCTGTTTTGTAACATATTTAGCCATCTCCTTTCCTGTTTGGCTTTAATAATGAGCAGTAAATGTTTCGGCACTCTTTGCTTAGAACAGAACCGATATGTGTTTCTTAGAAGCTCGACAATTACACAAGCAGATAAATGCAGGTACAATGAATACTCTAAAAGTGCTTTCCATTCAGATTGCTATGGTGATATTCAAGTATATACTATTGGGTCTGCGGCACTGCCAAGACACTGCCAATACAATGTCGATAATGAAATGTTATGATTTTAATTAATGAAATAAAAAGCAATGATATATTTGATAAATAATTTTTAAATCAGTCGACAGGACCTGCCCTACGACAATGGTCTACGCCAAAGACAACAGTTTGACGACTGTCTAAAGACAAGCTACGACAAGCTGCCGACAACCGGCGATACAATCGAATACAAAGGACAATCACCTACCACAACCAACGACAACATCTATGACAACTTACGACTACACTGGCGACAACCTACGACGTCAGAATCCATGCTACGTCTAACCGCGACACGCTTTGGCGAGTCTTTAATCCTGTGCTATGTGAGGAGCAGGAGACAAGGATGGGCCTTGTATCAAGTACACCAGCCCACGACAGGACCAACGGCAACCCACGTCACCTGGCGACAGCCTACGACAGCACTTTCACCATTAGAAGACAGACAACGCTCACTGGCGTCTAAAAAAGCTGTCGCCTGAGAATTTTGAACGTTAAAAATCCAGCGGCGACAGGTAAGAAGCCACGCGTCTTTTGGCGACTTCGGGCGACTACTGGCGACCATGAGGCGACAGCCTGGTCGCCTGTAGAGTCGCCTAAGTGGGGCAGCCCCATAATTATGTTAAAAAAATGTATATGTTCATTCAAAACATTTTTAGATATAAAATATTTCATAGTTTACTCATAAATTGAACCAAAGTCTTTAATTCTATTTATTTATATATTTCATTTATAATTTATATTATATTCTCTGAATGGTAGAGAGTGATTACATTGACGATCCCCCCATTGCCAAAGAGTGAGGATATAAATCCAATCACCCTATTTTGACGCCCCTGGACACAGTCAAGCCCCATCTGCTTTACCATTACGTCGTATGTCAAATACAAACTTCTGGTAATCTACACAGCGTGATCCTGTATACACGTTTTGTCGCTAGACCTGCTTCGGTTTTACACGATCCTGACATTGGAGCTAAACCTCTACTTGAATTCCCTAGCGACGCCACGGGAGATGACGGATTAATGTTATTAAAGAACAACCCGTCACTCCTATTCATGAGATTATGATCACATGCTCCGTCCGTCAAACAATACAGCTATATTCCCATAGAAAGACGCTACGCTTGTAAATTTATTTTACAGCCGCCTTCATGCTTTTGTTAGGAAGTGGACTGCATCCATTAAAATTCGTGTTTACCAGACCGTTGGTGATAAACACCAGAATGATACTGTTCCAACTTTAACGAAGATAAGGAATAATATATGGCGCTTTATAAATGACAACTTTTAAGTAGCACATATGATATAATGCCAGAAAGCTGTGTGCGAACTATAAAAAAAGCGGTCGTATGGTCACTTAGGGAGTTTTGGTTATCAACAAAGTAATTGTCCTAAAATTTGTTCATGCAAAAGGAAGCTGCAACAGTTCTTTTGGGATTGCCGTGCAGACAACATAATGAACTTGAAAGCACTCAAAGAAACGCATACTTTCGCCAAAGCAATTTGGTCTCTGCCTATGTATGCCATAATTCTATAGGCAGCCTTTCCAATTTCCACCAAGCCTGCAGTTGAGACGCTTTAGAGTTTAGCGTTAAGAATGTTATATAAGTGGTATATATAGATGTTATTTTTTATAGGTGATTATGGTTTCAATTTTAATATCAAAATCCCCTAAAATCCTCCATCCGATAGTTTAATGACTTTCATACACAAACACAAGCACATTAAATATTTTTGAAGACTTCATAAACATTGTATAAATATTAGTATCATTGACGGTGGTGTTTACTTTAATTTAAGTCTGCTTTTTGTATTTAGAAGTTACTCTTTTTTCAGTATTTTTTAAGATGATAAAAATATCAGGATATTTTATATGAAGAGGTCCTGACATAAGTATTAGCGGACCTTACGTTCTAAAAGAGCAAAAAGCCAGGAATATACGCGAGAAAGACTTTATAAAAGCGTGGGGAAATTGCCAGCATGAAGGAAATTCAATAATGTTATTAAATGATGGGATTAAAAATATTCTTTGTCCTGCTAAATGTATCGTAATTATGGAGGTAACATGAAATATAATAATGTTGGCAATAAGTTTTTCCGTATTATGGTGTAGTGAACTGCAAAAAAGAAACCCGAGTTTAACGCCGAACAATTAATACAGTAACTAAATAGGTTTGGTGGCTTCATTTATCATCATGTTTCAAGAACAACGAGGTGCTGATATAAAAAGGTTTAAGGTACATGATGCACCTGTGTCCTTTAATTAGATTTTACATAAAGTCGATAACATAATCTGTCAAATTGCTGTAATATCTAGCGATTAATAAAGCTAAATTTCTAGTGCAGTAATTATTAAGTCACTTTACATAAATAGTGTGCAACCCTTTCTACAGGAACTTTATAGAACGTAATACAGTATTTTGATGAACACTGCTGTAAATGAAAACACAATGTAGAGAGATAAATCAGAAGGAATTTCTCCTGAACATGCACTGTAACTGTAAACTGGCACTTAGCATTTATGTAACTGACCCCTGCGTGTTGTAAAATGTATATTACCAGAACCAATGGATATCATGGATATTATATTCGGCATTTTGTGTTGGTGCATTATTGTTACAGCTTAAAAAGGTGTTACAGCCTATATAATAATTAAAATATAGAGATAATCTTAAATCGGTCAAGAGACCAAGACCAGTCTCAAAATTAACTGCTAGTTATTGTTGCAACTTTGTCTTTGACTTTTAGTTCATTGAAATCTTAATTCAGATTTCTTTATCGTTTCTCCCATCAGTACAGTAAACGGAGGGAGAGGTGTTTTATACTCTGTTTCTTTTTCTCCTATTTTATAACTCCATTCCTTAAAAATTTTCATTTTTCTGTATTGTATCATGCTGATTATTTCAAACGTTAAATTAATATATCTGAATTATTTTAGTCAGACAGTTATTAAATAAAACTTTATATTGTTGTTAGATTTTATTTCCTATTAAGAACATGATAATTTTAGTCTGATCTCATAAATAAAATCCCTAGCAATATTTGGAAGCAAGAAAAACGATGATTACGTCATTAATTGTCATATCGATGGTATTAACTCATGCATTTTATGTCTACAAGCTGGTCTTGAAAAATTTCGTGTTGAACAACATTTTAAAATCGTGTCAAACTCAGTCATCACTTTGATATAAACGAGTAGGCCTACCTAAGAAAATCCATAGTGTCTTTTCAAAATCCAAGGCAAGCACAGGCTCTTATAGATAAATAAAACCGAGAAGCGAGACAAGGCGTTGAAGTTTGATCCGGTTACGCTTTTTAAGAGATGATTACATTAAAAAATTAAAAGGCTTTTGGGAAAAACTTATTGACCCCTGTGGTTTTAGACCACGTGTATACTTTGCTGGAAATCTAAAGTCTCCATTGTGCGAGGAAGTGGAATCTAAGGTAATCAGTCGATCGGTCGGGGGCTTTCCTCATAACAATGAGAACCGCTTGGTTTCTGATTCTCCCAGCTTTTGGCAAGCCGTGATTACAATGTTTGGCAAATTGCCGGATTCTTCGAACTTGTGTAAATCCATTTTAACGTTGTTGCTAGATAAAATTCATTTGATGCAAAATAAACATATTCTTCGACGGTAGGCGGAAAACTACTAAGATCCTATACATTGTCTCTAAACTCACGTTGAAGAAATGGGATGATTTTAGGACTGCCATTAGCGACAGCCTTGCTTCAGAAATCTGCGCCTGCGTTAATTGATTGGACGTGTGTTATTGACTTTGCGTTTATTAAGGAAAATAACTCTCACGCTGAAGAGATTCGCCTCCGAAGCTGATTTTGTCTTCCTTGATGAGAGGCCTTCCAAGATGGTAATTTGTAATCTGATGGATTCCTTTAGTCCCGTAAAATTTCTTCAGTAGCAATTATTACCGCTAGGCTTGCTAAATAATCATACAATCTGCCATTTCATAGCATTTCGGCTGAAATATGAACTTTATTCTAGATTTTTCTTAGTCTTTTATTGCCTTTACCGTATATGTAATCTCTTACGACTGTCTCACCTTGCCCTATGTTTCTAGACATATTACAACGACCAGCATGCAAGCCAATCTGGAAAGTTATATTCACAGAGTTGTACATAAACTTTCTAATTCCTAAGACATTATAAATCCCTTGATATTAGGTTGACTTTGTGTAATTTTCTCCGCACCATGAAATATATATATATATATATATATATATATATATATATATATATATATATACTTCATTATTTTTCTCACCAGAATTTACTACTTGGACGAACAAATCGTATATATGCTTTATTATGACCATAACCGATTGAAAGTCATAGAAAACAGTGCATAAAACATCTAATGAATTTTCGAAAATGATTGTAAATACATGATGCAGCTGTTTCATAAAGTACGATCAGCCCGAAGATATACAGGGTTGATAGGTTTTGACAAACCTTGCGTCGTTCTGGTTTTGATATAAAGTTCCGGATTTTACATGCCATGCTCCTCTTTTTCCAAAGAGAGATCTGCATTAATTAACCTTTCTATGAACTCTATGTGACCCTAATCGCAAATTTATTCAATAAATCATCCAACAAAAACAAAATTTGCATAATTTGATAGAGCTTTATCAAACAGAACTCGTGTAGTCTGTTCCAGTACCAATGTCAGCATGTTTTCTAGGATATCTTTTATACAAAGGAGACTATAAGTATTTCTAGGCTATAGGTTGCAGGAGCATTTCCGATTATCGAGTAAATAATAATGTCTTACCTGGCACTTAATCCGTATGAGACAAATAATCCAAAATATTGCAAAACATTTCACTATTACTCCGAAACATTCAATAATGGAGGACAGCGATACCAGTTGATGACGTCAGTCAATGCGACGTCATACGTCATCGACCTTTGTGACGTCATTATTATGTTGTAAGCAGCTCTCTCTCTCTCTCTACCATAGATATGGAAGACCTTCTGTGTAGGAGCGTTTTGTGGGCTCATTTTAAAATAGGTTAAAAAGGCGAAGCAATTGGGCTGTGGAGGATAGGTCAATTATATTAACTTGTAATGAACATTTCCATTTTAAATTCCATGACAAATTTCCATGATCACATCCTACCCCCGCATAGTCATATAACAAAAAACTATTAAACAGCATTGTCATCATTTGTTAAGTCAAAGTTTGGCCTCCCCGGGTCTACTCCCTGGGTACAGGTCCTTCACATTTATACCCCGTGTATGACTGCTGATAATGAACCTGTCACGATAAACAGGCAACGACAAGAACGAGCCTCCTTTAGGATCATCTCACCATTTTTCGTCTTGGGGTATATTGTACAATAATATAATTAATGTATCATCAATATGAAAAAGAAGATTGTTTTGTTTGCACTTTCTGCTCAATTAAAGACAGTGTTTTCGGTTTTCGTTTGATTATTGTTACGAAACTTGTCTTGGAAGAAGCGATAGAGGAATCCTAAATGATGCAGTCATTAAGACTATGAATTCTTCATGGAATAACTTGAATATTAACTGAATATCAGATGTATAAAATCAGAACCGCTATGTCACACTTGTTCACGAGAAGTCACTGCCTTAATGTTTTGTCTATAAAGTTAATTCGAGGTCCCGACCTTCGAAATTTTTCAGCTACGACGCCATCCATTTATAACCTGATATCACAAAACTAGCTGCCGTCGGCCTATGAGTTCGGCGCTGTTTGTGGCCGGCACTGATTTTTTGCAATCGATTCATCCAGACAAGTTCTTTTGGGTCGGGATTTGGCTGGTATTGACGAACTTTTGTATTGCGTCCATTTTTTAAATGGAGAAGCACCACAGGTATATTACGGAGTCAATATTTTCGGAAACCTGATCACAATTAAAAGAGATTCAAGGACATGCATACGAAAGATTTACGTCGTATGAAAAATGCAAAACCATATGTGTATTTATTCGAAAACCTTTCTGGAAAAAGAACTTGCATTGGAAAAAGAAGAACAAGAGAAGATCACATTATAAAGTAGTCATGACTAAGATATAAAGGTCGCTTCTGACCATACGAGGAAAATTCCAACCCATATACTGTCTCTAACAGATTTATATGACGATGCTGCTGCCTAAATGACACAGGTTAAGAAGGTACCTCTGACATTGAAATTGAAAATACAAGAAAGCTCTTTAGCATAGTCAATACTATTTCGGATAGCTATCGATATCACAGTAACCTATGCAGCATATAGATAATAGAATTCTCTCCTCATATATAAGATACCAAAAAAGCAGTGTCTAGGGTCAAATATTTGATTAATCTGCACTAAGCTTCGTTAGGTCTGAAAATTATTTTCGTGTATTTTTCTGTAGATTACGCTTCACGTATGATCGGAGAACCGTTTTTAAACAAATCCTAAATCCACAAAGTGTTATGAACCTGAAACAAAGTGTACATATGTAATGTACATTTGAGTCTACAGAGCTGCAAGCCTCGCATAACGGTTATACAGTATAACACTAGTGTCGTTCCACATCTCCTCCGTTTCATCCGCTGCTTTAAAAAAGGATTTTCTGGGTCTCAACATAAAAATTGTTATTGGCCATAGAAGCAGACCATCGAGAACAGGGTGTCGCGCTTTTAAACTTTGAGTTGGATGCACAGTGCGATACCACGCTCTCATTGGTCTGATTACAATTGTTTACAATGTGCAAGCCCTGGTGGTGAGACCAGAAGGATATGGTTATGAAAAAGCGACCTTAAAAACAAGGAGATATGGAACGACTGCAGTGTATACGTTCACAAGGACTATACCACGGAGTTTGCTCATACAGCCTAACCCTAAGCAAAAGGTTGCTGATATTCTGAATTATACACGCAATGGTTAATAATAGAAAATCTACAGCTTGTGATATATACAACTTAGACTGGTACTCCGCAATATTATGGCACCGCTGCTCTAGGCCAATTATAGAAACGGGCGTACAACGCCATCTTCAGTACTCCCAGCAGACTGGTTCCAACTCCAGTATGTATTATATATGATACAAATAAGCATTTCGTTTGTTCAGAGAAGTTGCCAAAAGTTGGCTGTGCATAACGTGTGTTATTTATGATTAGATTAATAGATATTGATAATAAACCAATGCCACGTACAGTTGAATATCAAAGATTCAGTATATGGTATCATCTATACATCCATCAGTCAAATTTTGTGCAACAACTCATTTTTCAATAATAGGAAACTATAAATAACGAAAGAAAGTAATTTTAAAAGTAATCTTCACGGATAACCAGCAAGGATTGCGTGAACGCCCATAACGATCGGTATGAGCGTGCAGCCTGGAGTTGGAACCAGTCTACAGGTAAGTCAGGAGTTGCAACTGGGGGTACTTAAGATGGCGTTGTACGCCTGTCTCTATGCTTGGCTGAGGGCCATAATAGAGCAGGGTACCATTCTATATACAACTACAGCTAACGGATGCATGCACTTCATTTTGCATTTGTTTTTAATTTAAAAAGACGAAAAATATTGATATGGTTTCTTTTCCAATGCACTACATGCATAATCTTGGTATCGCATGGTCTTAACAAATAAAATATTCAATATTTATGACATGAATAATATGGAAGTGTGTTTTGCTGCGCCACCATATGTACCTGTGGTCTGATTTACCACATGGATCTCCGGCTTGTGTCGTCTTTTTTAATTCTTTGCAACGAGACTATGACTATCATTGGGAGAAACAACAGATAGACACCAAGAACTAATAATCTTAGAGCACATATGAAAACAACCGCGGTGTTTCCGATGCCTCATGAAAAGACATCCCTCACTGTTTGCTTATTAGATTCGAAGTCCCGTTCTTCACAGCTAGTTAGCTAACTAAGATACCATAACCTTATAATCTAAGTGCACCGTGGCATGAGAAACTTCACAAATATTGCAACCGTAAGTCCGCAAGGTCGGTACTGCTTTATTAGCCATGATTGCAAGTGGGATTGAATTCAGACAGACCTTGGTCCTCTATGACGTCACAGATACAAATTATACCTACACTTAACACACTACAGTTAAATTGATATTCTGAATTACTCGTTTAACATTTAAATTTACAGCTCGAAGTGCTGAAGCTCAACCATAACCTGTTCATGGGATATAGGAATTCTTCAAGGTCTCTTAAAATCAATATTAGCGACAAATGCTCATCTTGTATGGATATATCTGACAGTAAGTTGCATGGATCTGACAGTTGGCTGGAAATGACGAATAACAATATATTACCGGCGATGCTGTAGGAAAATGGCAACGACACTGTGAAACTGACATAAAAGCAATTCGTGCCCCACTACAAAAGATAATATGTATCTCAAATGGATATATATCCAGAGATTCAATTCTGTATAATTCGGAATAAATACACATCCATGAAGTTGTAAGACAATAATATAATCTCTTCAGAACCGGTACTGCTTAGGCTACTTCGCGAGATTCTCAACGAGACGAAGCATCTTTCTTTACGAGCTATATTACAAATAGGGTACCATGTTTAGGGTACCATGTCCATGTAGATTGGCCGGCTGCCCAGGTTACTTGTAACTAGAATAATTAAGACCAAGGTCACTTATGAATATCCTATAGCATGTCTGCGTCTTTACATTAGGTAATTCATACAAATACATCCAATCGATCGCATGAAGTAGAACACCCGCAATTATTCTATAGTATAATATATCGTATATTCTATATGATTTATCCTGATACAAAAATATGTACATAAAACCGGTGTAAAGAAAAGTACACTTATAATATCGACATGCAACCTGTGACATCCGGGTTTTAGTGTGTTAAACCCTAATGACAGCCCCCTTGTACGGGTGACCGGAAATTTCTCAAATTATAGCGAGATACATGCGGTACATTCCTACGTTGGGACGTTGTTATATATCCTACGTTTTAATCTGTCATTGTACGACTTTTGGAGCTAATAACTTTAAGACCAATTTTTTTTTCATACGATAAATTGAATATAAGAGAATTATAGTTTTATATAAATGCAATCGCGGGTTCACACCTTTTTTTCACCATGAAACCGACTTCTACAACTTTTTGTCTTTAGGTTCCATGTCCTGTCCTTGACGGGTGCCCAGCTAACACATCTTCAAGTTATTATAGCAAGTGTACATGAAAGAACATAACGGGAAGAGGATCCTTTAGTCTGTGAGGTCGGCGGTGATTTATTACCACTGATTTCATTCGGACAGGTCCTGCAGGGTTCAGACCGACCATGTAACTCCTTATGATTAGTTTATAGCTTGTCCGTGGTACTAACAATATATCGCAACTGTCTATACGAAATACTGAATTTAACATACATATTGAAAGTTAATGTGGTTGCGCTCAATGAGATTTTCTCTCTAAATTAATCAAATAATTACCAGGCATATATATATATATATATATATATATATATATATATATATATATATATAAAATTTATTTTTATCAATTCACAGAAATAGAGAATGCCTTCTCTGTACTGTTATATAACCATATAAAATCATACGGAATATATAATCATATATATTTGATCAAATGAACAAATACTTCTCTGCTGTATAAGCTAATGGTCATCGGTCTTCAGACAAACCTCTGTAATGTTGGCATTCTTGGGACTGGGCCAAACGTCCCATTTTATAGAGGTGCCCACAATATGGAGGTAATAACTGCAACTTTCAGTGGTGCCACATACATGAACTTTGAATAGTTACTAAGGTTGCTCCTGTTTTAAGAGTACTTCAGTAACTAGATGCCTATACTTTCTCTCTGTTTTTATTAAAATAAGGTTACTAAGTAAAATTGTTTATACATATATATATATGTATGTGTGTGTGTATATATATATATATCGATGGCCATAAGCAACAAGCATTGATCCTGTTACCGGTATTTAAACCTTTCTATGACAATTTGATAAGTTGCATAGTACATCCTTAAATATACCATACTGTTCAAAAAACTTTCTCCAAGACAAGCCACTCTAATTATCTTTGAACAGGTACACTTTTAGGGCTATGCCAAATCTTTATTTTTCAGTTTGGGGTTGACATATTGTAAGTGGACAGTGACATTGAATATGGCACAGGATGCATGCGAATGACCAGTGTTTGATGTTGACCATTAAGTACAACTGCTATGAGTACACATTGTAATTGGGTGAATGAGCAGGGCGTCCACTCATAAAAATATTAACTAAAGCAGATTCTTTGCTCCCCTGCGTGAGACAGTTTAGTGACTGTCGGAACAAAGTATGCCTATCAGTCCAATATGAATGGCTACCTAATGGTGCATTCACTACTGGTTATAAACCAATCACAGGAACAGCAGGTCTTAGCTGTGGTCTGACTTTAGCATGTGTTATCACATTAAAATAGTCTAATTAGTATGCATATATCCCATGCCTAGCCTTGAGTCAAGAAGGCTATTATTATGATTATGCAGTCAGACACCTCTGACCTTTGTTCATATGCTTATCATTATCCTTAATAGTTCAAATATAAATATTTAACTAGAGGCCCATGGGCCATGACGCTCAGCTGAATTCAAGGAACGTTGAACAATGAGGTGCAGAACAAATCATGAATTTTGTGAAGAGTCCTTAGAAATGGGTTTCAGTGGGCTTTTGGACAGATGACAACTTCATTTGAAGGTCTCATAAATAGAAAGAAAAATGCGTAAAAATCTTAAAAAATACAGGTAGTGCCACCAGTCTGCAGGAACTGATGAAACATTCATGATCAATATATATCCCAAGAATCATCGCCATCAAGGCATTAGTTATTCAGATACTGGAGCTTTTGTTTGTATCAAATTTTTAACTAGAATACGGGTAGTCGACAAGCGACTACGTGTATCCGCCGAAATCAGAGTGGGACGAGTGAGGCATGGATTGAGTAACAAGGGGAAATAGAGTGAGGTGTGTTGCATATTAGCATGGATGTCTGCAGCCGAAATGTGTATGTAATTGTGCCCATAAATGTAGGTGGCGCCACCTGCCACAAAATCCAGAAAGCTATCCAAGATGTATAAACCTGCAAAATTTTAGACACATCAGTCAAACCAGTGCAGAGATATGAGTGAATTTATCCCACGGCAGACAAACAGACGGATGCTGTGCAAAAATGGTTGCAGGTGGCGCCACCAGTTTTGCGTATGATAAGGAGCTATGTGAGATCTATAAACATGCAACATTTTGGCTCAATCGGTCAAACGGTTCCCGAGATATGAGCTTGGATGTCTGCAGCATAAACGTGAATGTAGGTGGCACCACCTGTCATAAAATCAATAAAGCTGTCCAGGATGTATACACATCAAAAAAATTTCAGGTGGATAAGTCCAACCAATTAAGAGATATGAGTGATTTTATCCCAAGGCAGATGAACAGATGGAGACTGCGCCACCATTTTATGTATGTTATAAAGCTATCCAAGGGGTACATTTTGGCAATTTTTTTTTCTGGATCGGTCAAACGGTTCCCGAGATATGTGGGTTAATGTGTCATAACAGACGCACAGACGATGCAGAGCGCAGAAGAAAGGTCAGAGGTCAAAACAAAATCCGGGCACAGCAGTTCACATGTGACCCGAACATAATCCCGGGTTTCGTAAAATTCCGCCCAGCAGGTACGGAGGAGTTCTCTGGACACCTACGCGGCGTCCGGCTGAAAACATAGTATCCGCAAAACTCTGTTTTGGCGGATACAATTATTCATGAGGGTATTTACGAGTCCTATAGCTCGGAGAATATGGGTATCAGAGACCTAATTTCAGGTTTTCATGGAGATTTTTCATGGACCTCCCTGGATATTAAGTTTGAAGATCCAGGTCCAGTGGTTACGATTTGTGCCCTGTTAACAGATGACAGTTTCATTGTAGGTCTGAAAAAAAGAAAAAAATTCTAAAAAAGTGGAAAAATACAGATGGCGCCACCAGTATGCAGGAAGTGATGGATTATCCCATGATCAATATTCATGCAAAGAATCATGGTGATCAATGCAGTAGTTATTCAGACACTTGAGCTTTTATATAAATTTTCATTATTCTGGGGGGTAATTTGGATCCCCATAGCTCAAAGGATATGGATAACAGAGACCTAATTTCAGGTTTTCAAAGAGATGTTTCATGGACCTCTTTGGATATTAAGTTTGAAGATTCCAGGTCTAGTGGTTAAGATTTGTGCCCTGTTAACAGATGACAGTTTCATTACAGGTCTGAAAAGGAGAAAAAAATTCGTAAAAATTTAAAAAATACAGGTGGCGCTACCAGTCTGCAGGAAGTGATGAAACATCCCATGATCAATATTCATGCAAACAAACATGGTGATCAATGCAGTAGTTATTCAGATACTTGAGCTTTTGTATCAAATTTGCATTATTCTTGGGGGTACTTAGGAGCCCTATAGCTCAAAGGATATGGGTAACAGAGACCTAATTTCAGGTTTTCAAGGAGATTTTTCATGGACCTCCCTGGATATAAAGATTGAAGATTCCAGGTCCAGTGGTTACGATTTGTGCCCTGTTAACAGATGACAGTTTCATTGTGGGTCTGAAAAAAAGAAAAAAATTCTAAAAAAGTGGAAAAATACAGATGGCGCCACCAGTATGCAGGAAGTGATGGATTATCCCATGATCAATATTCATGCAAAGAATCATGGTGATCAATGCAGTAGTTATTCAGACACTTGAGCTTTTGTATAAATTTTCATTATTCTGGGGGGTAATTTGGATCCCCATAGCTCAAAGGATATGGATAACAGAGACCTAATTTCAGGTTTTCAAAGAGATGTTTCATGGACCTCTTTGGATATTAAGTTTGAAGATTCCAGGTCTAGTGGTTAAGATTTGTGCCCTGTTAACAGATGACAGTTTCATTACAGGTCTGAAAAGGAGAAAAAAATTCGTAAAAATTTAAAAAATACAGGTGGCGCTACCAGTCTGCAGGAAGTGATGAAACATCCCATGATCAATATTCATGCAAACAAACATGGTGATCAATGCAGTAGTTATTCAGATACTTGAGCTTTTGTATCAAATTTGCATTATTCTTGGGGGTACTTAGGAGCCCTATAGCTCAAAGGATATGGGTAACAGAGACCTAATTTCAGGTTTTCAAGGAGATTTTTCATGGACCTCCCTGGATATAAAGATTGAAGATTCCAGGTCCAGTGGTTACGATTTGTGCCCTGTTAACAGATGACAGTTTCATTGTGGGTCTGAAAAAAAAAGAGAAAAAATTCTAAAAAAGTGGAAAAATACAGATGGCGCCACCAGTATGCAGGAAGTGATGAATTATCCCATGATCAATATTCATGCAAAGAATCATGGTGATCAATGCAGTAGTTATTCAGACACTTGAGCTTTTGTATAAATTTTCATTATTCTGGGGGGTAATTTGGATCCCCATAGCTCAAAGGATATGGATAACAGAGACCTAATTTCAGGTTTTCAAAGAGATGTTTCATGGACCTCTTTGGATATTAAGTTTGAAGATTCCAGGTCTAGTGGTTAAGATTTGTGCCCTGTTAACAGATGACAGTTTCATTACAGGTCTGAAAAGGAGAAAAAAATTCGTAAAAATTTAAAAAAATATAGGTGGCGCTACCAGTCTGCAGGAAGTGATGAAACATCCCATGATCAATATTCATGCAAACAAACATGGTGATCAATGCAGTAGTTATTCAGATACTTGAGCTTTTGTATCAAATTTGCATTATTCTTGGGGGTACTTCGGAGCCCTATAGCTCAAAGGATATGGGTAACAGAGACCTAATTTCAGGTTTTCAAGGAGATTTTTCATGGACCTCCCTGGATATAAAGATTGAAGATTCCAGGTCCAGTGGTTACGATTTGTGCCCTATTAACAGATGACAGTTTCATTGTAGGTCTGAAAAAAAAGAGAAAAAAATTCTAAAAAAGTGGAAAAATACAGATGGCGCCACCAGTATGCAGGAAGTGATGGATTATCCCATGATCAATATTCATGCAAAGAATCATGGTGATCAATGCAGTAGTTATTCAGACACTTGAGCTTTTGTATAAATTTTCATTATTCTGGGGGGTAATTTGGATCCCCATAGCTCAAAGGATATGGATAACAGAGACCTAATTTCAGGTTTTCAAAGAGATGTTTCATGGACCTCTTTGGATATTAAGTTTGAAGATTCCAGGTCTAGTGGTTAAGATTTGTGCCCTGTTAACAGATGACAGTTTCATTACAGGTCTGAAAAGGAGAAAAAAAATTCGTAAAAATTGAAAAAAATACAGGTGGCGCTACCAGTCTGCAGGAAGTGATGAAACATCCCATGATCAATATTCATGCAAACAAACATGGTGATCAATGCAGTAGTTATTCAGATACTTGAGCTTTTGTATCAAATTTGCATTATTCTCGGGGGTACTTCGGAGCCCTATAGCTCAAAGGATATGGGTAACAGAGACCTAATTTCAGGTTTTCAAGGAGATTTTTCATGGTCCTCCCTGGATATTAAGATTGAAGATTCCAGGTCCAGTGGTTACGATTTGTACCCTGTTAACAGATGACAGTTTCATTGCAGGTCTAAAAAAAGGGAGAAAAAAATACGTAAAAATTGGAAAAATAAAGATGGCGCCACCGGACTGCAGAAACTGATGAAACGTTTCATGATCAATATCATGATCATGGAAAAAATCATGGTGATCACTGCAGTAGTTATTCAGACACTTGAGCTTTTGTATAAATTTTCATTATTCTGGGGGGTAATTTGGATCCCCATAGCTCAAAGGATATGGATAACAGAGACCTAATTTCAGGTTTTCAAAGAGATGTTTCATGGACCTCTTTGGATATTAAGTTTGAAGATTCCAGGTCTAGTGGTTAAGATTTGTGCCCTGTTAACAGATGACAGTTTCATTACAGGTCTGAAAAGGAGAAAAAAATTCGTAAAAATTTAAAAAAATATAGGTGGCGCTACCAGTCTGCAGGAAGTGATGAAACATCCCATGATCAATATTCATGCAAACAAACATGGTGATCAATGCAGTAGTTATTCAGATACTTGAGCTTTTGTATCAAATTTGCATTATTCTTGGGGGTACTTCGGAGCCCTATAGCTCAAAGGATATGGGTAACAGAGACCTAATTTCAGGTTTTCAAGGAGATTTTTCATGGACCTCCCTGGATATAAAGATTGAAGATTCCAGGTCCAGTGGTTACGATTTGTGCCCTATTAACAGATGACAGTTTCATTGTAGGTCTGAAAAAAAAGAGAAAAAAATTTTAAAAAAGTGGAAAAATACAGATGGCGCCACCAGTATGCAGGAAGTGATGGATTATCCCATGATCAATATTCATGCAAAGAATCATGGTGATCAATGCAGTAGTTATTCAGACACTTGAGCTTTTGTATAAATTTTCATTATTCTGGGGGGTAATTTGGATCCCCATAGCTCAAAGGATATGGATAACAGAGACCTAATTTCAGGTTTTCAAAGAGATGTTTCATGGACCTCTTTGGATATTAAGTTTGAAGATTCCAGGTCTAGTGGTTAAGATTTGTGCCCTGTTAACAGATGACAGTTTCATTACAGGTCTGAAAAGGAGAAAAAAATTCGTAAAAATTGAAAAAAATACAGGTGGCGCTACCAGTCTGCAGGAAGTGATGAAACATCCCATGATCAATATTCATGCAAACAAACATGGTGATCAATGCAGTAGTTATTCAGATACTTGAGCTTTTGTATCAAATTTGCATTATTCTCGGGGGTACTTCGGAGCCCTATAGCTCAAAGGATATGGGTAACAGAGACCTAATTTCAGGTTTTCAAGGAGATTTTTCATGGTCCTCCCTGGATATTAAGATTGAAGATTCCAGGTCCAGTGGTTACGATTTGTACCCTGTTAACAGATGACACTTTCATTGCAGGTCTAAAAAAAAGGGAGAAAAAAATACGTAAAAATTGGAAAAATAAAGATGGCGCCACCGGACTGCAGAAACTGATGAAACGTTTCATGATCTATATCATGATCATGGAAAAAATCATGGTGATCACTGCATTAGTTATTCAGATACTTGAGCTTTTGTATCAAATTTTCCATAATTCTGGGGGTACTTCAGAACCCCATAGCTCAAAGGTTATAGGTAACAGAGACCTAATTTCAGGTTTCCACAAAGACTTTTTATGAGCCTCCCTGCATGTCAAGAGAGAAGATTCTAGGTCTAGTCATTATGATTTGTGCCCTGTTAACAGATGACCACATCTTAAAGGGGGTGGAAGCCTTGCAATTTAATCCCCATATATGAATAAGTCACACCTGAAGGGCCGCCCGGGCACATTGAAATATATTATAATCAGAATCTGTGTATGTAATAATATGGAATTGCAGTCGAGAAGCGCAGTACTGGGCGCTGCCATGACAGCTTCTGCAGCCGTGAACTGCCCCGTGATAAGGCGAGATAACACGGGACTATGACGCGGTGGGAACCAAAACACTGTCACTTCCGGTGCACGTGTATTACTTAAAGCCTTGTTAAATCCTTCAAATTATCAACTACAAAATCGAAGATGCCTCAGTGTCAAGCGGTCGATTATTCCAACCGTCAAGTGAACACTACGAGGATTGCTTTCTTCATGATCCCTAACTGCCGCAGAGCCTGAGTAAACGGGAATTAGCTCAAAAAAGGCTCCACAACATCGGCCGTGGGCGTGGCAACTCGGTGCCATGCAGTGGTCACCCATCCTTTCGGCTAGGGCTGGGGTTTCTGCATGGGAAATTTTACTTAAGACTACCTAACAAATACAGCACTAACGACGGACAAGAAGAGTATCAGATGTTAACAGCTGAGGCATGATGCAATAACAGCATTGTTTGGGTACAAGATCCAAGATGTGGACCTGGCCCGGCCGTCAAGCGGACGAGAACAAAAGCAGGCAAGTGCCGTCACGTCTCTTAACACTTAATACCAGTTAACAAGATCTCGACAGTTACTGAAACTTTTTATGTTTAAACTTTTTTTAGACATCTAAAAATTAGCATTGTACGAGGCTTTTTTTTTTATCAAATTTCCTGGCAATTTGAACACGCTGCGGTCATATTTTCACCTTATGTACCCATCATCGCCCACGTCAGCCGCTCGGGGGGGGGGGATTTATTCTTTCGCGGTCCTTTAGAAAAAAGTGAGAAATAATTCTGTACTCTTGAAAAGGTGAATTTCATGTTCAGAAAAAAAATTATCTGAACAATTATCAAAGGGAAGAACAGATAAAAGGTATCTGGAAAAGTCTTAGAATATTTCTTGTTAACATGAACCTTTGTCAAATGTCGTTTAGTATCAAACTCGACACTCGTTTTTTATAAAGGATTGACTGGCAGGTGTCAGAAACTTGGTCTGCTCCCCAGATCAAACATACTTTTTATTATTTACAATTTTTACACAGGTGAACATTATTTTGTATTGATTTTTTATTAATTAAATAATAAACATGTATAAATACAATCACTATTTTTTTCCTCTCCTCAGTGTCATTTTTCTTTATGTAAATACATAAAAACTGTATTTTAATGTTACTTATGACATGCACACAATATCAATATTATAAATGTATAAATATATATATACACACGCACACATAAAATTATAGTTTACCGTCTTATAACACTGAGAGTATACTTTCTCAATATAAAATTATAATTGTTGTATATTCATGTTACTTCTGACACACTGACAAACATATTTAAATAATAACATTGATTGGTAGATCAGAAAAAAATATCACTGAATGTAACACTATTCTGTGGTTAATGGTTATAATATTATTTTTATTGCAGGGCTTCCTCCACTTCTTTGAAACCAGGGTACTTGTCATCTGGATCTGGATCTGGCTGCAGCACTTCTTGATGGCAGAGTGATTCTGCTTGCCCTGCCCAGATATTGCCAATGTGTATCCAGGCTGGCAGTTGTCTGAAAGCCATTAGCCTAATCTGCCTGGAACAAATACAGCACAGTGATTACAGATTTGCAATTCTGAATGTGAAAATAAAATGTATTATAAATATGAATGTGAAATGTGTTCATTTATTTGCTGTCCAGGTCAACATCTTTTATGTTTCTGTAAGGTGTTACTACATTTTGACACATGCCTCATTTCACTGGCCACTTTTTGAAGTTTTAATAAATGTATGAATACAAGAAAACTGCGAGACTATTATTAAAGTTTATTTGTATATGGCTATGAGCTTCACTGCTTTATTCCCCTTTTCATGCTTGTGAGAATCTTTTTGTCAAGTTTGCAGAGGCATGAATGAAGAGGCTTATCTCTTAAAGTTATGAATACTCATTTTAAGTATGGTATACATAATATATGACATATTTAATATGCGGTAGTTTCATAGTTAAACTTGAATGGGACAATATAATAAAAAAAAATATTTATTTACATGCATACGATGATACAATACATTACCAGCATATCCATAGTTGCACAAATTATTTTAAAAAGTAAAAAGGGAAGACAGAAGGTGTAAAAGGGCCAAATATAAAGGTATAAAATAGGCTTTCGTATAAAATATATGCAGGAGTAAAGTACTGACGATCGTACGCATATCGTAATTATTATTGTTTTATTTGAAATTCCTTCACTTCAGGTCTTACCTGTTACTATTAGTCATTATGTAAGGTACCCATCTCCTTTCAACTTTCGATATTAGGTGTCTGGAAAATCACGTCCGAAGCACCGCCTCCGACAGACAAAGTAAAGCTGGCAGGTTAGATGACACAATCGGTATCGGCCAGGTCAGACGCGCGGACACCTCTCTAAGCTCTGTAGCACACGCGTGACCTCCTGGTCGGCATTGCGTCGGTAACAAGTAACTGCGTCGAGACCATGAATCCAAGGCATGACAATCCCGCCCAGTGTTTTCTTCCTCGTCCGACGATGTTTTTTTGTCATTCTGCAGTACTCGTTCACACTGTCATATCTCTGGCTCGTCAAATGCGGTTGAATTTCGCTGAGATCGCGCGTTGTTTACCAAGTGGCCATGCTGCTTTCCCAGTATGACCTTCACCCTAACCTCCGCGCAGAAACCACTGCTGCGCAAGCAGATGGCACTCCACTGACCAGCCTCCCTGCTGGAGGTTACAGCCCTGAAGCCAATCACTGTGCTGCTACAGTAGGGTTCCCGTTACGTCAGCAGTGCTGGGCCGAGCAAGCCAACATGGCAGCGCCCATGGGTCTTGTTTTTTTCTCATTTTACCTTAATTACTGGACTAACTGTAATCATATAGCGCGTATGCCATCCCTGTTTACGATGTTCATGGATGGATTAATTGAATTAAGCAGGTTCAGATTTAGGGCTTCCACCCCCTTTAAGGTCTCAAAAATAGAGAAAAAAATCCGTAAAAGTAGAAAAAAATACAGGTAGTGCCACCAGACTGCAGAAACTGATGAAACATTCCATTGTCAATATCCATGCAAAGAATCATGGTGATTAATACAATAGTTGTTCAGATACTTGAGCTTTTGTATCAAATTGTCCATTATTCTGGGTGTACTTCAGAACCCCATGGCTCAAAGGTTATGGGTAACAGAGACCTAATTTCAGGTTTCCACGGAGACTTTTCATGGGCCACCCCGCAGGTCAAGTGAGAAGATTCTAGGTCCAGTCGTTACGATTTGTGCCCTGTTAACAAGTGACCACATCTTAAGAGGTCTCAAAAATAGAGAAAAAAAAATACGTAAAAATCGAAAAAATACAGGTGGCGCCACCAGACTGCAGAAACTGATGAAAAACTTTACGATCAATATCCATGCAAAAAATCATGGTGATCACTGCATTAGTTATTCAGATAATTGAGCTTTTGTATCAAATTTTCCATTATTCTGGGGGGGGGGGGGGTACTTCGGAGCCCCATAGCTCAAAGAATATGGGTAACAGAGAACCAATTTCAGGTTTCCAAGGAGATTTTTTATTAACCTCCCAGAATGTCAAGATACAAGATTCTAGGTCCAGCAGTTACAGTTTGTGCGCTGTTAACGGACTGACGGCCGGACGGACGACGGACAAAGAGTGATCGCTATAGCTCAGATGACTTACAGTCAGCTGAGCTCATAATTTATGGTTATTCTAATTGGTAAAAAAATTAACAATAAATAAACCTCCGAATGTTTAAATAGGGAGATACTTCAACTGGGAAAACTGATGAAGTGCCCACATTAGCTGGGGAAAAATGCCCACTTTACAGAATATAGAGGTGCCCACATTAGCTAAACATAATATAGAAAGGGGGAAATGGGACTGCCCAAAAGTGACCACTTTTTTATAGATGTGCCCACTTTATGCAGGTGCCCATTAAGAGAGGTTCGACTGTAATTGGAAAATAAATACAATATTTACGGTATTCATGGTGCATCAAATTGGTCATTTGGCATCAAAAACCCATGTTACTTGCCAATCTTTAAATGCAGACGCCATCTGCTTAGTAACAAACTAAGACTAAGCTATCATCTTTCTGTCTAACCATCATAATGAGCAGGCAGTCCTCCTTTCCTTGAAATGAAATGGATGTTTGTTTCTTAACAGACGGATACTTGCACGGTTGTATAAATGTAGGTACAATAAAGGCTGCAAAGATGCTTTTCCCGTATAATCTTTAGGAACCGCCAAGGCACCAACGAATACAAAAATGCTATGGCATAACAGACTTCTGTTTTTGTTGTTTTTTTTTTATTTTATTTTATTTTTTTTTTTTTGCAAGACGTCCTCACTTGACATATTCATGTTGACGGCAAGCCAAATTCTGTTCGAATGGCCTTCTAATAAAACTTATGTTAAGTTTGAACGAACTTAATACCTTGAATTATTCAATATTGCAGAGTCAGAGTCTGTATAAATTGGATTATACATGATCAGTATTATACTTATGTAATATGCACATAAAGTATTTGAACATATCAAAGTGTCAGCATAGCTTAAATAAATTAATTAAATATATAAAATATTTTCATTACATACCACCTAATTATACCATAATGCATATAAAATCGCCCATAATGTAATAGGATATTGTTGTTGAATTCTAACCGGGTCAGTTTATTTAAAAAATAAACATCTGAACTGATTCAGTAATGAATAACTTAAACAATTGCTACGATCAAGGAAATAATTGATGAAAAAAAAGATATTCAAGGGAGATTTTCTAAGTGACTAAAAATAGGTTATGGGGATCCTTAAGAAGTATCTAACAAATGCATTTAACATAATGCCATCCATCTTTAAAATGCGTTAACGCATAATGAAGGTGATTTTCCTCGACCATCATTTTCCAGATCTGCCTGCATTTACCTCATCAACTTGAAATATAAGATTTAAAGCTTATAGAAAATTATTACATGAATAATAATTCACGTAATGAAAGATGTAGGACCATGCAAGAATAGAAAATATCATGCCTGAATAGACATTTAACAATATCAGCCCAGTGAAATTAAAGTAGTAGCAATAGCAACCACAGTGGCATTCCTTTATGAAATACTTCATATACAGGCGAGCGGATAATACAACATAATTAATGAACAGTTAGATAATTGAGTTTCAATAATTATTAGAGTGTGAGAATTACTAGATTAATGAAAGCAATTCCTATTTTATTTAACACTGGAAATCGGCATAATTGTTCCATTAAAGAAACTAATTGAAAAATAGAAAAACGGATATTCTAGTTATTCATGAAAGCTGAAACATTCAAATATGTTATGAAGAACCCTAATTAACCATGAAAATATCAAAGATATTTGTCATTCATTTGCAAACCTTTCATCTGAGAATAGCAGGAGATTTTAACTGAGTGTGCTTCGAGCATTTATGTTTAATCCTTATCCCTGTATTGTCTATGTTGAACAAAAAATTGAGTATAAAAGCATTGAATTAGTGAATACACTGCTTAGGCTAAAGAACACTTCCTTTTTAAGTATCCTGATCTTGGGTAATTTACAGGAAGGTTCCTGGTCGTTAGTAATTTAAAATCGTGGCTAATTTACAGTAAATTTCCTGATCGTAGCTCATATACAGCATAGGATCCTGATCGTGGGTAATTTACATGGAGTATCTTGATCTTGTGTAATTTACGGGAAGGTTCCTCATCGTGGCTAGTTTACGGAAAGGTACCCGGTCATGGCTTATCTACGGTGAGATTCCTGATCGTGGCTAAATTACGTTGAGGTCCCTGCTCGTAGCTCATATACGATAAGGTCCCTGATCGTGGCTAATTTACGGAAAAGGTCTCTGATGGTGGCTAATTTACGGTAAGGTTCCTGATCGTGGCTAATTTACGGTAAGGTCCCTGATCGTGGCTTATCTACAGTAAGATTCCTGATCGTGACTAATTTACGGGTGGTTTTACCCTTCCTTTAAATCAAATGACAGACAAACTTATTTAATGAAGGCATGACAATCGGGCAGGAGGGAAGGGGCACACAATATATATATATATATATATATATATATATATATATATATATATATATATATATGATAATATGGAATGAACTTCCCTGCCTTTGACAAATATACACTCTATATTACGTTTAGGATAAATAATGTATCAACTTAAAGCCAAGCTCACAGGATATCACAGACAAGCATCAAGAACGGTTAACACATTTACTGTTCTTGATCGATGACTTCCGTCTGTGAAAAGGGTTGGTGTTGTAAAAATAAAAAAAAAAAACAAGGAAGAATCTATCATTCTGCAAGCTTTTGCTCTGGAGCACCTTTTAATAAACTTGGCGTCGCCTTAATTATTGAACTGGAAAAAATCTTATGAATTCTTGATATTAGTACAAGGAGTATTATTAATAGTATCATTGTTTCGCTTTCATGCAAGAGAGAGAGAGAAAGAGAGAGTTTATTCATTTTTCCTGAACATGCACTGTAACACTAAACTAGTACTTAGCATTTATGTGACTTACCCCTGCGTAATGTTAATTGTATATTACCAGAACCCAAAGGATATAATGGATATCATATTCGGCATTTTGTGATGGTGCATTATTGTTACAGCTCATAAGGTGTTACAGCCTATAAAATATTTAAAATAAAGAGATATTCTAAAATTGGCAAAGAGACCAAGACCGGTCTCGAGATTAACATCACTTATAGTTATTGTTGCCACTTTGACTTTTATTTTTAATTGAAATCCTATTTCAGATTTCTGTATCATTTCTCCAATCAGTACAGTAAACGGTAGTAGAGGTATTTTCATTGTCCTTTCTCCTTTTCTTTTAACTCCATCCCTAAATCATTTTCATGTTACTGTATTGTATCATGCTCATTATTTAAAACTTTATATTCATAAATCTGGATTTTATTTTTAGTCAGACATTAATACAAATTGGTATTGCCAATGTTCCTTTTGAAAGCTTACAATTAAAAAAAAATCATTTTATGTCTACATGTTGGTTATGAAACATAACGTGTTGAACAACATTTGAAAATCCAACTCAGTTACAATTTTGATATAAAAGAGTACCTAGGAAAATCCATAGTGCCTTTTAAAAATCCACGGCAAACGCAGGCTTTATTAAATAAATAAAAAGAGAAGTGAGACAAAGCGATAAAGTTCGACCCGGTAACCTCTTTGGGCCTTTGAATTACTTATTGAACCCTGTGGTTTTACTCCACGTGTATTCTTCGCTGGAAACCTAAAGTCTCCACTGTGCGAGAAAGTTGATTCTCAGGTTATCTATCAGTCGATCGGTCGGGGGCCTTCCTCATAACAATTAGAACAGCTTTGTTTCTTTTTCTACATTGTCTCTAAACCCACGCTGCTTTGAAGAAAAGGGATGATTTTTGGAATGCCATTAGCGACAGCTTTCCTTTAGAAATCTACGCCTGCCTTAATTGATTTGACGTGTGTTATTGACTTTGCATTTATCAAGGAAAATAACTCTCACGCTGAAGAGTTCCGCCCCCGAAGCTGATTATGTCTTCCTTGATGAGAGGCTTCCCAAATTGGTAATTTTGAATCTGATGGATTCCATTAGTCCCGTAAAGTTTTTTCAGTAGCAATTATTACCGCTAGTCTTGCAAGATAATCATACAATCTGCCATTACATAGCATTTTGGCTGAAATATGAACTTTATATTTAGATTTGCTTAGTCTTTTATTGCCTTTACTGTGAGTATATGTAATCTCTTACGACTGTCACACCTTGCCCTATGATTCTAGACATATTACAACACCGACCAGTGTGGAAGCCAATCTGGAAAGCTATATTCACTGAGTTGTACATTAACTTTCTAAATTCATCAGACATAACGAACCCCTGGATATTAGTGTGACTCTATGTAATTTCATCCGCACCATGAAGCAATATAATATATAATTATATATATATATATATAATTAATTAATTTTTTCATCAGAATTTACGACGAATATATCGTATATATGTTTAGATCTCAGGCGAAAAAAGAATGCTTAATTATGACCATAACCGATTAATAAGTCATGGAAAACAATGCATAAAACATCTAAAGAATTTTCGAAAATTATGGTAAATACATGTTGCAGCTGTTTCATAAATTCCGATCAGCCTAGAAGTTATACAGAGTTGCTAGGTTTTGACCCAACAAACCTTGCGTCGTTCTGGCTTTGACATAAACGTCCCATTTTACATCTAACACTCCTCTTTCTTCGAAGAGGGATCTGCATTAATTATATTAACACAAACGCCACGATTATTACCCAAGTACTTGAAAGTCGATGTTTGTTGTGTACATTTCCGTTTCAATTTCAATGACAAATTTCCATGATCAGACACTCCCCCGCATAGTCATATAGCAAAAACTATTAAACAGCACTGTCAGCATTTGTTAAAACAAAGTCCCCCCCCCCCCAAGGTCTAGTCTCTGGGAACAGGTCTTTCACATTTATACCCCGTTTATGACTACTGATAATGAACCTGTCACGTAAAAATCGACGACAAAAACGAGCCTTCTTTAAGATCATCGCACCACTTTTTGTCTTTGGATATACTGAATATGAGCTCGATATTAGAACCATATAAACACAACCGCTGTGCCACACCTTCTAATCCCTGTCAGATTTGATTGCCTCTCCTTCAAAAGTGATAAGCCAATAAAGATATCACCCAAAACAATGCCATAATATCAGAAAAAAAGAGCGAAGGTTACCATGTGAGGTTGGTGGTTTTATTGGCCATTATTTAACTCGGGTAGTCCAGCGGGGTTTTAGACGATTTTTGGTCTCTTCTCGACGTTTTAGATGGAAGAGCCGGGACTGAAACATGTACATGTAAAAAGTCAGTCAGTAAAATAACATCTGAATTAAACACACTACATCTGAATGTAATATTGTAGATTACTCTTTCAAGATACACGTGACCAACATGGCGGAGTAAAGACGTGGCGAGTAAGGTCTCCACTGAAATTTGTTAACTGTGCTGGACTTAATTACAAACAAGGACTAATATGCCGAAGTCAAATAGGAGAACCGGAAAAGCGGGAGATAAGGTTAGTGAAAGTGAGTCACTAGAGACTATTGAAACATATTTTCCCCGTGAACAAGAGGAAAATTTACCCCCTACCCCTGGGACAATGCAAATGATCGATACCAGCCATGACAGTGTGACGGCACTCGAGTCGCGCCTGACAATACTTATTACTAAAGTACAGGAAGGAATTATGGCAGAATGCAGGAAAATACGGTCAGATTTTGATGAAAAATTTAAAACAATTGGAGAGTTTCAGGCCAGTCTCGAATTCACTCAACAACAGGTGAAAGATATTAATGAAGAGAAAATCAAACTTGAAAAAAAGTTCAAATTCTGGAGGAAAAAGTGGATAAATGTCAAAATGAACTTGAGGTTTTCAAAAAGAACTCATACGAAGCTATTAATCAGCTTGAAAGGCATAGCCGTGAGTATAATGTCCGGATAAAAGAAGTGAAAGAAGAAAACGGTGAAAATGTTCGTCAGAAAGCCGTGGAAAGGTTAGAACAACTTGGCGCGGGGCGAGCAGATGAGATCAGTGAGAAAATAGAGGTGGTACACAGGACTGGTCCAAGGAAGGATAACAGAGATAGACATATAATTGTGAGGTTTTTCAGCAGAGAGGAAAGACGTGAAGTTCTTTATAAGACTAAAAGGAGAGGAACAGAGGGTAGAAATGTTGTGACTGAAGATCTAACAAAGATGGACCTGGAGCTAAAGAAAAGGGCAATCCCGCAAATGAACAGAGCACACAATGACGGTCTGAAGGTCAAGTTTGTGAGAGGAAAGTTAATAATAGAAGGAAAACAAGTCGCTATTGAATGAACAGTTGGCAAATATAATGAAAAGACTGAAACCTGAACGTTCCTGCCTGCCCGTTCATTCCTTTTCAATCAAGATTAACGTTACAAGCGGCCAAGCATTCATGAATAGACTACGCTGTGGTTGGCGAGGTGATTGAGTTTGGCGTCTCAGATCTACTAGCGCCATCTACGGGAAGTGAGAAAGACTATTTTTACCAAACTGGGGGTGTTCCAGACAGGAAAGAAAGGATTGTGGTTAACTAAGACTAAAACATAAGAGGCTCTTTCAGTTCCTGTTAATTAGTCGCCTCCACTTGATTTTCTAATTTCAGGTTATTTCTTACCGGAAACATAGAACATGTTTGACTTCATTCACCAGAGTGTTATGGACACATGGGTATGGACTTTCATGTTTTAAGTCATTTAAGTTTACAGTAAGTTTATGTTTTGGGTATTAAGGGGAACTTGTTTTACGGCAGAGACCTGTTTACACTAAATTACAGTTTAGTGAATAGCGTTAGTGTAACTTGTCCGGCGTTAGGATGTATATCAGTTCTCACTATATGATTGATAATTAAATTTGAAAGATGTGGCTCGGACCGCTTAGATTATAAATTACAGTATTGTAAGCATTTATATATAACAACTAAATATGTTTTGGGATTCTCCGGTTTGGGGTGGGGGTGATCAGGGTTATTTTGTTTTCTTGCCCCCCCCCCCCCCCGCTTTCTTGGAGTAGTGAAATCATAGGCTAACTTCTTATTCTTTTCTGATCAAAGAGGGCCATGGTTTAATGATATTGCTGGTATATAAACTTAATTATCGGTATTATATTAATAATTATCAGTTTATACTTTTCAATGCATCATTTTGAAAAAAAGTTGTATCAGTTATTAGTACTTAATGTTTACTTGATTGATTAAAGCTGATGGTTTAGTTATACATCCAAAACTTTGTTGAACTCCAACTGTATAGTTAAAATATATTAAAAAATAATATAGGAACAATTTTGATTGAGCAGGACATGACATAAATAGAAGATAGGATAGTCAATGGTTTAAGTCCACATATGGTTGTTTATTAACATAGATAATATAGATATAAATTTATCAGGAGTATTAAGCTTAATATAATCACATATGTATATATTTCATTTGTCACAGATTCATGTGTTAACATTGATAATGATAAACAACAAAGACTTGCATGTATTAAGATGTGGGGGCCGGCCATGTTGGTACAAGGTGCATATCGGGCTACTTGCATCAGCAGTTAGCTCGATGATGAATCTGCACATTCAGTTGTTAGATGTACAATTTAATGAATGTAAACAATATTTTTTTCATTGTTCAAAACTCTGTGCAGAGACATTTATGTTTTGCTGTTTGTGCGTAGTAACAATATCAGGAAACATGTGGGGTAGCAGTATAGTAATATTTATATCTGATATAGGGTTAAATGTTATTTTTATAGTCATTATGTACGCTTTTAAAGATGTGTATTTTTGTATGGATAACAGATTATTGTTATTTAAGGAGCAGAATTTTGATAATAGAATATGGTTTATCATTGAGATGAGTATTAAGAGCATGAGCTTATTTTAAGTGTTATATTTAATTTTAATATAAAATTGTTGAGTATGAATGTCAGAGGGCTGAGAAATTTTAAGAAAAGAAGGGCTATTTTCAGTTGGGTAAGAGAACATAAAGCTAGTGTAGCATTATTTCAAGAAACTTATAGTGAAAGTAATGATGAAAATATATGGAAAAATGAATGGGGAGGGAAAACAGTAATGAGCCATGGGTCGAATCATAGTAGAGGAGTTGCCGGTTTTATCTCAAATAATCTTAATTTAGAGAATTTAATTACAGTTAAAGACAAGGATGGAAGATTTGTAATTTTGAAATTTAATATTGAAAAATACTCATATGTAGTAGTTAACTTGTATTCCCCTAATGATGACAGGCAAAAAGTTTTATTTTATAAGAAAGTTTATAAGGAAATTGAGGAATTAACTTTAGATCAAGATCATTATGTTATAATTGGAGGAGACTGGAACACAGTGTTGACAGAAATGGATAAGAAAGGTGGACTAATTTATAGTAGGACTAGAGCAGTAGACGAAATTACGAAAATTCAAACAAAATTAGATTTGCAAGATATATGGAGAATAAAGCACCCTACAGAAAAGAGGTATACATGGCGACAAAAAACAAAAAAGCTATATAGTAGAATTGATTATTTTTTAATTTCTACATTGTTGCAAGACAGAATTTCAGATGTATCAATATTACCTGCTTTTAAATCTGATCATTCCAGTATTTCTATTGTAATAAACGAATATGATGAAGAAAAACGTGGAAGGGGATATTGGAAATTTAATAACACACTTTTGACAGATAAAAATTATGTACAACATATGAAGGATAAACTAGAAGAATGGATAAATGAGAATTATAATTATAATCCCAATTTACAATGGGAATTAATAAAATATAAAATCCGCAAAGAAACAATAAAATACTCTAAAGCTAAATGTAAAGAAAAAAGGGAAGAAGAAATTTGTATCATTGGGGAATTACAGGAATTAGAAGATAAAGAAGAATTTACAGAAAAATATGAAAATCTTAGTTTCAAATTACAGAAATTATATGAGGAGAAAGTTGAAGGAATAATCACAAGAGCTAAAATAAGGTGGCTAGAAAAAGGAGAAAAAAGTACTAAATATTTTTATTCATTAGAAAAAAGAAATGGAAAAAAGAAACACATAAAACAACTTAGAGATGAAAATGGAAATTTAATTACAGGCGTTTGGAATATACTAAAAGAAGAAAAACATTTTTTTGAAAAACTATACTCATCTAAGCACAATGGTACCGAAAATATTGCTCAAAGTTTATTTTTTTGTATGAATAATAATATTCCAAAATTAACTATGGAAGAACAACAACACTGCGAAGGATACTTATCAACAGAAGAATGCTTTAAAGCAGCAAAGAGTTTCAAAAATAACAAGTCTCCTGGTAACGATGGGATAACGGCTGAATTTATAATTTATTTCTGGGGGCAGCTAGCAGATATAATGGTGAACAGCTTTAATTTTTCTATGGATACTGAAGCTTTAACAGCTTCACAGAGACAAGCAGTGATAACTCTGATAGAAAAAAAGGGAAAGGATCGATCTTACATAAAAAATTGGCGCCCTATTTCTTTATTAAACATAGATTATAAAATCATGACAAAAGCAATTTCATTTAGAGTCAAGAAAATTATCTCAAGATTAATACATAGAAACCAATATGGATTTATGAGAAACACATCAATAGCAGAAGCGATCAGAACTATTTTAGATGTTATGTTTTATATGAATGATAAAAAGAAGAGTGGGATATTACTTACAATCGATTATGAAAAAGCTTTTGATACTTTGGAATGGAGATTTATATTTACAGCCCTGGAAAGTTTTAATTTTGGGACATCCTTAATAAAATGGGTAAAATTATTTTATAGCAATGTAGAGGCATGTGTAATAAATAATGGATATTCATCAGGGTACTTTGATGTGAAAAGAGGGGTTAGACAGGGTGATCCATTGTCACCCTACTTGTTTATTTTGTGCCTAGAGATAATTGCAATTAATATTCGATATAACCCAGATATAAAAGGTATTAAATTTAAAGATCAGGAAGTAAAGATGGTGCTGTATGCTGATGATACCACATTAATATTAAAAGATATAGAATCTGTAACTTTAGTACTGAAAATATTTGAAGAGTTTTCGAGATACTCTGGGTTAAAAATGAATAAAGAAAAGACGGAAGGAATGTGGTTAGGGAATTTAAAAAATTGTGAGGATCAACCTTTAGGCTTAAGATGGTTGAAAGGAGTTAAAGTGTTAGGAACATACCTGTCATACAACAGTGAATTAATAAATGAATATAATTTTGAACCTAAAATTCAGAGTATTTATGAAATCACTAATATCTGGAAGCAGAGGAATTTATCATTATCTGGTAGAATCTTAATAACAAAATCGTTATGTTTCTCAAAGTTAAATCATCTTATATGCAATTTTGTTGTGCCAAAAAGCTTTTTGGAGAGATTAAGTAAAATTATATGACTTTTTATTTGGAATGGACAAAAAAGAGGTAAAGTGCAGAGAAATTAGTTGATAAAGCCATATGAAGAAGGGGGAATGAATATGCTTCACATTGAAAGTTTCATTAAAGGGCAGCAAATAATGTGGTTAAAAAGATATATAGACAGCTCAGAAAAGGACTGGAAATTTCTTTTAGATAGTTTTTGTGATAGATTTGGGGGAACAGAATTATTGTTACAATGTGATTATAGTCAAGAGTATTTGAAGGATAAAATGCCAGAATTTTATGTCCAATTATTTATGAATTGGAAAGAGATTCGTTCATTGGATTTAATGAGCCCTATTGTTTGGAATAATTTAAGAATAACTAGAAAAAACAAACCTTTTTTCTCAAAAAGCTTATACGAGTCTGGAATTATTTTCGTAAATGACATTTATCAAGAGAATGGTAAAAATATAAATTTTAAGTACTGGTTAAATCGAGGTGCTAAACAGTTATATTATATGATTTACAGAGCCATAGCAAGTCAGTGTAAAAGGACGTTTTGTCATATTGAATACCATAATGAAGACCAGTACAAGATATTAGATATTACCTCAGTTAAATGTAAAATAAAAAATGGTACTAGAGAGGTTAAAAATATTATATCAAAACAGGCATATGAATATTATGTTGGAAGAGTAAAAATAAATAGTGTTATATCTAAGGATAAATATGGATACCTGTATAATGTAAAAGAAGAAGAATGGAGCGTCCTTTATACAAATGGAAATTTGTGCAAAGATAAAAAAATTAGAGAATTTCAGTATAAAATATTACATAGATACCTTTGCCTTAAAGGAAAACTTTATAAATATGGTGTATCAGATGATCCTTATTGTAGATATTGTAATAATGAGGTTGAAGATATTTCACATTTATTTTTTAATTGTGATTTTGTCCAGAGATTTTGGAATGAAATAAGAATTTATTATAATATTGCTGCAGAGATAATTACTGAAAAAAATGTAGTCTTAGGTATACCACATAAGGAAAGTAAGAAAGAAAACAAAATCCTTTTACATGGAAAATATTACATTTACAAGACAGAAAAAGCAAATAAGTTAAATATTGATCAATTTAAAAATCATATGAATTATCAGCAAAAGATAGAATGTCCTCTGACCACTGAAAGAAACAATAAATTGCGTTTGATTTGGGATTTAATAGAAAATAATGAAAGGAAGTAGAGGAAGATGTTATCAATCCACATGGATATCTGTCATAAGATTATTACAATATTACTGTTTGTTTATGTATAATCAATGTATTGTAATATATGTGATGTCTGCGTTTTTTTTTTTTTAATTTTTGTTATGTGAACTGCACACTTTGGTGCTAGTTTGTATGTTTTTGTTTTGTCAATAAAAAAAAAAAAAAAAAAAAAGAAAAAGAAAAAAAAAAAAAAAAAGATTACTCTTTCAAGATAAAAGCTCTAAAACGGAACGTTGATCCTGGTCAAGATGGCGATATATGGATTGTGAAGATGTCTTACTATCAGCAAGCTTTGGAATATCATCCATGCTTCGTATCTGTACTTTATCATAGAAAAGAGTACACATTATCTTAATAATGAACACGAAAAGAGACAAAAAGTATATTTGCAGTATTAATAATCACACAAACCTTGGATCGCACTTCCTTTAGGTTAATGAGAAAACGAGAATTCATGAATTAAACATGAATAGCTTCTGTTCGTTATACGTAATAAAACAGTTTTACCCAATTAATCCACTAGGGCAAATCTGAAAGGGGACAGATATCAAATCACTGTAGAGTGAAGCCTTTATAGCTAAATATGATTTGACGCTTTTTTACAAGCGGAAAAAAATGTTTACTCTTCATGTCTCCAGCATATTTTATTTACAATGATCATTCAAATACATGTCCTAAGTTAATCGGAATTTGAAATAGGAATGTCAATAAAACTCATAGGTCTGTTGTATAGCACGCGCTATTATTCAGCACGTTGTTGTATAGGTATCAATAAAGTATCAGACAGCTGAACTTCATTAGGATGCCCAAAACGTTTATGTTAACAAAGGTTTGAAACATGAATTTTCTTAAGGTCTCAAATTACTTTACTACAAGCTCCTTTTCAGAATATGCTATCTAAGATCATATATATATATGTTTCACTAAAAGTGTTCTACGGTCCATTCTTATCCTATGAACGATCAACATTCCGGAAGATGTTATATACTGCTGTATCCACCGTACGCGGTGCATAGCCTGAATTATTCATACCAAGTCAGATCATGTATAAAAACAGAATCGCTATACCACACTTGATTCAAGAGGAGCCCAATTTTTTGTCTATAAAGTTCGATATCCCGCCCTTTGAAATTTTCAGATACGACGCCATCCATTTTTGAACCTGATATCACAAAACTAGCAGCCGTCGGCCAATAAATTCTGCGCTACTGTGGTCGTCACTATATTGTGGTCGGCACTGACTTATTTGCAATTTTTCTCCTGGACAAGTCCTGTTGGTTTTGAATTAGGCTGATATTGACCTTATGCTTCGCATCCATTATGGAAATAGAGAAACGCCAAATTAATATTAGAGGGTCAATATTCACTGAAACCTTATGACAATTAATGAATAGAGATTCAAAGACGAAAGATGTACGTTGTATGAAAATCGCAAAACCATATGATTATTATTCGAATAATACCTTTCTAGAAAAAGAATATGCATCCCTAAAAAAAAACGAGAGAAATCACATTTGTAAAGTAGTCATGACAAAGATATAAAGGTCGCATCTGTCCATACAAGGAAAATTACAACCCTTATACTGTCTCTGACAGATTTATATGACGATTCTGTTCCAGAAATGACACCGGTCAAAAAGGTACATCGGACATTAAAGCTTTCAATATCACAGCAACCCATACAGCATATAGATTAAAGAATTCTCCCCTCATATATAAGATACCAAAAAAGCAGTGTTTAGGGTACGTCTGATTTCAATTGTTTACAATGTGCAAGCCCTGGCGGTGAGAACAATATTTTACCGGCGAAGCTGCAGAACAAAGGCAACAGCACTGTGAAACTGACATTAAAGCAATTCATGCCCCCACGACAGAAGATAATATGTATTTCAAATTGGTATTTATCTAGATAGTCAATCCCGTATAATTCGGAATAAACATCCATGAAGCTGTAAGACAATGGAATATTCTCTTCAGAACCGGCACTGCTTTTGCTACTTTACGAGAACCTCAAAGAGACATAGCTAAAACAGGTTGGCCAGTATTTTCTCTAGGTCTACATTGCTACAGCTACAGAACAGTTTTTTTTTTTTTTGCTTAATATGTGCCATATCTTCTCCCTTTACGAACTAGATTACAAATATATATATATATATATATATATATATATATATATATATATACATGTATATATATATATATATATATATATATATATATATATATATATATATTAGGACATTTCGGGGTACATTCTTATATGATATGACAAGTCATTCCTTTACTGCATGAATGTCGTCGTGTACCGTTGTATTTAGGTTATTATGTCCATGTAGATTGGCCGGCTGCCCAGGTTACTTGTAACCAGAATAATTAATACCAAGGTCACTTATGAATAATCTATAACACGTCTGCGTCCTTACATTAGGTAATTCATACAAATACATCCAATCGATCGCATGAAGTAGAACACCCGCAATTATTCTATAGTATAATATATTTATATATTCTATATGATGTATCCTGATACACAAAAATATGTACATAAAACCGGAGTAAAGAAAAGTACACTTATAATATCGACATGCAGCCTGAGACATCCGGGTTTTAGTGTGTTACACCCTAATGACAGCCCCCTTGTGCGGGTGACCGGAAATTTCTCAGATTATAGCAAGATACATGCCGTCCATTCCTACGTTGGGACGTTGTTATATATCCTACGTCCTAATCTGTCATTGTACGACTTTTGGAGCTAACAACTTTACGACCAATTTTTTTTCCATACGATAAATTGAATATAAGAGAATTATAGTTTCATATAAATGCAATCGCGGGTTCACACCTATTTTTCACCCTGAAACCGACTTCTACAACTTTTTGTCTTTAGGTTCCATGTCCTGTCCTTGACGGGTGCCCAGCTAAGACATCATCCAATTATTATAGCAAGTGTACATGAAAGAACATGACTTGAAGAGGATCCTTTAGTCAGTGAGGTCGACGGTGTTTTATTACCACTGATTTCACTCAGACAGGTCCTGTGGGATTCAGACCGACCATGTACCTCCTTTGTGTGGCACCTCAGAAAGGCAGCTACTTTTCGGGCATAGATCCAATTGTGTGTATAATCAATCACAAAAAAAAAATATATTTACATTTAATACACTACTGGATCACACTCATCATAAGATCAGATAAATCAGAAAATATTGAGGGATGTCACTGGAACACCTCTGCAAATACAAATGGGTATCTTGGATAAGAAGTTTAATTCCAACGATTAAAAAGGAATTAAAATGGGGAAGATATCGGCTTACTGTGAAGTCAATATTTTATGTTTTTAAATATATAATGGATACTTTGGTAGATAGAGCAAAAGGGGAAGACTAATTTTCACAAGAAATCAAACAGTTTGAAAATCACTTTAAATTTTATAAATATGTGGCTTTCAAATGACAACTTAATTAATCGGTAATGTAAGTATGATCAAATGTATGCCTCATCACAAATGTAAATCAAGTTTGAAAAAGGATGTATGGAAAAACTCAATAAGCAGTTTCTATTCCATTATTCCTAAGATATAAACAATGAAGCGTGAATAGGCAGGAGCATTTATGTCCATTTTAAGTCTGCACCGCACCATGTTCATTCTATATAACCCGTCGTCCCGTTTTGACTGAACTGATTTGTACAATGTTGCGTGAATTAATCAATTTTTAATTCAATTTTATCAATACGCAGATATATAGAAAATGCATTCTTTGTACTGTTAAATCAACCATCGGCGCGAGGAGATCTGATTTCAGAATATATAATCATATATATTAAATTTTCCTTAAATGAACACATACCTTTCTGCTGTAAACTAATAAGCTGATGGTCATCGGTCTACAGGTGATCCTCTGTAATGTTGGCACCCTTGGGACTGGCCCAAACTTCCATTATCTAGAGATTCCAACAATATGGAGGTATATAGCTGCAATTTTCAGTGACTTACTTTATTACTTACGTTGCTCCTGATGTAAGAGCGTTTCACTGGCTTGATACTTTTTCCATGTTTTTAAACTGCCGGTGTGATTCGAACCCACGATCTTCCGATTTCCGATGCGGCACCAAGTGGTTAAAGCAGCCATGCCGGATATCTAAAGATCGTGGGTTCGAATTCCACCGGCAGTGAACCGACTTTTCTGTGATACCCTTTCAATATATATGTGTGTGTGTGGTTGTGTTATAACAAATATCGATGAACATAATATACAAGCATTGATCCTGTTACCGGTATTTAAACCTGTGTATGATAATTTGAAAAGTTACTCAGTGCATCTTTAGATATACCATGCTGTTTAACAAAATTTCTCTGAGACAAGTCACTCACATAATCTTTGTACTGGTACACTTTACGGGCTATGCAAAACCTATCTATCTCAGTTTAGTGGTTGACATTGTATAAGTGTACAACAAAAGTGAATATGACACAGAATGTATGCGAATGACCTGTGTTTGATGATGATCATTAAGTGCTTCTGCTATAAGTACACATTTTAAATTGGGTGAATGAGCAGGGGTCCACTCATGGTATTATTAAATATTGTAGTTTGGTTGCTTCCCTGACATAAGAATGTTTAGTGACTCAGATCAAAGTTTGTCTATCAGTCCAATATGAATGGCTACTGAGTGATGCATTCACTGCTGGTTATAAACTATTTGCAGGAACAGCAGGTCTCGGCTGAGGTCTGACTGGAGCACGTGTTGGCACATTAGAGAAGTCTAATTAGTATTCATATATCCCATGTCTAGCCTTGAGTGAATAAGGCTATTATTTTGATTATGCAGTCGGATAGTAATTCACCTGTGTTCATGTGTTTATCATTGTCATTAATAGTTGAAATATAAATGTTTAATAATAAACGGTTATTCTAATTGCTAAAGTTTACACTGAATAAATCTTCGAAGGTTTAAATAGTAAGATACTTCAACTGGGAAAATTGATGACGTGCCCACATTAGCTAGGAAAAAGTGCCTACTTTACAGAATATAGAAGTGCCCATATTATTTAAACATAATAAAGAAAGGTAAAAATTGGGAACTTTATAGAGGTGCCCACTTTATGGAGGTGCCCATTAAGAGGGGCTCAACTGGGAAAAAATACAATATTTACGGTATATACATGATGCATCATATTGGTCATTTGGCATCAAAGGCCCATGTCACCTGCCAATATTATATGTAGACGCCATCTGCTTTATAACACACTTATACCCTAAGATTTCATCCTTCTTGTCTAGACATCATAATGAGCAGGCAGTCCTCCTTTCCTTGATATGAAATCGATGTTTGTTTCTTTACAGTCGGATACTTGCACAGGGGTATAAATGTACGTACAATGAAGGCTTTCATGATACTTTTCATGTATAACTTTTAGGCACCACTGAATATGTAAATGCTATAGCATAACAGTCTTCTGTTTCTTTAGTTTGTTTGTTTTTTTTTTTTTCTTTTTTTTTTGCAAGAATGTCCCCACTTGACCTGTGCCTGTTGACGGCGAGCCAGATTTTGTTAGAATGGGCTTCTTTTAAGACTTGTTATGTTCAGTTTGAATAAACTTAATACCTTGAATTATTCAATATTGCAGAGTCTGAGCCTGTATAAATTATATTATACATGATCAGTATTATAGTGATGTAATATGCACATGAAAGTATTTGAACATATCAAAGTGTCAGCATAGCTTAAATAAATTAAAATGAACAGACAGTCTTTATTTAATACCAGCTTATAATAACATAATGTATAAAACTGCGCCGATAATATCATAGGATATTGTTGTTGAATTTTAAACGGGTTAGTTTATTTAAAATAAAAGTTAGCAGAATTGTTTCAGTAATGCATAACTGAAACCATTTCTTTAATATACCAATTGCATCGATCAAAGAAATAAAATTGATGAACGAAGTGATGTTTCTGATGAAACAAGGGAGATTTTCTGAGAGACTTAAAATAGGTTAGGGACCGCAAATTTATCTTGAGAAGCATCTTACAAATCGTTTGCAATTTACGTTATGCTTCCCATCTTTAAAAGGCTTGAACACATAATGAAGGTGATTTTCC
Organism: Sipunculus nudus; assembly: GCA_026874595.1. Classification (NCBI taxonomy): domain Eukaryota; kingdom Metazoa; phylum Annelida; class Sipuncula; order Golfingiida; family Sipunculidae; genus Sipunculus; species Sipunculus nudus. The sequence continues at coordinate 49,592,730 of CM049307.1, read as the reverse complement.
TCGACTAGCATTTTCCAGATCTACTTGCATTTACCTCATCAACTTGTTATATAAGATTCAAAGTTCTTAGGAAATTATTACATGAATAATAATACACGTAATAAAAGATGTAGGACCATGCAAGAATAGACAATATCATGCGTGAATAGACAATGAACAATATCAGCCCGGCGAAATCAAAGTAGTAGCAATAGCAACCACAGTGGCATTCCTTTATGAAATACTTCATATACAGCCAAGCGGAAAGTACAACATAATTGATGGAAAGTTAGAGAATTGAGTTTCACTAATTATTAGAGTGTGAGAATTACTAGATTTATGAAAGCAATTCCTATTTTATTTAACACTGGGAATCGGCATAATTGCTCCATTAAAGAAACTAATTGAAAAATAGGATAAACGGATATTCTAGTTAATCTTGAAAGCTGAAACATTCAAATGAGTAATGAGAAACCCAAATTAGCCATATAAAGTATCAAAGATATTTGTCATTCATTTGCAAACCTTTCATCTGTGAACAGCATGAGATTTTGAAACTGAGTGTGCTTCGAGCAGTTATGTTTGAACCTTACCCCTGTATTGTCATTGTTGAATAAAAAATTGAGTATACAAGCATTTTTTTTTCTATTTTCTTCTTCTCCCTTTGTGGTTTCTTAGTAGCATAAATATTAATTTTCATGATTAATATTCAATTGAGTCTTTTTCATCATCGATACCACCTTTGTTTATTCTCTCAATCAACACATTTATTTCCTTTGGATTTAAATACATTTTCTTAATTACAGACTGTATATTCAAATGAAAATACAAGTCACGCAACACATATTTTACAATATCAGTATGTTTTATCAGCAGTTCATTTATCTTTGCGTTCATCTGTGCCTTAAAAATTGCATATGTAACGATACTGATATAATTGTTAATAAATATAATATTTCTATTTAGCCCAATTGATATTTTATAACCCAACATCAAATGTTTCCAACCTATACTTACTTTTAACGCACGATTTATAACTGACCAAATCGGCTTTACTGTTTGACAGAAAAAAAGCATATGGGAAACATCATCCAGAACCCCACACAAATCACAGTGTTGCTTTGCATTGTTATCCCATTTTGCTTGTTTAGCGCTGCATGGGATGAGTTATTTAATAATTTATAGTTAAATTCTGCAATTTTTCGGTATGGAAATTATCGACCTTTACTTTGTAAACAGTACCCCTTGGTATTATATAATCTATGTCAAAAATTGTCTTCAATTTTGTGTGTGAAATTTGCAAATGAATTTTTTTATTTATCAATAAATCATAGAAAAAATGTTGTTTTTGTTTATCAATGTTAACGGTTTTATTACCTGTAAATATTGAAATTTCGTTTTTAGTGCTCAATTTAGTCGTTTCGACCCCTGTATTAAAATATTTAAATATTTTTTTCAACATATTTTTAAGAAAAAAATATTCAATAATCCAGTTTCTAGTATCTTTAAGTCTATTCAGAATTTCTCTCTCTGAAATAAACTTTGAATTTATTATTAAGTCATGAAGGCGTGTTATATTTGCGCTAACCCATGCTTTAAAAAGAAGGGGCTTTACTTTATATAAAAAAGTTTTTATTTCCCCAAATGAACTGGCTTAATATTTTATCTGGTGTCATTTTACTTAATGGAAGTAATTTCTTACAGTTATTATAACTAAAAATCATCTGTCTATAAAAAAGTGGTAAATAGGCAAAATCCCGTAATTCTTTCTCGTTTGTAACATTTGTCTGTAACACTGTTGTTATGTCGAGACCAATCTGGCTAAGAAAAAAAAATTGTAATATTCTTGGAATCCAAGCACTTTTTGCGGCTTGGACTATAGATTCTATATCGGGCATTTTCAGTCCACCTTGGTCATACGTGCCTATAAGAGTTTTTCTTTTAATTCGATCACGAGAATTCCATATATACTTATACATAATCCTTTCTATTTTACGTAGTTCCTCTGTGTTAATTTCTAATACCGAAGCTTTAAGAAGGAGTTGTGATATACCTAGAGATTTTAAAATTAGAATTTTCCCGAAAATAGAAAGTATTTATTATTTTGATTAACTTATATATGGCTTCGTCCCAATTCTTTTGTAATGCCAAGGTTTGATCCGTTGAAATATACACCACCAGGTATTTTACTGGTTCTTCTGTCCACTTAATTTCATAGATGTTAATAGGGGTATTTTCTTTTAGACCTAACCATAATCCTATACACTTTTTGAGATTGAGCTGTAGACCTGATACTTTTCCAAATTGTTTTACCTCTTCTAATGAACTATGTATGGAGCTTTGATCTGTGACTGCAATAGTTGTGTCGTCCGCATACTGTGATAATTTTACAATTTCACCATTTATCGTAAATCCATGTATATCATTATTATTTCTTATCCTAATGTCCATAAACTCAACAGCTATAATAAAAAGCAATGCCGAAACTGGGCAGCCATGTCTTATTCCGCGTTGCATAGCTTTTATGGGAGAAATCCAGCCATTGTTTTTTTATACAGAATTCAGGTTTTTTGTAAAATATTTTTATCCATCGTAAAAAATAATTTCCAAAATTAAAATACTTTAATGCAGTAAACATGAATTCCAATTCCAAGGTGTCAAAAGCTTTGGAGAAATCGAGCTGAATTAAAGCACCTTCTTTATTTCATAATTTTGTATAATTAATAATGTCCTGAGCTAAACGTATATTGTTACCAATATAGCGCCCCTTAATATAGCCTGTTTTGTCTAAATTAATTAGATGATCTGCTACTTTCTGTATTCTTTTGCAAATATAAATGTTAATATCTTGTAATCTGTATTACACAGGCTTATTGGTCTGTAATTATTAAGTTCTTCTTTATCTCCCTTTTTATAGATTAAAGAGATAACGGCTTTTCTCATTGATATTGGCATTTCCTGTTTAATATATATTTCATTTTGGAGGTCATAGAAAATTGGCCCAAGTATTTTCCATAACTTTTGGTAAAATTCATTGGGAAGGCCATCTAAACCAGGGGATATGTTATCTTTTAACTGATTTATAATATTATCACATTCTTGTTTTGTTATCGGTTTATCACATAGTTCATGTTGCTTTTCAGATAATTTGGGAAATATCCCTGTTTCATTAAAATATGCATCTATCTCAGATTTAGATGGTGCTGATGACGTGTAAAGTTGTTCATAAAATTCTGATATTATTTGCAGAATCTTATCATCATCAGTATAAGAGATATTACGATATTTTATACAAGTGATTGTATTCATCATTTGATGTTTTCTTTCTAACGAGAAGAAATACTTGGAACTTCTCTCTCCATCCTCGACCCATCTTGCTCTAGATCGGATTTGGGGACCTTTTGTTTTTTCATCATATAGAACATTTAAATCTAATTCAGACTTGGTAATTTCTTCTTCTTTTTCAGTTTCCTTTTTCAGAATCAATATCTTTTGTTCAAGACACCTTTTTGTTTTTCTTATATGAAACTTTTTCCTTTGAGTAAACAATTGAAATTTCTTTTACTTTAATTTTAATGAGATCCCACAATAATAAAAGTGTAATAGTACCTTTATATTCTGTAAGACACTGGTTTATAATATTTTCTATTAATTTTATGTAAATGGTGTCATTTAAAAGCTGGATATTTAACTTCAAATAGCCTTGACCTTTGTTGTTCATGCAAGTTTCTATGTCAATGCCAACCGCATTGTGATCGGTCAAACAATCTCCGATTTTACCGGTAATTACTGTGCAGTTAGTGTAATTTCTAATATGGGATTTTAATGTTTTTGTAACAAATATATAATCAAGTCTGCTTCTGAGTTTCTCCCTGTTGTCGGCACATGTAAAACGTTCAGCATTATCACCTAAAAGAAAAGTGTCTACTAAGTCAAGAGTACAAACAAAGTTTTGAAAGAGAGTCGTACATTTATCCTTTAAATGGAATTTAGTATCAGTATCTGTGTGTGTAAGAATACTGTTGAAATCTGCAGCAATTATTAATTTTTTCTGAGCCTTGCAGTGTTCAGTGAGCCAGTTCAGTGTCTCTGTTATAAACTCACAGCGATGTGTGAACAGAGTATACAAACATTGATTAAGGGATAACACCGCTTTAGGAACAGCACACTTGCCATTTAATAAAATCGTAAAGAGAACTCACAATAACTCTTCCTGAACGTTGGTTATTTACGAAAAGGTTCCTGATCATGGCTTATTAACGGGAAAGTCCCTGATTGTAGCTAATTTACGATATGGTCCCTGATCGTAGTTCATCTACGGTAAGATTCCTGATCGTGGCTAATTTACGGTAAGGTCCCTGATCTTGGGTAATATTTCGGAAGGTTCCTGATCGTGGGTAATTTACGAAAATGTCTCTGATCGTCTGTAATTAACAGTAAAGTTCCTGATCGAGGGTAACTTACGGTAAGGTCCCTGATCGTGGCTAATTAACGGAAAGGTTCCTGATCATGGCTTATTTAAGGGAAGGCCCCTGATCGTAGGTTATTAACGATATGGTCCCTGATCGTAGCTAACTTACGGAAATGTCTCTGATCGTGGTTAAATTTACGGTAAAGTTCCAGTGCGTGGTTAATTTACGGTAAGGTTCCTGATCGTGGCTAATCAACGGTAAGGTTCCTGATCGTAGTTAATTTATGGTAAGGTTCCTGATCGTGGCTATAATTTACAGTGATGTACCTGATCGAGGCTAATTAACGCTTAAGTTCTTGATCGTTGCTAATTTACCGTAATGTACCTGATCGTGGCTAATTTCCGGTAAGGTCCCTGAACATGGCTTATTAACGGTAAGATCCCTGATCGTGGCTAATTTAAGAGAATGTCCTTTAATCGTGGCTAATTTGAGGAAAGATCTTTGATCGTGGCTAATAAGGTAAGGTTCTCGATCGAGGCTATTTAACGGTAAGGTTCCTGTTTCTGGTTAATTTACGGTAAGGTTCCTGATCGTAGCTAACTTACGGTAATGTACCTAATCGTGGCTAATTAACTTTTAGGTTCCTGATCGTGGCTAGATTACAGTAAGCTCTCTGATCGTGGCTTTTTTCGGGTGGGATTACCCTGCCTTGACAACCAAATGATTTAATGAATGCATGACAATCAGGCATAGTGTTTATTTTGAATAATGTATCAATGAAAATCAAGCTCACAGGATATCATGCACACACAAGCATTAAGAACGGTTCATACATTGACTGCTCTTGGTCGATGAATTCCGTCTGAGGAAAAGGTTAACGTGAGATATCATCGTGTGAACGCACGTTATATCTTCCTTGCAAAGGTAAGACAGGGAACATGAATATTCATACATTTTCAGGCGGAGGTTTGTAGACTCTGACTATACAATCTAATCATTTTGTTTTACCCGTTCTGTTACTAAAATACAGGCTTTCGGTAATCTACACAACGTAATCCTGCCAACACGCTCTTGGACGCCGCCTATTTCAGTGTTGTTATGGGTTCATAAATGAAATGGAGTATGGAGCCCGGGGTCCCCCGGTGTGTAATTCCTTGCACAAAGGCTATCTTCAGCGTTACACGATCCTGACATTGGAACTGAAACCTCTACTTGAACTCCCTAGAGTCGCCACCGGAGACAACGTATTTATGTTATTAGAGAACAACCCGTCACTCCAGTTTATGAGTTATGGTCGCAAAATCTGTCAAAACAATGCAGTTATATCCCTTGCTGGAAAGAGCTATACTTGTAAACGAATTTTATGGCCACCGTGGTATTGTTATATGAGGTGGATTGCAGCCAATATAATGCGTGTTTACTACAGTGTTATTGAGCCTCAAGGGATGATGAGAAAATCACCAGCTCTAAACGTTCCATTGGCATTGTTCAAACTTCCACCAAACAACGTATGGTATGGAAATCACACTTAGTGAAGCTGTGAAAAGAGACAACAATATAAGAATTGCAAAAAAAAAAATACAATAAATGAGGAGTACACGGCTGACTTTGAGTGGTTAAAACGTGATCGCCCTTAAATCTATACCAAAGATAAGAACTACGATGCTACAACATTTTGCTGGATTGCAGTGCGGGCAACTTAACGAAGGAGGAAGCAGTCAGAGAGCGCATACCTACACCAACGGTATCCGCATCCAGCTTCGTCTGTAGTACGTTTAATCAATGTTTCTTCTCCCATTGGCCGCATAGAATTTCATAAAAATTCCGTCATATTATATGGATTAACAGACAAGTAAGGCCCGTTTCTTTTCGACCCTGCTTGCTTGCTGTTTGGATGTTTTATAAGTTAGCGTGTATCTGGCAAATTTGATATATTATAGGCGTTTATGATTTTTAATTTAAAATCTGTCATTCTAATCTATCTCACACACATGGCTATAAAAGTAGACACAATTAGGAGCATTCTTTTTATAGAGCCTGACTTGAAACATAAAAAGTATGTCCATTTGTGTCTGGAATGGCAAGAATACATACTAGGGAATTTATAAATAGCCGGGTACATTACATATATGGTGTAAATACAAAAGTGATATTAAGTATTGCGCTTAAAAACATTCGGAATTAATAAATATGCCATGACCATTGGGGAATGAAGGATTGTTGACACCAGTTATAGATTTTTGTGATATAATCTAATAAATTGCATATTACGTGTTTAATAATTGCTCTGAACATTTTCAATACAGTAACGAGAACCTTCGTCACTGCACGAAAACCCTCATGTTACAGTTGCGATTTGAAGCATCAACTTATAGATATAAAAACCAGCCGTGATGCACCCGTGCCCTTTAATTAGAAATTCGCATTTTGTCGATAATATAATCTGTCACATTACTGCAATTACTAACGATTAATCAAGCTTATAAAAAGAATGTAGTAATTAAGTCACCCAATATGGATAATCTGCAGAACAATTGATAGGAATTAACACTGAAGTAAAAAGAGAACATAATGTAGAATCAATGAAGAGTTGTTTGTATTGATGCAAGTTATCACTGTTTTCTCCTTGTACACGGTGTCACTCTACACTTTTTGCTTGGCGTGCTGAAACCTCGCCAGGTATAACAGTAGTGTCATCAATAATATAATTGCACATGCAGCTTATGCAGTCATGGTTCGCGATAATAGAAAACGTTTATTTCATATTTCATCTTCTTTCCATAGATATAACGAGAAAGATTTTGTGCAGAAACAAAGTTGGTATTGATTTCAATATCAAATTTAAAGGAATATGTGAGGGAAGGTGTGATTTTGTTGTGAACGTTTGACACATATTCGTATTGCATTTGGTATCGCCCTATTTCCCCATGCGAATTTTAAGATACTCAGTTTAAATATTATACAGATCCACTTATGTTAGGACTTTTACTCTCTCGTGTAAATTGCAAATACAGTCCATAATTTGAGCAATCTGAATTACCACGAGAAAAAGCTTCATCTCTTAGAAATAAATTCATACCTGCCAAAATATTGCCCTTAAAATGAAAATCAGGTACACGAGTATTAAAAAAACGTGGATCACCGATCAGAGACACACAGCATCGCCCCGGCCACAGTACCTGTCAATCAGGAGATGCCTTGACAAACCTTAGCCAAAAAATGTTATACATGTTCAAGCAGACACATCACCTCTTGCGGTGGCTCAGGGGACCGATACATGGACTCACACTGTGCAACGCATGTCATATCAGCTGTGGTGCCTCGACCTATCGTACAAATCTCTGATACATCAGAAGAATAAAGGTCCATGTATGGAACGCCGGACATGTGCGCCACTGACATGGGTTCGACTCCCGGATCGGCCCAGAATTTTCTCCTGAATAATTTGTCTTCGTAACAAATGGGGGCTCGTCCAACGTGACGGTAAACTCTGTGGCCAGGGTAATAAGCTCACCAAAGTGAGACTCCTGGGATAATTTGTCTCGTTCTGATAGAAGAACGCTCTTTAGAGGGGGTGTGTTACGGGTTATATAAAAGCGGACCGAACTGTCTCGCTAGGACAGCTTGCTTTTCTAGCTAAGCGGTTGGTACGCCGGACTTGTGCACCACCGACATGGGTTTGAATCCCGGATCGGCCCCTGAATAATTTGTCCTCGTGACACCCTTTAAAAAATATTACTAATTAATTTTACTTGTTTTCCTTCTCTTTACATATAGTTCAAACATACGACAATACTTAGGTTTTCCGTGATTTTCGTTTTCTTCTTTTCTTTCTTCTGTTTCTTCTTCGTCAATGTAATTTATGTTTTGCTACATTGGTACCATGCATACTATTCGAAGTTCATGGGTATGGTGGGTTTTATCAGTCATAAAGGATTCTAAATCTTTACATCATTTTTATTTCACCTCAAGATTTTATTACAATGAATTCCGTTTTACTACAGTATACGACAAATATTTAATTATAACTTGCTTTGCCGTTGTCACATTTGTCATAATTTTACAGTATGTGCTGATAATCCTATGTGCCAGTTTTTCTGTAACCCTGAAGGAACTGATATTATGACTGTTCCTTTCGGGATTCCTCGGTTATCAGCTTACAATTTTAAAAATAAAATCATTTAATTCTACGGCTTGGTCACGGAATCGAAATTATAAAAGCTTGTGGATGTTCCGTTTTGAACAAAAAACGAATAGAGTGTCCAATTCAGTAACTTTTAGATAGTAAAGAATACCTATGGAAATCCATAATGCCTTTTAAAAATCTTAAATACATGCACAATACATGGATATTGATGCGGGTAACCATTAGCTTAAAAGAATTTCATATGGGAAATAAGACAGCTTTGGGAATAACTTATTGTTAGCTGCGGTTTTACACTCTAAACAGCGGTATAATCTAAAGTCTCCATTGAGAATATGAGGTATTTAGTCGATCTGTAATTTGGTCTTCCTCACAAGAATGATAATTATTATCTGAACCGGTATAAATTCGTGATCGTGCTGAATCAGCAAACGGTATGATTGTCTGAACTTGTAAAATCAATTTCAACGTTGATACCAGGGAAAAAGTATATTTGATAAAAAAATCAACGTGCCCTTCAAAAGTTATGCAGGGACAACTACAATTTTATATTGTTTCCACGGTAATCCTACTCGGAAGACATGGGATGCTTTTAGAGATGCCATTAACGACAGCCTTCCTTCGGAAACCTGCGCCTGCCTCAATTGATTTGACGGGCTGTTAATGACTTTGTATTCATTAAGAAAATAACTCTTCCGGTCAAGAAATTTGCCTCTGAAGCCAACATTGTCTTCCAGGATGAAAGGCTATACACCACGGTAATTGTCAGTTTGATGGAATTCCCTGAATTCCCTGCATTTCTGGCATTTGCAAAACGTACTCTTACGCTTTGAAAACCATTGTGTGAATAAATGCTGTTTCTTTTATTTCATGAATATTAAGTAATACCGTTACCATAGTGCACTGATACTTTAGTTGCTCGACAAATTGAAAAATCCACTCTCATTCAAACCGTCATGCAAACCTTAATTAATCCTTTATTGAAATTAAATGTGCGTGCAGTCACCACTTGGCGTGACGTTAAAAAGCACGTGTCCTTAAACTGCTTGCATGGCAACCCGCAGAGTGCCTTGTATGAAAAGACAATTTTTTAGGAGATCATAGAAACACGATCATTTCCTTACTTGCCCGGTATAGTCATGGAATAATGAAGTTGCCCTCCTACTCATCAAATAATAAAGTTGTTGATATATTTAATGTTAGATTCTCGATAACGGTTGCCCTTACGCATGAGGCATGAGTTTCCCATCAAGTCAATTTGAAATCATGCATGGTATAGAAAGCCGTTGGTATTTTCCATCAAGAGCCATCACAACCCCTCATAGCACAGTACAAAGAAATGTAATTTGACACAATTTTGAAAAATAAGGTGCCATAAATGTTCCGAAGTAGAAGCTACAGCCGGTGCCTTTAGTAAAATGAATCTCACTTCAAGACGTCGGTCCTTCATATGTTACAAATACAGTCCTCTTGGTTAAGCTTTCTGTACTGGACGACATCAGGTACTGTTACAGACATTTCATTATTCAGAAATGAAGGGTTTCCTGCATGTCATAATCTGAGATAAAATAAAATATTATCTTCCTTGTCGATATAATGGATGTTAAAACCAAGTGTCGTTGTCAACGAGAGGTTCTCTGATATGATGAGGAAAATAACTGACTCCGTAAGATCCATGTATATAATGCAGAGTGGAGGATTCGTTATGTTCTAAATCCTTTATGGCTGGTTCTAAATCAGGGTGGAATGTGACGATTCTTTTTCCTCTTTTACCTACATATAATACGATTTTATTTTTCTCTGGGCGCCTGTCGGGCAAACTTTAAAACACATCAATGCTTCTTGAGTTTCCAATTATGTGTAACCTCGCATAGCCGGTAGTTTGTCATTTGATATGAAGGGACCAGTCCAAAACTTTTGACAAGCCAGACAGACTTACGGCCCGCTCATTACTGACGGAGAGATTATACATCAAACGCATCAAATGTCTGACGGGGTATGCACCTTACACAAAAAGAAACGAAAGAGAGTTAAGGTCTGGGGTTTCATTTCTCGGCGGGGCTTTTCTTCTTGCTTGTATGAAAGCTACTTGCCTTGAGGACTGTGTTGCTGTATTCCAATTAATCGCTGTCTTAGTTTGTTTGGGCTGATTGTTATGGGACTATTTTTGGATTATAAATACCGGTAAGTAAATATCGGAATCTCTTGCACCATTAAACACGATAACGTATACAGAGACTGTCCTTTACTAACCGTCAGACACAAAAATAATTGGACCTACAAAGTAAGCGTTGCCTCCAAGCCTCCGCCTGTCGGGAGGGAAGCTTACAGATCTTGGTTCTATATCAATATCTGGCTAAAGATTTTCAGGCGGGTAGGGGCTTGATAACGTCCCCAAGTGCAAACCCTACGGCAGGAAATGCTTTTTCATATTTTTCGTTTTTAGCTCTGCTGACTGAAAGTCATCTAAGCTAAATCGATCACTCTTTGGCCGTCGTACGTCTGTCTTTCTGTCTTTCCGTCCGTCTGTCTGTCCGTTCGTTAACAAAGCACAAATCGTAACCACTGGACCTTCTAACTTGAGATCAAGGGAGGTCTATGAAAAATCTCCTCGGAGCTATGGGGCTCAGAAGTACCCCCCAGAATAATTGAAAATTTGATACAAAAGTTCCAGTGTCTGAACATTGATCACCATGATTCCTTGCATGCATATTTATCATGGGGTGTTTCATCAGGTCATGCAGACTGGTAGTGCCACCTGTATTTTTTTTTTTATTTTTACGCATATTTTCTCAATTGTTGAGACCTTAAAAGATTTGGTCGTCTGCTAACAGGACACGAGTCATTAAAATTTCCGTGGAAACCTGAAATTAGGTCGCTCTTACCCATACCTTCCGAGCGATGGGGCATAGAAATACCCCCCCCCCCCCAGGAATAATTGAAAAATTCGATACAAAAGCTCCAGTATCGGAACAACTCATGCATTGATCACCGTGATTCTTTGCGTGCATATTCATCATGGAGTGTTTCAATTCATATCGTTACCATTCCACCTAGAATCTTCTAAATTTATATTCAAGGTGGTCCGTGAAAAATTTCATTGGAAACCTGAAATTACGTCTCTGTCACCCATATCCCCTGACCTTCTGCTTCAGCTGAATTCGGATACAACCTACAGACTTTGGCATTCAGGTTATAAAATTCCTTTTGTGAATGTCTTCCCAGTCAGCTGAGCATCATGACCCGTGGGTCACTTGTTTTCACTTCTTTCTCTATTTTTGAGACCTTCAAGGATGCAGTCATTCGTTAACAGGGTACAAATTGTAACAATCCAACCTAGAATCTTCAAATTTTACATCCAGGGAGGTCCATGAAAAATCTCCTTGGAAACTTGAAATTAGGTCTCTGATAGGCATATCTTGTGAACAACAGTTCTTGTTAGTACCCTTCAGTATAATTAAAAATTTGATACAAAACCTCCAGTTTCTGAATTGATGCACTGATCACCATGATTCTTTGCATGCACATTCATCATGGAGTTTTTCATCAATTCCTGCAGTCTGGATGCCCCACCTGGATTTTTTAATTTTTTTTTTTTCATAAAATTTTTATTTTTGAAATTTTGAAAGATGGGGTCGCCCGTTAACAGGGCACATATCGTTACCATTCCACCTAGAATCTTCTAAATTTATATTCAGGGTGGTCCGTGAAAAATTTCATTGGAAACCTGAAATCACGTCTCTGTCACCCATATCCTCTGACCTTCTGCTTCAGCTGAATTCGGATACAACCTGCAGATTTTGGCATTCAGATGATAAAATTCTTTTAATGAATGTCTTCCCAGTCAGCTGAGCGTCATGACCCGTGGGTCACTTGTTTTCACTTCTGTCCGTGTATTTTCTTAAAACCAACTATTCATCCAAATTTTCTTAAAAAGTTATATCATTTCTGGCTTAATCTGCGTCAATATCATTGAACTCTAGTTAATTCCTGTTCTTAAAAAAAGTTCTTATAAGCCTCTGTGACGTATGTATGAGCTAGTTTATCTTCAATCTGTTTGTAGTGCCTAGCAATGTTGATAAGCGGAAAAAACCTGAGGTGATCAGTTGCTTATGTGCGGAAGTTAAAATGTCACTAGTTGCAAAAACACTCAGGTTCGACTGACTCAATTGCCGCCGAATGGCCTTGTCGTATCTGTAAGGATGTTATAAACCCCTGGATATAAACAGAAGGAACAGTCTGTGTGCGGTGGGACTGGTGTTTTACTGGTTTATTTTACATAAAAGATTCGTGGAAATTTCTTTGATAGTATACGTCAGAAATTGGAATGGGTCCCTTGCATGGTTAATCAATGTTTATACCGGAAACATTTCATCAAAATGTTAACAAGGCCCCATGGAGCCCCATCGATGGAATGATCTGTGGTAATCAAATTATATATTCATGCAACGTCCATGGGGCAACTTGGAATCCCATTGGTAACCATGTTTGAAGAGTCCCTTTAAAAACTTACCAGTCCAATAAGGTATTCAGTTATACTTTGATATGAACCAGAAACTCCTCAATATGTATGCCGATTTTCAACTTGGCAATAAACTTTGATCCTTTATCAATAAAACATGGATAATAGGACAGGGCATGCAACGACACACCTTTCGTGTTTCCGCAGTAATATGGTATTCAAAAATGTGCTAATTTAACTGATAACCCGCAGGCGAGAAAGGTGTTCCTTGTAAATTTAATTAATAAGATTATCCGCCTACCAGCGTGAGGCATTATTAAACGGGGATTGTTTTTCATGAAAATGAACAGAATCATAAAATCTGGATCACGGCCGGGTGTCAGTATCAATTAGGACTGACTGACTTTGACATAATTGTGACTTAGTATCAAGGGATAGGTTAATACTGGTATTTGGCTTTGGGGTATAGGAAAGAAAATCGATAGAACGCCAAAGCTTAATGGTTAAAGGGTTGATATGAGGATGGAGATAGGGCACATAAGTACCCCTGAGAGAGTTCAAAGAACCGATTAGACCTCTGGATGGAATTTGTCTGCGATTGGGCACTTGACCACACAGAAGAGGCCGGAACAATATACTGGCACCCCCCCCCCCCCTTCCCGGATGTAGAGACTTCAGGTTACCCCTGTACGTCTTTTGCCCCGCTGATTTACCTAAATGATAAATTCTAATACTTTTAACTCAAAATGTATTATTTCTATTAATTTCTTGTAAGATACGAGATTTAAAAGATGGAATCAATCCATAAAAATATAAAATTGTCACAAAATGTTAATTTTATTGATAATTATATATTCATTTAGACTCATACACTTCACCAAAGCGGGGACACACAATATGCAAACATAAGATATGCAAAGATTCACACAAGCTTGGGAAATCAAGGAGAAAGAAATTATTGGAATTTTAAGTAAATAAACATAAAGAAATGGTAGGGTAATCAAAAATCGATTTTAAGTTAACCGTCAGAAACCCCCCCCCCCCCCCCCCCCCTCCCCCCATGAACTGAACTGGGGTAATCTGAAATCGCTAAAACGGGTTTCCGTTTCAATAAAACATATGTGAATTTGTAGCAATCTGAGCTCAGCATTTTCCTTTGAAATACGTAACTTACCACCCAAGACAAGAAATCTGCAACTTCACAAAGGACCTGGTCTTCATTTGCAAAAACAACAACTAGTGACCCCAAAATTAAAAGGATCCTTCCCCTATAGGCAGGTGCGCCACGTGGAAGATGGAAGGTTTGGGATATAAAGTTTGGCTTAAAATGCATCCACAATCTTTTTAAAGACTAGGGTCCTGTGACCTTGAACTTTGACCTCATGACCCCAAAATCAAAAGGGTTTTTACATTATTGGTGGGTCATATATAAGTCAAATTTGAAACCAATATGTCAATAAAAGTTATCATCCTTACAGATGGCCCCTGTGACCTTGATGTTTGACCTTGTGACTCAAAATCAATCAGGTTCTTCCCGTATTGGCAAGTCGGCAATATGTGAAAGATGGAAGGTTTGGGATAAAACGTTTAGCTTAAAATGAATCCACAATCTTTCTAGATATGTGGGTCCTGTGACCTTGAACTTTGACCGTTGACCTCATGACCTAAAATCAATAGAATTATTGCGTTAGAAGTGTTCCATATATAAGTCAAGTCTAAAAACGAGGTCAATCCAAACTGGAGTTATCATCAAAAAACAAGTTTGACGGCCACAAAGTAAAGACAAACAGATGGACGGACAGGGTGATAATTATAGGGCATCTGCTTATTCAAGCGGGCCCCTTATAAACAACACAAGGTTTCAGGACACAGATGAAACCACATTTGTGAATCTGAAATTATCAATATCATTTGGCAGTCTCAAAATAAAGGAAAACATGCGTCAAAATTGGAGAAAAAAATTCGGGTGGCACCACCCGTTTTCAGGAACTTAGAAACCAATCATGATAAATAAACACACCGGTTTTATGAAACCACAGCTGAGACTGACTTAATTGCTGTGATTTGACGGTCTCAAAAACAGAAAAAATAAAGATAAAATTAGAAAAATTAGGTGACGCCACCAGTTTTTGAGAACTGGCAAAACGGGTCATGGTCAATATTCAAGGCATGATTCATAGCAATCCATGCATTATCAAGATACTGGATGCTTTGTATACAATTTTTAATGATTCTAGGTTGTATGTATAAGCACTGACGTGATTTCCGGTATCCAAGGAGATTTTTTTACCTCTGACTTCTACTAAAAAGCAGGGGCGGATCCAGGATTTAGGAAAAGGGAGGGGGTCCAACCAAGAGGACTAAGGAAAACTCTTAAAAAAGGTCCCAAGTCCAGACGGGGGGGGGGGGGTCCAGGTAGCAGAAACTTATGTCTGAAACCCTTAAAACAGGTTGCGGCGAAAGAAAAAAAAAGAGGGGGGAGGATCCCCCTGGATCCGCTACGGAAAGGTTTCTAGATCCAGCGATTACAATTTGTGCCCCGCTAACGGACGGCCGGACGGACGACGGAAAGAGCGCCATTCCTATACCTCAGTTGACTTTCAGTCAGCGGAGCTACAAATTGATCCACGAAAAATGAGAGCGGCAAATCCGTTAAATTACATTTGTTGTATAGCAGCAGTGTTTTATGCCTCACGGTCAGACTTTCTCAAGCCGTCAGACTCCAAGGTCATCAAGTTTTAGTCAACCTTAATTGATGAAGCAAATGTGTGTGTGTGGGGGGGGGGGGGTGCCGGTAGAGAGTTCTGGAGTTTTTTAACACATCTATTTTAAAGCAGTTTTATAAGATGCTTTCATCCTTTGATTGACAAGAGTGACGGAATAATGGCGCCGGCTGGAGCTTTGGGGTTGCTGTGTTTTGTGTTGTTAATTTAAAATTATTTTATAAGATGCAATGTTCACAAGATATATAAGAAAAAAAACAAAAAATTGCGCCAGTCTGGATTTAGTTGCCATGTAATTTAACGAGACCCTTGAGTCACTTCATCTCTCCAAAGACAAATAAAAAACAGAATAACAGATCAATACGTGAAAAAGACACGCATTAGGCCAAAATAAAAAAAAGGTATGGTTCTCAGGCACTTTTTTTCAGAAATCAATGCGGGCGGGCGGTTTTTTTATTTTTAATTTTTTGGTATGTTTCGATAAAAATGTCAAATGATAAGGGAAAAGCATGGTAATAACAGATTTATTTTGCTAAACAAGTAAAAGTATTACATTACAAAGGAAAGTGTATGATTTTATCTTCTTGAAAGAAATGTCCGCTCAAAATTGGTAACTTACTTTGGAAAATCAAAATAAAAATTTTTGATGCGGGGGTTTAAAATTGATGCGGGCGGTGCCTGAGAACCATACCTTTTATTTTTTTTGGCCTTACTAACAGTAAATGTCACTCCTGAAGAAGGCCGAAATGACTTTTTGCATAATTATCTTCAAAATAGTTGAATTTAAGTGTATATTATATATAATACTGTTTTTAACAACTCATTTTACCCACGAGTTATGACCGAACTGAGGCCTCATGGTTATGCATGAGTTCCATCTTCAAGGACCAAGGATATGCGATTTCTTTAGGTAACCGTTAAGGTTATGTATGCATGGTTTCATAGCCACACATCCACTTTACGAGAGAGAGGGGGGGGGGGGGAGGATACAGCATGTGTCAGGCTAAATTAACTTACTAACAAATGACCTAAAATATATTTCCCAGGGAGAACCAAATTAAAACTTTTGAAACAAACGTTTGACTATTTATTAATGAGTAAATTACTATTCACAAAAGGAGACAAAACTTGTCCTTCAACGTCTTTTTAGAATCCTGTGTATATATTTCCTTGAGGTTTATAACATTTTAAAAAAAGACACAGTCCTCCAAGCACATAACTGATCCTTGGTTAACAGCTTTTCTATATAATTTTTAGTACTGCGATATCTTATGGTATATGGACATACCGTAGATTTTTTATATTGTCAAGTCATTTCCTTTATTTTTTAGGTTTATGTGTGTGACAGGGCTAGGGCTCGTGGCAGGCGATAGCTTTGAGGTTATTTACAGTGCTTCTTAAGAAAGCTTTTCAGGGACTACCAGAAAACGTGTCTTTGATCAAATAGAAATACTAACAATTTTATTATAAATATTTCCTATTTTCTTCTTTTGTCGGTCTTCTTTTATTTGATGAGTATGCAATAAAGTATGTCATGCATTTTGGTATTGCTTGGCATTTAGTCATTTAAAAATTTGAGAATCAACTGAGGAGGTTACGTTTATATAAATTCTTACTCAACATCATTATCACGATTATGGTTATCATAATTATAAGTTACGAAATTGAGAGTTCCATCACTCAAAATCGTTGAGACCATGGTATTAATTTACTTGATAAAATGAACCTGCAAGGACAGCTAAATAAAATTAAAATGGAGATAACTGTCCGTGAGATGTGTTTTAGCTGATTGATTGACCCTTGTTTTTACTCTTTCTGCATGTTCAAATTCCTTTGGAATAAAAACGAGAAGATGGACAAGGGTCGGATCTACCGAGGAGTCAGCAGGGACGACGACAGCCATTTTCTGGGACACTCGTAATGATGGACCGTCAGTAATTACGTTCGTTCTTTATTGCCGTGCCAGATTAGCCGAGAGACAAGCACAATTTGTTTCATCCAAGACATCAGTGCTGGCAACCCGTCTCATACAATTTCGCCTCGGGAACACACATACAGAGAGAGAGAGAGAAAGAGAGAGAGAGAGAGAGAGGAAAGAGAGACAGACAGAGTGACAGGGAAAAGGTAAAGGAGAAGAAAAATCAAAAGAAGACAGGAGAGCAAAGTAGAAGAAGTACAGAGTAAGCAGACTAAGAAAAACAACGAAACTAAATAGATATCTGCATTTTAAGCAACGAAGGCCTCCCGTCATGTGGGATACTCCCAATATCTTTTGCATGCACTTTCTCGACCAGGATATCCAGGTTCATTCGCGCGTGCATAAGTGACTGTGCATTCCTTGATGACGCTCCTTAATACGGATCATCTCCCGGATCCATGCCGTCCATAACATCTAATCGATTCTTTATTGGGCTATTTTAATTTCCAAAATACACTATAAATTTGATAAGATGCCGTTCATAATTGTGAGAGTTACGTTGCGAACAAACCTGCACGAACAAGCATGCACAAACACATATGCTCCTGATGGAAGAAAAAACATTATAAACTATAAGAGTACGTGTTCCCGTTACATTCTGACTTTCATCATTGCGTCGTGTGCATTTATTTTTTATTTTTGCCTTTTTTGTCTCTTTGTAGCCTTAACAAATGTGAATAAACAGATCATTCGAAAAAATTATTCACTAACTTTATAACTGCGTTCCTACAATTTGAAAAGAAAACATGTCAAAGGCATACTGTTCTTCCGGAATGTTTTCAAGGAATCGGTACCGATATGTGTAAGTAATACCCCTCAGCAAGAACACGTAACATGTGTCTTGATGCTTCTGGTGTGTTCACTTTTTTCATTCATGATTCCTTTTCACTAAGAACTCGCACTAATGGAACTACATTAAAGACAAAATCCTTTTAACAAACTACAGTTAGTTATATAACATCTAGTGGTTTCTATCCATAATAACAAATTATGTAACCAAGAAGCTAGCGTAGTTATTGAGTAAATTAAGCCTATTGTAATGAGAACACGCTATATTTTGAAAAATAAATAGATGTCTGTTTTCCACAGGTCCAATCAGCCTGAAATTCACTCTTACTGTGTTTTTATTTTCGTGTTTACGTCTGGGTTACCTTATTTCACTTGAGGATTAATTGGTTTCTATTGTAATCAACTGAACTGGAGACGCAACACTATTTTACCAAAGGATGTTGGGGCCTACTCTAATATTAAATGAAGTGATAAATTCAAAATGTTCAATTTCATGTCAAATAATATTATATTATTATTATTATTATTATTATTATTATTATTATTTTAAGAATTTACCATGAAAGTCAAGGGGTGTTAAGTTGATGCGAGCTTTGCAGATTTTAGTGTGATTGTCTGGTTTAAGGGGCTCACTGTGGTTGACCTAAAACACCTTAACCGAAGTAAAAGAACTGCACAGAGAAAATAACCGGTGGTTCATAGGACAATTGTACAAATATACATGTATACTCAGGCAAGTATCATACCCACTGTGCAACTGTTTAATGTTGCTATCTGATGTACTCTTGAGTGTAGCAACAGATAAAACCATAAAGTCATCATACGAACTCTTTATTTCTCAATCCACTATTTTCTGCAATACCAAGAACATTTTACCTTTTAATTAAAAAAAAACAAGTATAGTTTACTACATACTGTTGTTACGTGTACGCTTTTAAGACCGACTTTTGTTTATATTTATTATATTTGATTATATTATATATTGGTATGACCTGATCAAATTATATTTTCTTCAATAAAGTATTACAAAGAAAAGAAATGTACATTCATGACATCTAAGGTTGATTTTTTGTTATATTCCTTGTCACAGTCGCTCTGCATTTGGGCCATGCTCACCTACTTATTTTTCCCAGTACAATTTACCTTGTTGTAGATACTGCCTGCGGAAACTAGGACTATCATCTTGTTTATTATCTTCTAAATGATAGTCACGTCTCCTTAATGTTAGCCCCTGGGTAGGTAACATTTTAAGTTACCGGGGTCTACTGTCTGAAAGGCTGGGTTAGTTCCAGCGCATTACAATAAAGAGGTATAAAGGGCATTAGACAGATGTTATGTGCCGAATTAGCTGCGCACGTTCCATTGACCAAAAATAGTCCAATACTTGGGCTTAGCCTATACTAGCTATACATTGAGACTAGATTTTTTTAAATACAGGGCTGCATTCACTTGGCTACAGACCTTGTGATATATGCGATTTGATAGAAACTTCAGATATAAAGAATATCACAAAAAGTAAAATTAAAAAGATTTATTAATATTAAGAAAAAAGAAGGTAATTTAAGAAAGAATATAGAGCCGCATGAAGATGAGGATATGAGGCAACTGACCAGAAGATCTTGGTGATTTACTTTGCAGCCGCTAACTTCGATCACTTTCGTCCATTACGTTTTGAACAATCACATCATAATTTACAAACAAATAATACAACTCACTATGCAAAAATGTTTATTTAATGCAAAACATGTTATTCGTATACTAAAAATGACATTTCCAGGTTTAATAAGAATTTTGTTTTTAAACTTCTAGTAAGATAGAACAAATTAATTCAGATTGGAAAATGGCATATTTGGAAGAGACTTTAATTGAAAAATTTACTATTTTATGGGCACTTGAGAAAATACCTGTGTGTTTTTGGCAGATAGCTCTAGAACTGTATGACTATGTCCCAAACACGAAGATATACGTTTGTGGGACAGCTTTTGTGAAAGTGCATTTGTTTTCCTGCAATATGCCTTACTTTACCGTTAAAGGTCTTGTTACAGGACGGACTGAAGTTTGTCTCGGTGTCACGGCCTAGTTTCACTTCCATTCTCTAAGTCACAGTCACTAAAGGTGGCAGAGCCAAAGGCCATGAATCTTAAATAATGGATGAAATCCGGAGCAATAAAAAGCCAGAAGTCACGTTTACACCAGGTAAATAAAGTGGCAGGGAGCCTGAAATGCCACAAAGAAAACGCGGCACCTGTCACTTAAAATACAAGTCGTCTTGAAAGCTTACAGAACAAAGGGATGAGAGGGTGACATTTTCTATAGAAGGCATTCCGTTCCAGACGACATTCGTCTCACACATGCGATTTTTTGTCCCAACTCCAGTTGTTCTGTAAGTTTTATACCAGGGATTTGGAAACCATAACTACCAGTGCAGTACTACTGTTGCATCAGTAATACAAAAATATTTTGATATCTAAGTGTTTACATTATTTAGAGTCTAAATATTTCTCATCCCTATAATATTGATATTTCAACATCTAACAGAAATAAAAGGTGTGACTATACATGCAAACCATTTTGTAATTACATACAAAATACATACATGTAAAAAAATCAGTAGTATGTTAACAATAATATTTTCCCTTTGAAAACACGGTCTATTATAAGCACTTACGAAATCACTAAGGATGGTACAAAGGTGAATGATATGAAATAACCATCATACATGCATGATTTGAGCCTGATAACCTCAGTATACTCGGCTTAACCCTTTACCTAATTTTATTTAAATAAAACCGTCGCCTTATTAAAACGTTAACAATGACACTATAATAATGACGACATCGTATGTAGCATTCTAAATATTTACTATGACGTATCACCAAAAGAAAGAAATAATAATATTTCATAATAAACTATTATATTATAATTAGAGCAAAATTTATATATCTGACGAAAACTGTTCACGGATACTAGGAAGATACCACTGATATACCTTCCTCAACTGATCTTCATGTTTCGCACGCTCATCATTTATCTTAAAAATCTTATATTAGACAAATTCATGCCTCTATAGGTGTTATCCAAAGAATGGCCTTTTCACACACTGTTTTTTTTTTTACACTCTCTGGCCTTGTGAAGTTCACCTCCTTTTGCTTCCGCACAAGTTTCGAAGAGCAATCCTCTTTTAAATCATTATTCACGAGTGTTGACCTTTAAGATCTTTCGTCGTTCATTATCTATTAAAAACTTCCATGTCCCGCGTTTTAAAATGTCCATTCATGGCAACGTGATTACAAGAACTGTTCTCTGACCTTTTGATCATAGCAGAGGCGCCAACCTTTTTTTCTTCTCGGTTAATACATCCAAGGGCACAGATCAAATTTCTTAAACCTCACTATTGAATGGTGTGCTATCGCATTCTCTTAACCCTTATATCCGTTTGGACTGGCTTATAAATATTTCATGCATCACCTTTTTCCTTTTTTTCTTCCCAGCTGACTCATTTTTCTTTACATTAGAATTATATATATATATATATATATATATATATATAATATATATATAATATATATAATATAATTTATATAATATATATACAAGCCTGAAGGTGACAAAGACCAGGCCTCTATGTTTAGCGAAGTAATTGCACAGTATAACCTGTTCATGATTTTGACTCCGTGCAAGGGCTGAAACACATGATTATCCTGGCTACAATCAGAATCGGTGAACTGCATCTGCGGGCCTTGGGTGTATAGTTAACCCAGGTACAGGGTCAGAACACTAAGGAACCCTAGAAAGGACACCCATTTGTGAGTGAAACACGGCCGTTTGAGACAGTGTCCCATTTTGACCTGCAGGCTCACCATGGTTGGAGCCACCTGCCACTTCTTGGCTGAGATTCAAACTCACGATCTCAAGGAGTCAACTAAGCCTAGACGACATATGCAGGAAGGAACATTAAAGATTACTGTAGAACCGGAAATTTTTCGCGAGCATATCGTTTTCGCGAACTTTGAGAGGTAACTTTAATTCGCGAAAATTAAATGCTCGCGAAAATCATATGCAATACTCACGTTAATTAGCATGCCCAGTACAAGAACATTAGGTTTAAGTACATTTAAATTAAATCTTAAATTAAAACCATAATGACAAGCCGATATTTAGCATACAAGATATAATGACCCTTTGATAATCAAGTGGGCAATGAATATATGGCCTTTATAACAAGTCGATAATTTGTTCTCCCCCCAGGGTAGTTTTCGCGAGGGCAATATATTGTGTAAACACAATCAAATGCATAGTTACCTGCGCAATCATACATAACTAAGTTTGGCTTTTGATTAAGTATATTTTATATCTTAAATTTTTCATTTGTTTTTATTTGGGTGTGTGTGAAAAATGTTACCACAAGAATTTCGTGAACATTACATGCTCGCGAAAGGTCGGACCGTGCCAATATGCAAAATTTGAGTTTCGCGAAAATAACATGTTCTACAGTATGTCATTAAAGATTATATCCAAAATATTTTTTTATCTTCGCGTTTGCTCAAGCCTTTCATCCAACTGAAGAACCCGATTTGTGCCTTTTTTTCTGTATGCGAAGAAAAACGATTATTTATATCATGTTACGGGTGAGAGGTTGCTTTTACCGAGACTTCCATTAATGTTTGCCCACTTTGATATATTTCAATGTGAATCTCGTCCTGCACACACTGGCGGGTATGCATCCTGATAACGAATGCTCTTAATGGTTTTCCTAGCATTGTGTACTTCCTGGTAACACAGTTTCCATTATATGGTTGTTCATTAAATGCCGCCGATAATGTGAAACATGGCCTAGGGGCGCCTGAGTAATTATCTTCTAAAATAAACAGAATCCATTCTGAGAACATGATAGAACTGTTATTTAAAGTTTCATATAGCACACGGCTTTCTTCAGTTTATGTTTTCAATTTTATTTGCCGTCAGGCATTTTCATATGTGTGCATTTTTAGGGAAAATACTACTGATATTAATGATAAGAAAAAGAAGAGGACGAAGAGAATTCAGTGTTACTTGGTGTGTTATGCTGGTTGTTGGTGTGCTTGGTAGGCGGATTGCCAGCAGTCACCGGTCTGTACAATCTTATGTGTCAGGGGCGTCTATACGATGTGGAGGTGTCAGAACAGGGGGATTAGGGTGTATATCACTCCACTTTTTACCAAAAGGGAATGATCTGATTTTACACTTCAAATAAAATAAATCAGTACTAAGAAGGATAAACGTTGTTTACAATTCTGTCTTTATTCTTGATGAATCAGCATTATCAGATAAGTTATAAATAAAGTTGAATGTCCTCATCAATACTTTGAATTATACACAAGTTTAGCGAGGGCGAATTACCAAACCAGCCTATACAAACAACTTCCTGCAGTTTGCTGTGACATAGCAGGTTAAACAGAGAGAAAGAGAGAGAGAGAGATAGAGAGAAAAAAAAGTGACATAGCAATAGTCTTAAAAGATTCTTTAAAAAAAAGTTTCCTCAACCTTCGCCTAATATCCACCCCCCCCCCCCCCCCGGGTCGAATATTGACGTCACTGATTATGTGGTTAAGTAAACTGTCCCTCTTGATAATCTATAAAATCGAACCATAGACATACTGGGCATCTTGTGTACAACCTATATGTCATAAGACACGCGTGTTTTAAATAGTAAACGTCATCTTATTCATCATGTCACCTTTCACCAATTTAAATATGCTTTGTATCAATAATTAATATGACTATTCTTTGTAAAGTCTTCAGTGACCCATTCCCGAAATGATCATAAATGTTTCAGATCCTGCGATAAGCATACACCTTTTTTCAAGAGATACACACAACATTAAAAAAAATCTATTTTGATCAGACAAAATTTAACAATATGTAACCGATATGGCAAAAGGAAGGAACATTGTACGATTCTCACAGTTGATGGAAGAAGGTATTGCCAGTGACATGACTTCAATATAAAGAACGGCGATTCAGATTCAAGGCTTATATTAAGCTGATTTATAACGTATATAGCACCTAAACTTATCCGTAATGTCCCCTTTAAGTAGTGTCACCTTGTGTATTGCCTCACTTATTTTATTTGTTGACTTAAATACCCTGGTGACAGAGCCCAGGTCCACACCAACTTTTGTTTGTATTGATTTCTTCCAGTGCAGACAATAAATTCCAAAATACCCGGCCATGAGCGGATAGGATAAGACACAGGGACCTGGTTTATTGGAGCAGGGACGAACGAGATGCCAGTCTGTGAAACATGGACCGGCTTCGTGTAAGTGACGTATATTGGTTGGCCTAGCCTCGTTTTCAGACTCGTCGGATTCACTATACCCTTGTGTCTAATCGTGCGTGAGGTAACAGAGACCGGTTCAGAAAGGGTCCGGGTGGTCGTGACTTATAGCCGTGATATCACGAATCTCAGTAGCAATTTAGAATAGTCTTGCTGTAACCTGAGTGAACCACACGCTTCTCTTTAATGAACTCTAGATAACATGTACTATACTAGTAAATCATTTGTTGATAAAGATTCTTCTGTCGTGACACATATCGAACATATCAATCGCCTTTTCTTGATATATATTTTTCGTCGTGCATACATATATACGCGGGAATGGATGAGAAGAAACCTTAGTACATTCATTTACTTCCTAAAATTACATCTCATTGATGTTGTCGATGTTCAAAGATATGCCATGACTACAGACCAGGACACACACAACCAATGTACCTGGGTTCACACTCCTACAGAATCCACGTATTAATCTATTTTTATTAAACATAAATTAATTGGTAATTCACATAAGTAATTCACATAGTCAATAAAAGCAATAAGCCCCATTAGGAACTACGTGCGTGTTCTTTAAGGGTTCATTATAACCTGGCTCTAATGCATTTCTTTATTAAACTTTTATTTAAACGCCCCATGCTGGTTTTATTCGATTTGCCCTCGAGGAAAGATACTTCAAAATAGACCATCTATACACAGTACTGAAACGTTTTGGATGTTTGTAAAAAGTACGTCCTAATGTCAAATTTGTGATCTTAATTGGGTCAGGTTATATATTCATTCACCACATCCAGATTCTACCTTTTGTGTATACTTTCGGTTATTTCTCAAACGTAACATGTTTAGTGCATCCGGGAATAATTGACACACAGGTACTCGGGTTGTCTTCACATAAATTCCATATATGTTTGATTAAGGTGCCTTCAAGGCGGTGCATGACGTCAGAGTATTGTTATATCCACGAAATCTTTGAATTCCGTGCTTTAGTCACTTCCATTAGACTAATGGCATGGGAGATCTCGGCTTAATTCACAGACCTGACCAGCAAATAATGGAGGGTCCCCTTGACTCCTGAAGCATTTACTTTCACTGATTTGACAATAAAATCAATACAAGATGACAAGTGCATTAAACGGGGTGGGTACAAGTCTAGTTTGGACATAACGCCGGAAGAGGTAGGTTATCTTTACAGACGTGACTTGAAAAACAGATGCAATGAACTATGAACTCTCTAATGCAGCTTTTTCAATAGATAATTTAAAAACCTGCAGCAACTATGCCGGTGTGTTAAAAAACAAGGTGTGTACAAACTGTAGAGCGGTTAACAGATACATGATAGAGCTGATATACAATCTGTATATGCTAAGTGTAAAGGGTGTGTATATATATATATATATATATATATATATATATATATATATATATATATATCGCTACGGAAGTCATACGAGCTCAAAAGTACAATACTGAAGGTGCGGGGGCTGGAATTGCATATTTTTCAATGTTATGGTATATTTAAATGATTGTGTGGTTTAATTATATTTTCCGATCTGAGAAGTTACCGTGTCAGAATATGAATGTTCAAAAATAACTTAAATCGTGTCTTCTTTTCCAGGACTTCAACCTTGTCATGTGGCACATAGACCGGCTTACAAGATGTAATATATAGGACATCCCTTAAAAAGAGGACGAAATTACAATCAGCCGGGCAGACAGGTAAAGATAATCCCAGGCCCATCCTGTTCACCGAACTATGGAGTAAATAATTGTTTCCAGCCAGATTTGTCTGACGGGAGACTTAAAAAGACCTCTTGGGTCATTTATAATGCTTCCAAAGAAAAGACGGGAAGTCTTAGGAATTTTATTATATACCTTATGTCTGCTGAAAGAGACGGACATATTTAGCTTTTCCTTGTCAGACCTGTCAAGGTGATCCGTCTCTTGAAGAATCTGTGGCCTCCAGGTTAATTTAAACTGTCACTTCTGTCCTTCTTGCGGGATACTGATTTTGATCGGAATACCCTAGTGTCAGACCTGCCTATTATTCCACGGACACTCGCTGAGCTACTGGCCTGTTCTCTTGATGAATATGTCATCCGCAGCTGTCTTTTTCAGACCCTCCCTGTAAAGTCTTTCACTAAAGCGTGGACTGCCTAATTCTTGTTTTATTAAATCGCTAAATAATAGGACCAAAGGAGCAATCTGAAATAAGCAAACAGCCAGTCAAATCAAGGCAGATAATGTCTTCTGCAAACGAGCAACTTATAATTGCTCGATGGCATTTCTTTCCTGTTTTTGTGGGAATAAAATCAGTTAATAGCAAAATATGTTTAACATATTGATCCCTCCTGTAAACAAAATGAACGGGAAGCATTAAAGAATCGTTATTACCTTTGGACAGACGACACTGTGCAGACGATACTGTCGTCTGAGGGCAAGCAACGTCCCAGCTGAAAACAACAGAAATGACGCCTAGCTCCCCCTGGGCGCGTCTCGGCGTTTTAGAAAAAAAGTTGAAATGATTGAAATCCTAAAGGCACTAAATAAGTGTGCCGTCCAATTATTCAAAATTGCAGCACTATGGTCATAATGGATGTCAGACCGATCTAAGATGTAGAACCGCAAAATGTTCTCAATGCGACAAAGCTATAAAAGTCATGGCAATCTCAAAGAGCTGTTGAGTTAATGGACATAAAAGGTTAAAAAATATTTGCCTGGCAGTCATTCTTGCATATTTCTGATGGAAATGAAATTCAAAAACGCACATTCTCCTATGGGTGTCAATTTTCGTCAAAATTTTCAAGGCAATTGCTTCAACGTTTCTTGGGACAAAGCGTCCGATGGGACTTCGAAGTTCTCCGCCTCGTGGACATATTTGATTTAAGATGCGATTAGAGAGCGCACATAATATCATAGGTATCAACCGTCGGTAAAACATCAACACCAGTTACATGAAAGTTCCTTGGGATAAAGCATGCATAAAGAATCCAGAGATCTCTGTCTGGCAACCATAGTTATTTCTGATGGAACTGGAAATTCGTTTGCGCATATCCTCTCAGTCTTCGGGGAACCTATAGTTTTAAAAACCCACTGAAACGACAGACTAAATCTTGGTTGTCCTTGATCCATATTTGTGGAATTTATTAGATATTTTGTGTTTTGACCCATGACATATATGTTACTGAAGTTATATCTTTGACAAATCTTAGGGATCCCGGCCAAATCTTCATATATATCAGTACTTCACATAAGCTAGTTAATCCCATTTTCTTAAATTAGGTCATGGTGAACCAAAACACGTGTGAAAACTAGGTCAGCCCATTTTAACGTTCTAGTTGTCTTTCTTTTATTGTTGATCACAATGATACAGCTATTCAGTCATCATAATGAAGTATATCAATTACCACTTTTTATGTCACCTTCACATTCGGTTTAAATATCACTTGACTATGAACGTTAGCCGATACAGTACTGGTTCCTTTTTGTTATATTGCTCCTAAAGGTTTCCTTTGATAGGCGCTAGATGGAGCACTTCTGTCACATCTGTTTAGATTTTTATGCTGTTAATGGATATTTATCCTTTTGGTTAAATGGGCTATTAAGCCACGGTCACACTAAATCATAAGACTGTATAATCGTGAGACTGACCCACGATCAGGTAGTCGCACGACCAGTCTCCACACATTTGTCCTGATTCTGAAATGGTGAGTACTTGATATTGGTGCAAGGTGATCGTAAGACTCGTTGCACGCCCGGTTGCACGATCAACCAGAACTAGTGAAGATTGATCGCAAGATCAGTCGTGCGACAAGTCGTAGTGACCAGCGACCAATCGTACGACTTGTCGTAATGACCTACGACTTGTCGTTCAACTTGTCGTGCCACCGATCGTATGGATATATATTCCTTGGCCCGATATTAGCCCTATCCAATCGTTCGCTAGATCCCGTACAGAACAGTGATATGTTATATAGGTTTTCTTTTTTGTCTTCACTGGCTTCTTCGGTGCAGAAGTGCAGCCACGGCAATAGCGCCATGCAAGCTGTTGATGTTGCTCGAGCTGTAGCCGAACCAGCATAAACTCCCGTCTACATTGTGGCATCAGCTGATCCATTCTGACAATTGGAGGAAAATACGCCTGAATGAGCTTAGCCCTGGGTCCAAGCAATTTTATAAGGTTTGCCGAGATGTTAGCACAACGAGAGAGATCTTGGCAAGTCGCCATTCTGATCACAATGTCGTACGACCAATTGGGCCACCAATCGCGAGGTGGCACGAACAGTGGCACGACCAATCGTGTAACAAGTTGTCGCCATTTTTGATGCACGACTGGTCGTTCGATAAACAAAGACTGGTGGTACAACCTTCGTCCGAGCTCCTACGACCCCAAAATTTACAAATCCGTCGCAAGTGGATTTTGCACATGTTCAGATACCACCAAACGCCATTTGCAAAACTCCCCTATCCGACTTGCTGTCCAATGCCATTGCTGAATTTGTTTTATTTTGGCGGGCCCCCAAATATTATAAACACGTTGATATAAACAAAACAAGCAGTCTGTGTGCGTGATTTTAACGTTTCCTGGCCTATTTTGAATGAAAGGGATTACCTTAATTGATAAAAAAAAACAGATAGATGATTGGGCCCCTTTAAAACATGAAATTGATGTACGTGTAACATATTTCACATATTGCTGTTTCTCTGCTGATTCATTGCTTAGTATTAATCGTCAACAGTGTTAAAGCAAAAAAACAATTCGGAAAAAAATTGTGAGGTTAGTGTAAAAAAAGATTAAAACAGCCTTGATGATCCTGATACTGGAAGAATCTATGGCATGTTAACTATTCCAGACGCCTTGTACACTTCGAAGAGCTTCAGTAGAAACCTTTTTTTTCTGAATATATTTGGAGTTTACCTGAATATTGGCGGAAATAGGTCAGCTATTATTGTAATGGTCACAAAAAGATTAAAATAGTAAACAGAAAAATATGCTGCACTGACAAAAGGAGAAAACACATCTGCACGTGCACAAGGTCATACTTCCAAGGTCCATGAAAAAAGTTAAGTGTATACATGTAAGTGGCATCTGGTGAATTCAAATACATGGAGCTTTAAGAACCCCGTAGGTTAATGTCGGATACTCGGGACCAAGCACCTCGAGACTTAGACATCACTACCACGGATGATAATATCAGGAATTACTATCGGGTCTGCAGCGACCAGAAGATGCGCGTGCATAGGAAAACCAGAATGCCACAACAGCTGGTAAGAAGATACGCTTAGAACGTATTCGAATAATATTAAGATGGGCAGTGGAATATATAAAATAAGGATAAATGTTTCAAATGACCATATATATGTATGTAGACAAAGTAAACACGGATTTATCTTGAACATGGTTGAATTATGTATTATATGTCAATCCCAAGGCGCAGCAATGCCTAAAAGACAGTCAGTTGGAACATCGGAAATACTTGTTTTTCTGCAACGGTCCTATTATATAAATTATTTGGTAAAACCATTGACCATGCAACTACGGAGGCCGATGATGCTGTGTAAGAAATTTGATCAATCTGCAATCTGCGCTGTTCTTGAATTCGAGCAACAATGGAAGATCTCTGGTGAAGGTGCCCTCCTTAATTTGGAAACACTCTCCTGCATGATCATATTCTTTATTACATACCTGTTATATATGTTTGTAATATCGTTGGTAATATCGGGGGATTAAAGACAATGAAATTCTTAAATATCAATTATCAATTCAAGAATCAAAACACATGTAATAACACGTTAGTATAATCTCATGATAAAAGCCTCAAACGTTTTCTCCCCAACATTTCTCTGTGCACACGTTATAAACCCTGATATAAATAATGCCTCCTGCATAGGAAGAAAGTTTTAAATATGCAATTTAAAGAGGAATATTTTGAGGCATTATTCACATAAGAAATATGAGGATTTTCTTCTCCACAAATATTTATTCCATTAAATGGATAATGTGGCTGAACCTTAGTAGGCATAGCTTTAATATTTATATTTTTACAAGTCAAAACTTGTGATATAAACTGCACGGTCCATACATTCAATTGTATGTTACATTTTGATTCATGTGTTTCCGAGTTAAACACACAAAATATCAACAAATTTAATTTTCGTGGTAAAATAATTGATGTGAAAGTCTATGTTTTTCTTTGCGAATTTAAGGACTTCTGCAGTCTAGGCAGAGCACATGTAAGAGTAACAGCCGATCGGCCACGCATTCGTTTTGTGGATGTACAGTCAGCATAAATTTTTCTTGTAAGATAAAAGAATGGGCCTGTAAATATGGATTGAATCTACCTCTATTGAAAACATGCTACATGCAATTTATATGGGAAATAGCAGAGATGCCCAACATAAGGCTCATATCGACACTATATTGTTAATTTTTAAATTGGTGGTATTTTCTGATAGAGAAAAGTTTGATGCTCCATCTTTTAATAATTTTCTAAAGAAAGTAAAGTGTATTGAACTGTTGGAAAAAAGGGTACAAGAAAAAAGAAACAAACTCGATAAACATGTATAAAAATGGAAAATTATCCAACCAGGCTTAATGTGATCATACAATAATGTTGTATTAATTATTAGATTTAACGTGATGGTTTGTAGATTATGTTTGACTATGTTTAATATTAAACTTTTCTCGGGGGGTGTCGATGATGAAATGAGCAATGATGGAAAAATGATCCTCTGAGACAAACCCCGAGAGAAGAAAGAAAAGAAGAAAGAAAGATAGAAAGAAGGAAAGAAAGAAAGAAAAAACAGCCGACACCAATCCAGGCTGGACGCCCTGCAGACTAACGGGAAGGCTGTGCCTCACTCAGACATGATTGCAATTTTGGGATCTATACCCTGCTGTTATGACCACGCAGAATGCAATTAAGGAAAGACCCCCTTCCTAAGTATACCAATATTTGGATGTTATCTTAACGAAGCAAATCACACATACGTCAATTAACAATTTAATTGCTGGGGAATAAAAACGAAATCTGAAAAAAAATCACCAGTTAATGGGAAAAGAATCAAATAACATGAGAGGTGTTAGTGCTCAACGGGTGGAGGTGGGGGGGGGGTAGTTTTCACCACTGGAAACAAATGATGGTTTATATTATTATGGCATTTGCATCCCCTGGTTTATGCACACTCGACAGTGATTCCATCAAGGCGTAATGGGAAGGTCGTGCCCAGCGGCCGTGTTTCACTCACAATGGAGTGCGCTTTTCGGGGGATCCTCTGTGGTATGACTCAGCAATTGGGATGATAACGCACCCAGGACCCGCAGGTCGTAGTCATTAGGGCTTGGTGAACGCCAGGATATAAAATGAGAGGAAGCGTGTGATACTGCCCTTTCAGGTAGTCCGAAACCGGTATAGAAATCTGCAGATGTACATATATTTAGTTAAGTTTGCATTAAAAAATGGAGACGGCTTATCCCCCATCCCCATCCACCAAAAAAAAAAAGAAAAAAATATATACATATATAAGAAATGATTCCATCCGTGGTGTTGGCCTTTATGCCCAGGATCTACATAGTCCGTTTTATCCCAAAAGTGTACCGTAGATATATTTGTATTCCCGTAATGTGCAAACTTAGGAATAATCCTTACTCATATGCCATTATACATATGCAGATGTGCCTTCTTTTCTGTTGATCAAATATGGCTGATTAGTTTTTGCATGCATTATTTGTCTCTTTTTAGAGAACCTTATCTATTACTTGTAACAATTAGACCTGTTTCAGCTCATATTCAGATGAACTATATATAAATATATAAAATATCCAGAAAACGGTTTTTACCGATCCCCCTGTTCTACAAGGTACTTGGAATAGTTTAATATGACATGAATATTTCTGTATCAAGACCACCAACAAGGCTTTAGGATAGCTTGGAACATTCCATATAACCACACAAATTGATTCTAAATGTTTGTTTTATGTAATATGGTAGGCACCTAGACCATGTAGTACTACTATGAGAGAATCAGCAATATAAAAAAGAGATCACGAGCATCAATTACATAAGGTATATTTCCTTTTGATCACCATATCACATGACATATGACAGTGTAGTGCCCAAGATATTTTATGCTTTAACATATTAGTACATACATTTGACTTTGACCTTGCGTACCCTCTGTGAGCTTCCGACAAGTCCTAGTTAGTTGTAATTAAAAGAACACGTTAAAAAAAGTATAAATCGATCCAATTATCGAATATCATTAAGTTTTATCATTATCTCTATGTTAAGATTTGCATGGCGGCCCTTTTGGATTCCCTGGGGTCACAAAGCTCATAAAAAAACTTCTTTTTTGTTGCAATCGACAGAACAAATTAAAAAAACTTATAAATCGATCCAATATCATTAAGTTTTAAGCGACAATTACAATATAATAGCATAAACTCTATGTTAAGACTGCAGTTATGGCCATTTTGGATTCCTTAGGGTCACAGTGTTCATAAAAATTATAACCTGCATTCCTTTATGCATTAGCTTAAGCGCAAATAAAATGAAAGCAAACATTGTCTTATTCAATTCCTAAAAAACGTTCTGTTACAAGTGCAAGTACATTATATCCCGAACACTCAATAATTCTCATGGGTGAAGCCGGCCATCTTGGATTTTGGATGTTAGAGGGATCTGAAAATTTGTTACCTAACATTTTCCATTAGTTCATATCCTGTTCATGCTAAATTAGTCATGTTCGCAATTTGGGCATCAAATTCCTACGGCAATACATCCCCGTCTACATTAATACCATTTCAAGCTTAAAATGTCCCGGTACCGATAAACGTCGCCCGATAAAAATCGGCGTTATATGCGCCGTACGTCGACGATATTTGTCGTTTTGACGGTACGGTTCGCGTGATTTTTTAGTCTATTTCACAGCCGATTTCACAGCCGGTGGTAGATTTGAAGAGTATCTCTTTCTCCCCTTGGGGTATTTATGAAAACCATGGGAAAGGAATTACTGATGATGTCAGACACATGACCATACCGGCATCCGACATCTTTGACACCAATAATTAACACAATCGTATTGTCAAATGTTTAATTGGTATACGGTTAAATGGGTCTGTTCGCACTTATTTTCTGTCCTCAGTAATGTTACGTACACCAGCTAAACAATACGAAGCACTGAAACCTTGTTAAAGAGTTGTAAATGTAATGTAGACAGTTGCGACAAACCCAATTCAGAAGAAGACACTACAGCGTTGCAGAATACGTGACTGGAGATGATTGGATTCGTCTAGTGCTTCCCATGGGTGGCCTGGTCAGGCAATGAGCTGATAAGATCTTCCAGGCCAATGTAGCTGTGTCTTGGTATAATAAAGCGGTGTGTTTAGCTGTAATCAGAAAACATCTGCTCTATAGCAGTTTCATACCTCTCTCATATTGTATCAACCATATCAAGGACACGCAGTCCAGATTTAATATCATATATATATATATATATATATATATATATATATATATATATATGTGTATATATATATATATATATATATATATATATATATATATATATATATATATGATTCACGCCTTCTCTGTACGCGTCTGTTTCTCTGTCACTCTTTCTCTCTCACGCAGATATAAAAAAGGAAACATTAATCTCATACATAGTTTAAATATTTTCAAAGATTTCGTTTATATGATCTTTGTGACATACTGAATTTCCTGCATACAATGCCACCTGTTGTCATAGCCCTTTTGGGAAATATGTCGATTAACCTGGATTGTTAAATATGACGTATATATACATAGTGTACAACTTATAAACTACTTCGCTCTAGTACCCTCCTATCTAGTTCTAGTTTTTAATTTTACCTTTCGTTCATATATATACGGACTGTGGAAACAAAAGGATGGTACAATATATATATATATATATATATATATATATATATATATATATATATATAGAGAGAGAGAGAGAGAGAGAGAGAGAGAGAGAGAGAGAGAGATACATACATACATACATACATACATACATAGACAGATAGACAGGGCACGGCATGGCAGAACAGGCCGGGATTGGATAGGATTGGACAGAACAGGACAGACAGGATAGGTCAGAGAGACAGACAGACATATAGACAGATAAGTTTTCGGCGTGTTTTAGTGTCTCATGTGAATCCTGGATGTTCATGCAAAGCGGACAAACCTAACTTTAGGCCATACAAAGAAATCAATTGTTACTGATTGTCGCTCCTGCATATTTTTGGGTGTCATACCTCTTTTGCAGTTATGCTGATATCCGCCATGACATAAAAGTCTTAAAGGTATTCTTAAAGGTATGAAATATTGATTAACACAAATGAAAAAAAAAAATAAAAAATTTCATTATTTGAAGAAATTGCTTGTATTTTCTTACGTACCTGCAAATTTTAATTAATGAGGCTTGTTCAGTAAAAGAAAGAACAGCCCGCTTGTACCATCCTTTTGTTTCCACAGTGCGTTCAACAATATTGTGTGTTTTTGTGTGGGTAGAGCCCGGAGCCAAGTTAGCCAAATAAATGTGGCTTGCTTTGATAAAAAGACGGCTGACTTTAGAAGTAAGCCGAGTTTGTGGCTCGACTCGGCTTGCAAAATGTCGGCTGGCTTGAACTGACCTGAAAGCCCATTCATTTGACGATGTCACAAAGTATCCGTTTTATGTAACAAAGTATTCATTCCATTTTTTTTAAATCTATATTACTTTTTTACATATTGCATCTATTTTAAATTTAAATAGTTCGTAATTAAATATCGAGTATAGTTTATACTGGTAGTTTCATAGACCAATAACTTCATACTGAAACAATGACACCGTTTGCTTTCAGCGACAAGAAACAAAAATTAACAAACCCAAAGCATTTGTTTCGGGCATTTGTAATTGTAAAACTTAATCTCTTTGTATAAATTTGTTTCTCAAGCCAAACTGAGGAACACAAAATCGGCTCATTACGGCTTGATCTGTACTCGGCAGGCGGCACCGCAAAACAGCGGCGGCGCTAAGCTCTATGTGTGTGTGTGTCCAAATCCCAAACCATTTCCTTTATAAAAAATGGTAAATCTGACCGTTTAATATCATGGAATATTGTCATAATCCCGTTTATTGTCATGCTTGGAACCCTTCGCAGTAATACCAGATCGCAGTTAATATCACATCAGGCTCCGACACGGCGATCAACGAGGTCAAGAGCCTGTAATCGGTCAGGCTTATCAAACAATCACGTCTCCAGCCTGTGTGCGGCAGGCAAGTGCAGTGATGCATGCAGGTCACTCCCTGTCACTTAGCTAATTAACGTCTTAAGATACCACGGTAATCCAGACCATTGCCTTTCTTCGTGCGTTAACATGTGCAATTTGCAATCACATGTCATACATAATGAACTTCTGGCCTTTGCGAGGCCGTGGTTTAGGTGACGTTTCGCCGAAATGATATAAAGCACGAGCTCTAAACGTTGCTTACGACCGGAAATTCCCCTTTTAGGGTGCACGAAAAACTGGATGTTTTGTGAGCATTGGAGGAAATATCCGGTCCAAACCCTCAATCACGGCGAAACTTCAGAAAGTTGTCAATGGCATGATGATGCCCGCTCTCCCAGTAGTCATATCATAAAGACGATCATGGACGTTTGAGTCATTAATAAGATATCCGGAAAATAAGGCGCAATAGTTGGGGAAATAATTATCTTGTAAAATAGTTTGCCTAAGCATAACGTTATAACTGTGCCGCATATTTCCAGAAATTTGACCTCATGACCAAGACGCTACGACTCTTTCTGTTGGCAAGTCGGATTTCGTCAGTTATTGCGGCATGCTGCAAAAAACTTACAGGAAATAAATTGTCAAGTGCGTAATTTGATATGCCGTTGTGCAATAAAAATATTCATAAACGTTTCTGTTTCCTTTTCATTGATGATTTATTTAATATCATTTGATACATAACGCTTCCTCTAGGACTCAAAAGGACATCGATGTTGAAGCCCGCATAATGTCACATCCCGGTTATTATCATAATTTATGCATGCACCACCGACATGACAATAAGCGGGCTTGACTGTATTTTATTCCCGAACCGCTGACGCTTGAAGGAAATGTTTACATCGTCGGGCACTTGTGCTCACATGTTCATCTCTATACGATACCTTAATAAAAAATATTATTATTATTCCTTAGTCTTATTTTTATTTATAAATCTGTTGATAGAAAAAAATAATGTCCAGATCATTTATTCTTTTGCTCTTTTCCCCATTCTTGCTCCAGATAAGTTTTTATAAGCTGAGTTTATTATTCCTCTGCGAAGCAAAGTTAATCATGTAATTTTCGACAGGGGTTGATTCGTCTGCTAACGGCTGTACTCAACATTTATAGACGGACTTATGAGAAGAGCCAAAATAAAAAAATCCAATTTTATTCAAAAGATACTTTACTGATGTGAAAAAAGGCGATAAACAGACCGTCTTTATTTTTGGTTTTAGGGGAAACTTTCTTTTCCGAAAGGGGCGAGCAGACTGGTTTTGCAAAAAGGATATATATATATATATATATATATATATATATATATATATATATATATATATATATATATATACCTTGCGCTACAAATTGTCAATTCATAAAATATAAAATACACATTATATGAATTTTAATTCATATTCCGACTTTTAAGTCTGCATTTACGTTAAGTCTCAACTTCGTACTTGAGTTTCCAGTTGTAAACTATGTCTCGGGGAAAAATAATGTTGCACATCTGTACCCATTTACAATTTAAAATTTAAACATGTCAGATCTTAAATGAAGTGGGAAAATATCGGTCGCTATGAGGCAATTCCAAAAGAACTCAAACCAGCACTTACGCGTCAGCGGTTTGGGAATTAAATACAGTCAAGCCCGCTTATTGTCATGTCGGTGGTGCATGCAAAAATTATGATAATAACCGGGATGTGACATTATGCGGGCTTCAACATAGATGTCCTTTTGAGTCCTAGAGGAAGCGTTATGTATCAAATGATATTAAATAAATCATCAATGAAAAGGAAACAGAAACGTTTATGAATATTTTTATTGCACAACGGCATATCAAATTACGCACTTGACAATTTATTTCCTGTAAGTTTTTTTGCAGCATGCCGCAATAACTGACGAAATCCGACTTGCCAACAGAAAGAGTCGTAGCGTCTTGGTCATGAGGTCAAATTTCTGGAAATATGCGGCACAGTTATAACGTTATGCTTAGGCAAACTATTTTACAAGATAATTATTTCCCCAACTATTGCGCCTTATTTTCCGGATATCTTATTAATGACTCAAACGTCCACGATCGTCTTTATGATATGACTACTGGGAGAGCGGGCATCATCATGCCATTGACAACTTTCTGAAGTTTCGCCGTGATTGAGGGTTTGGACCGGATATTTCCTCCAGTGCTCACAAAACATCCAGTTTTTCGTGGACCCTAAAAGGGGAATTTCCGGTCGTAAGCAACGTTTAGAGCTCGTGCTTTATATCATTTCGGCGAAACGTCACCTAAACCACGGCCTCGCAAAGGCCAGAAGTTCATTATGTATGACATGTGATTGCATCGGGAGGACGATAAAACATGGCCCAGATAATAAGCGAAGCGGTTGGGACGCCGGACTTGTACGCCACCGACCTGGGTTCGAACCTGGGATCGGCTCAGGATTTTCCCCTCATTTATTTGTCTTCGGAACAATAGAAACAGTTGGATGCTATCGTATTCATAGCGCTGTCAGATCCTCAATTTATGAGTTAGAATATAAAATTAACTGTGGCTATTGGATAAATTGATAATTTAATTGTAAGGTAATAAAAAAATGTCAAAAATTAAAATTAATTTCGAATAACTGGGAAAAGAAATAGGTTAAATAGGAGATGTTGCAGTTCAACGGTTTATCTATGAAGCAATTAAAATATAGAAGAACAGGGGAAAAAAACGGTACCAGACGCAAAATCCGATGCTGCTGTTCGTTATAAAGCGTGTATTATTATATTTCTCATATATTCTTTTGTATAAAAAAAGAAGGGCATACGCGCCCCCTGTGCCCCACCAACCCTGAACACATTTAGCCACGCATCATTTTTCCACTACTTTCTTAACTGCGATAACGATGAGCCTGAGTCGTGGAGGGGATTTACGTTAGATCGGCTAGGATGTTAGCAATAATTTATTGGCCATCGAAATCAGTCAAATAAAATGTAATTTAAGGTCTTGAGAGATGTACATAAGTCCAAATTCTAATTTTAGCGGCCTGTCCAGTGAATTTGTTGAACATTTGATAATTATATTTTAGCACGTCACACGGTTTCCAGAAGAACTAGAAATTTCCTTTCAACTGCATATTCGTACATCAAATACATATGCAGTACTGGCTTCTGTGGCTGAGGGGTAGAGCTGGGCGATCGTGAGTTCGAATTTCAGCCGAGGCGTGAAGATTATTCACGGTCGGCCCCAATCCACTCTGCAGGCTTAATGGGAAGGCCGCGCCCAAAGGCTGTGTTTCACTCACAAACGAGTGCGCCTTTCGGGGGTTCCTCAGTGGTACGACAATGCGATGGGGACGATTACGCACCCAGGGCCCGCAGATACATTGACACGGAACCTGGTTAACACCAGAATATAAAATGAGAGGAAGTCTGTGATACTGCCCTGTCACGAAGTCTGGAAATCAGAATGGAATTCTGCAGATGTACATATACCTAGTTAAGTAAGCATATGTACAGATGCAGTATCTGTGGTGATGACTAATGCGGCCATAAGTGCAAGCCATATAGAATACATGGTCCCTGACTGACTAACGCGGGGTTGGTGGTGAAAGTCACTCTCAATTCAGTAAGCTGGTGACTGCGGGGTATGATTACAGCCGTACGTGTAACATTCACATTTCCAGACAGTCTGATTGTAATATATCACAGCGACCTACAACCCTCTATCTATAAATGGACTGACCAATTCATAAGCTACCCCTAAGGTAAAACGCTCCCCCAAGGTACCCCTACTTACCCACCTACGTCTAAGACGGCAGGCAAGTCACTATATAGTACTTTGACGTGCTTAACGGCTAAACGTAAATCGACATTAGAGGGAACCCGCCGCAGCTTGACCATCATGTTTAACCCTGAGACTGACATGCAAGATTCGGTCATTTGTTGATTTAAAACTCAATTAGGTGTTTTGTTTTATTTTTTTTTCTGAAGGGAACCCGATAACGTCTGTGAATTAGTTATATAATTTGCCGCCAGATGGCAGTACCGGCATATATTAAGGTGCTGCTTTATAATATGTTCAGTAATGCGTTTGTGCTTATATCGCATCTGTTCATCATATCCGATGAACGAACGGCATTCATATAACAACACATGATATGTACAAGTATCAAGGATGATACGTCATTTTATTCTCTCAGATAAAGTTTTCTTTAAACCTATATGATATTTAAGCAAAAATGTAACAAATAATTGTATTTAAAGGGACCTAATCACATACCAGGCATGTTGAACATGCATGTACTTTAGCGTTCTCTCCTTTAAGCAATATGGTATCTGCCAATATTTCGTCCTAAACCTGTTTGCTTATTCCTGTACACATGTACTAAAATGCTTGCACCGGGCGTCAGTGAAATGATATAAACAGTCCGCACGCCAACTGGTAGCTAGGCCTACCGCGAAACTTATATTTGGCGTTTCTTCTGTCACCTTTCTTCTCCTTGCTCGAGAGATGTCGCATTTTCTTAAGATCGGACCTCTGGTCACTTGGTCATGTTATGGTAAACCGACACACTTGGATTGTGTTTAGTCATACACAGAAATATAACAACATATATGCAGGTGAACTGGAGATACCAAGTCCGTATATGTCCTTATGGTTTTGTATTCATTCGAAATGAGCAAATAACGTGAGATAATACATCAGTGGTCGCCATATTGAAAGTTCAAAAAGGTTGCCATGAAGACAATAAAATGTCAACATTGTTTTTTTGCATTCAGAATATCATAAGCTTTCTAAAAATGAATATTTCCAACTAAAGTTGGATATTACGTCAATGCCCGACCAATGAGCTCCCAAACCCTTTTGTGATGTGTCATGGTGCACGTGGAAGAGAGGGCTTTCCCCATTTACTTCATAAAATGGAATCCCCTATGCGTTTACCGGATGCGCTCAACGCTAAAATCGAGCAGTGTTTTATATCTGTAAACATCACCTTTAAAATTTTATGCACATTTTTAGGGATTATTTGATATTTTTTTCAAGGGACAAGAATGATTTCGCTGCAATAAAGTAAAGTCTGTTATATTTTATAATTCTAACGTAAAATTTACCGTTGGTGGGACTGTGCATTGAACATTTAACCAGAACAAGCTTTCTGGCCTGATCTGACGGTTGGGCGGGAGGGGGGATAAGGCTACGCCAGCATTAGACGGGTCCTGTCTGGTAAACTGTTTATTTTTCAGTGTGTGTGATCATCTGGTTCACTTTTGGTTCCGGGATCGGTGACGGTTCGGATTTATTCACGAGACGTTCGAATAAAACGGAAAAGTCCACATGCCGTTGTCTGGACGAGCATGGCGTTCAGGATCCTGACCTTATGCGAGGAGTGGTCACATTGATGAACATGTTACTCGAAGAAAGTGTGACGTCACGACTTCTGGCTTGTGGAAAGAGTAAGGGTTTTTTTTTTTTTTATCAACCATCAATTCAGTAGCGTTATTGGCTGTCTGATCACTGCTTCACGTACACATCACATACGGACATGAGTAATGCATGGGACATTTCCTGACTTTAAGGCATGTTTAATAATTTGTTTGGTTCGGCGAAGTTCTAGCTGTCGTGCTAATCTGTAAAAACAAAATTACAGAAATGTTTTTATCAAAAGGAGATAAAAGGATTTACAGATGGGGGAGTTGGATATATATATATATATATATATATATATATATATGTGTGTGTGTGTGTGTGAGGGTGTGTGTGCGTGTGTGTGTACATGTATATGTCAATTTTCAATTAACAACAAAGAGAATGACTTCCTGTCTAATCAGATGAAGGTTATGGCTAACCATACCCCTGATCGGGGTTTTGACTAGT
Source organism: Sipunculus nudus (assembly GCA_026874595.1). Classification (NCBI taxonomy): domain Eukaryota; kingdom Metazoa; phylum Annelida; class Sipuncula; order Golfingiida; family Sipunculidae; genus Sipunculus; species Sipunculus nudus. Next base: position 49,550,800 of record CM049307.1, on the reverse strand, counting down.
CAGAATCCCGATCGGGATTCTGATCCCGATCGGGGTTCATTCCGGCCTAAACCCCGATCGGGATCTGGTCTAGCTCTGGTCCAGCCCAAATCTCGATCGGGGTTTAGGCCGGAGTAATTCCCGATCGGGAGACGCCGATTGGTCCAGATCGGGATCGGGGCCCTGACGTATATAATCATTTATACATTGGGCCCTGATATATATACATGTATAAATTTACCACTGAAACGCATTATGATTAAATTAAGGTTCAAGATGTTGTATATTCATACGTTTAATCGATATGAAAGAGAGAGAGAGAGCAAATGCAAACAGACTGGCGGAATAAGACGAAGAAGAGGGACTTGAGTAAACCAGGATAAAATAAAATATACACAAATTGACTGTAGAATCGATCAAATATATAAAAATGAATAGGACAGGACAGGAATTCCCTGGAACGGGACTCGCCAAGTACAGAACAAAATACAATAGAGTAGAATAAAAGATTAGAAAAGATTTGTATAAAATAAAATTAATTTAAAGTAAAGTAATTTTGATTAAATTTAAAGGAAATCTGGTACAGAATTAAACATGGGTACATCGAGGAAAACTGCTGCACCTAAAATTTTCATTATTATTGCTGTTATTATTCTCAATGTTATTTGTTTAATAATTATTAATAAATAATTGTTGTTACTGTTAATATAATTACTATTATTTTTATTATATTTTATTATTATTATTATTATTATTATTATTATTATTATTATTATTATTATTATTATTAGTATTTTATTATTATTATATTATTATTATTACCTTATATTTTCATAATTATTGCTGTTATTATTCTAAATGTTATTCTTTGAAAATTATTAACAATTATTATTATATTTTTGTTGTTATTGTTATAATAATATAAAAAAACTTATTATTATGATTATGATGATGATGATGATGATGATTATTTTTATTATAATTATTATTTTTATTATTATTATAATTATAATTACTACAATAATAATAATTACAAAGCTACAAAAATGATCATAATTATTATCATTCATATTTTTATTGTTGTCATTGAAATTATTATCATTATTTTTATTATTTTATTATTATTAATATTACCATTTTTGAAAGAGCTCTGTCCATCAGTCCATCACCAATTTCGTCTTGATGAGAAGGCTTTCTCTGGAACATCACTGAGGACAGGCTCGTGCTACTGGTTAATCCGCGAAGTCAGCTCATGGGGGTCGGCAAAACAAATTTGCAAACATTTGAATTATAAACATACACTTGTCAGCATCGAAAGCAAAGGGGAACAGGAGTATATCAGGAAGAGCTACAGTGACAGCCCAGGTAAGACCAAGAAAAAGATGTGTGGGAACAATGTGAAAAGGTGTGATCCCGGACCTTTCTTTGCCGCAATGTTCTAACGCAGTCTCAACCTTCCGCCAGATGTCGTTTCTACTCAAAACAAAACCCGTCCGGGTGGAAAATGTGTTGATGACTTTAAAAATTAACACGTGTTTCATTTCAGGGAATACCTTCTGTGCCCATTTCAAATACGCATGCTTACAAAATAATACTTGTTAATTCCTTATAAACACACTTCTTTGCCATTTGCCTTGAAACAATTCTTACCCAACGTATTTGAACGGGCTACATCAACCTGAACAAATTATTACCGACCTCGCTATTGTATTTAGAACCCCAGTGCATTGTGGGAATAGGATTTCTATCTCTACAATCCTTAACCAGCATGCACAGTCGTACTCGTGTGAGGCCGATTCTGCGCAGTGTAACGCGGCCGAGCTTTCAAAGAAAATAGATTGGCATTGTCCTCGGAATATATGTTTCTTTATCCTTTATAAACCCTCACATATGCCTTCCTCGTCAGCATTTCAAAATCTTTTCAAAGATCGCCACTTTACAGACTTAAGCCCCCAAGCCGGATGACTGGTGAGAGATTTTTGTTGACTTCTATAGAAAGCCATGCAGTCACAATTACGTCAGTCACCGAATGGTGATTTATTTATCGGTGATTTAGTGTACTTTGTTTAGTATTACATGGATTTTATTTCTATTTCAGGTGTCAGTGAGTTTAGTCCGTTTTGTACAAGTGGGGTCGGAACAGGACAAGGAAAGTTCGTGTGGGAAGCAACTGGAGAAACGGTCAGCTTCACCAACTGGGACAGTGTAAGCTCTGTCGGTGGGCAGATGAAAATGGGGGTCATCGCAATGGACAGATACAGCTTCAAGTGGTTCGCAACCTGGCCTGCCTATCTGTGTATACCTATCTGTGAAATGAAAGTACACTTCGACGAGCAAAGTTGTTAGTCCTAAGTATTACTAGAGCTGCTTACGGTATCTGGTCAATGTAAAGTGAAAATTATCAAAGTTCTGTCATAAAAAAATAGCAAATTCAGAGTCCTAACTCATCACCGCCTGGTGGCGGAGGATTTATGGTTTTGACGTCGTTGGTTTGTTTGCTGGCTTGTCGGTTAGCAACTTTACTCAAAAAGTCATGAATGGATATCGATGAAATTTTATGAAGGTTTAACTTAACACCAATGGAGATCCATTCATTTTTTGATAATCTGGATCATCATCATGTTTCTATTTAAAGAGTTCTTTATCGTTGCAAGATACGCTCAAAGGGTTGCCTTTTGTCTGGCCCGAGTTGACCCGTGAAGCAACAATTGGGTTGGGAAACACGTTTCTCTTGGCTTGCATTTTTTTTATTTCCTGTGTGTACGTAGCCCAGCCCAACATTTGAGAAAGATTCTGGTTGAGATATATATATATACACGTGTGTATATATGCGGTCTCTGATGGTTTTCTAGTTTGTAGGCTTTTTCAAATAAGAGAGTAGCAACGTGGCAATTTGTGGATATTATTGGTTCAAGTTTTGTTCCTTTTTTCATGAATATATATCAAACTACCGCTTGCAATTTTCTTGTAAACATTATGTTGATATACAACAGTGTAAAACACTGACGTTAGAAAAACAAGATTACAACCAATGTAAAATGAATAAAGTAAATCTCGTATAAGAGCTCTCAAGGTGCTCCCAAGAACCTATGATTATCTACAACACAGATTCACCTGTGTGCTTCTGGTAGAAAAGGCACACGCATCGCCGGTGTCGTCCGCGAAATATATGTTCTGATGTGACATAGGCTTAACGTTGGGCTATTACCTCGGGGTAAAAAGATGGAGTGGTGACATCCTAGCACTTGGACAATTTAGAACTTCTTGGGGGGGGGGACGGGATCATATCGGTGTAACATTTGGACCGATATCGGATTACATCTGGGGTCATTACGATGTTACCCCGATGTTTGCCGAACTCTCCAGGTGTTTCCTGATGTTCCTCCGATGTGTACCCGGTGTTCCCACAGTGTTGATGAATCGTGATCAAACGAGGCGAATGAGGGCAAATCAGTTCACATCGGGATGACTGCGGAAGGGCATCTGGACACATCGGTGTGACATCGTGACACAATATAGGGATGACATGGGCGATGTGTGAGCCAGCCATGTTTTCGTTCAACAGACAAGAGAAAATTTAATCTGATTTCCCGCATATATGCATCAAATGTGAATGCAGAATTGTTTTCTTTCTATTATTTTCGTCTGTCTGTATGTCTCCTCAGAAAGAAGATCGATCAACTGTGCCGACATATTTATATTGTCATGTAACATATTTAGTAATAGAACATTTGTGACAATATAAATCTTGTATAATCTGAGGCGACGTCTTCTCAGGAGTCCATGGCTGGATGTGCTTCTTCGTGTTTTCCTCTCTTTACACTCTATATGTGAGTGATAAACACAACAAGATGGCGTTTAATCCTAATGTTTCCTATAAACATGGAATAAATATATGGAACAGACAACAAATTTGCGACTTCTGCACCATTTGCTCCGGGACTTTATATCGTATCATTTGCTTTCCTTATTTCTTTCCTCATGTCCTCTTATATATATGCTTGCTATAAACGTGTTATGTCAGCCTCTAACACCTTGATTTATAGCGCTGACAACAACTCTCTGTATGATGTTTTACTTTTATTGCGGGCCAAACACGAAGACTAGACCTCTCTAGCCCAAACAGTGAATTCGTTAACCTGTAATAGCGAATTGTTGGAATTCTCGCATATTTTCGCTTGGTGGGAAGCGCTGCGATATTTGGCGAGATTTCCAATGTGTTTCAGAAAACTAATCAAATGCTACCCTATCTGGTAAACAAACCTCTCTAGCCCAAAGAGTGACTGAGTTGGGATTTCGAACATGCTCACGTTCGGCGGGAAATAGTGCGAGACGAGACATGCTAGTTATTGTGCCATTGGAAGAATATTGATTGGTACCCAATATAAACAAACAGATCTCCCTGGCATGCACATGAAGGTATCGATTTGTATGCACTTGCATAAAAAAAACTCTCGCCTATTCTCGTTTGACGACAAAAGGTGCCATTGAGTTGACTATACTTGCAACGGTCTCTTATAACAAAATGTTATACCTGATATATAATTAATAAACTATACCTCCAAGCATGAAATTTAAGGAAGTTTATCAAAAGCATGCGTATTCTCGTTCGATGACAAACTGTACGAGATTTGACGAGACCATTAATTGTGTCACTTAAAAAAATCAACTCGTGCAATAAAGCGAACCTCTCCAGCATAAAAAAGATATATAGACAAATTAAAGACTAAATAAAATTTACGTGTATAGGTAACAATGGGGTCGGCAGAATAAGTGCGCACATGAATAAGCCCACGAATTCTAGTTTAATATGCTGCAGTGAATAGTTCTTCATGTACAACGCCCACTGGTTGCCATTTTCTATAAAAATGAAATATTAAAAACATAAAATATACCAATTTCAAAAAGGTACGTTACTGTAAAATATAACCCGTAGAGCGTATGAACGTGAAATTTCGCATATCCTCATTTGACAAAAAAAGGTACGAGATTTTGCGAGACATTATATCATGTTAATCGGATTGAATGCTTTAATATGCATAAAAGGGACCTCTCTAGCTTAAAAATGACAATTTGAAAATAATATTATCGAATCCAATGATTAATTTCATAAATATGCATAAGTTAAATGAGCGACAGTTTATGTGGCTACGATAATTTTTGACAAATAGGTTTTAGAGGTTTATCGGTGCCCTGTACTTCAGACCGATTATAACAAAAACAATGGCTCCGAGGAGTAACAGATGGACACTAACCCTAAAAATTTCAGGGCGATTGTTGCAAAATGGTGGTTGGTATAGCGCTGACAAACAGCATACTAACATCAGGACAGACAAACCTACTTATTATCAAAATGCTTGCATAAGTATTATATTCCGGTAGATAGCAAAAAAGACAGTCCGATAGAAATCCTTTCGATGAAAAACCCTCAAGGACAACTACTGGACTGTATTTGAATTTAATTGGAACAATTAGGAAAGTTATCATCCTGAAACGAAAACGTGACGGACCGGCCGGCATACAGACGGAGGAAGCAAAGACAATAAGATATACGCTAAAATTACAATAGAAACGAGACAAAGATTGACCTGCAATGACCTTCTCACTTAAAACGACATATCCCTCTTTTTTTCTCAAAGGCTCGATCTCAGAAATCTTACATCCATTCATGGGGTAGCTTTTGGAATTCCTTCTAGAGCTAAAACTTGCTGATTATTACAAATGATATCCTTTTCTGTGATGTAGGACTCGAGCCGGACTGAGTTTACTTTTTAGGACTCGGACTTGGATTAGGAGGTCCTTGACTCAGGCTTGTACTGGGACACATAGGTAAGGACTCGAGAAATTAGACCGAGTCAATCTCGAGTACAACAAAAATAATCACATATTATAAAGACGTATATGTACGTATGCGAACTACTAACAATATATTACAAAATGATAACACTGTATATACCAAGCTTTGCTTAGCATCAAGAACTCTAAATATAGCCTAATTAATCATTATAGTAAAAGCATGTGTGAACAGATTTAAAGATGTTTATGATAATCTGAAATTTCCACTTGAAATGTCTTTTTAAGGATAATTGTACTGGATTCCGACTCAGACTTTGACTCGAGTTCCAAATGACTCGGACTCGCAGGAGGTGGACTTGGACTCGAACGTGAGGGACTCAGACTTGCACTCGGACTCGGATGGTGTGGACTCGACTAAATCACTGTGCCTTTCCCTCTTTTTTACATAATTGGTAGCGTAAGATAATTAAAACGTTGAACTGGATCTTTATTACAATACTGTTACTAAAATACTGGAAAGTTTCATTACAATATTGGCATGTTGAATTTATTAAAATATATGCCGTCGTTTGACCATATTGGTCATTAACCCTTTACTACAACATGTGCCCTCGCAAGGAGGCTTTAAATTCGTCAAGTGGAATATCGTAATTTGCTGATTATTTTCCTCTCTTATTATGTTTATTAATTTTCGGTGTTCTGACGTTCTGATACACACACACACACATATATATATATATATATATATATATATATATATATACAGTAAAACCCCGCTAACGAGACCACCTGTGGGACCATGCAAAGTATTCGTGTTAGCGGGATGGTCGTGTTAGCGGGATGCTTGTATTATTTGTCTTGTAATTTTTGTCTGCCAATATTAACGCAGGCGATAATATGGGTATTTCATGTAAATGTTAAGTTGTTGTCCCTGTTTAATTTAAAATTTAAAATATAAAGAAGAATAAATAATAAACATGAATGTGAAGTTTCATTCACATAGAAATAAAACACACAAATGAAACAAATGGTTGGCGTAAGTCATTCTTACAGCATTGGTCTTAACACGTAAATGGTCTGATGTCGAAAACGTAGTGAAAACAGAATGAACAAATCAAATTCTAAGTGTTATTTATATGGTTCCTGCTTGATCATTGAAATGTGATTTGTCACAGTTTTACTTTACTCACCTGAATGTATGCGGGTGGTGTCAGTTATGTTTGCCAAACTTCTTTTCTATCAGTATGTTATATGCTTATCTAACAACCGTACTCAACAAACAATGTAACGGACCATGAAGTCCAATATCTATTGATGAGTATATTTTGGCTGACAGATTTCGCTAACTATGGTTGGGCAGACGAAAGCGGGCTTTCCCACGTGCCCGACTAACTTATCGCGGGCTATTATCCAAGTCCAAGCTGGGCGATGAGCCTGTAACCTGTTCAACGGGCCCCGGTCGCCACGGGCCAGTGGCCGTGATACGGGGGCTCATCTGAAGATCGGGATCATTAAAGGTGGTGGTTGGTCGTGATAGCGGGGTGGTCGTGTTACCGAAGTTTTTTTATATGATAATTTATATAAGACAATTCTGGGACCAAGAAAAGTGGTCGTGTGAGCGGGGTGGTCGTGTTAACGGGATGGTCGTCACGCGGGAGTTCACTATATATATATATATATATATATATATATATATATATATATATATATATATATATATATATATATATATATATATAACTCTGGAGATTCACAACAGTCTGTTTCACGGGGTGCGACACGATCATCAGGTGAATGTGGTTAAAATGAAGCTAACGGCGTGGTTTGAAAAGCCGAGACTTTACGAGATTACGAGATAATGCTTTGTGCGATTCGGGTCGGGGGGGGGGGGGACATGTGAAAGACTGACACTGATCCTATTGTCCTCGGGTGCACAATAGGATTGGTCGGGGTACACGTGCGAAACTGGAACAAAACAGGGCAGGGCAAAGAGGTTATTTAAGTTGCAAATTTTATATATAATACAAAGATAATACCAGGAAGCTCAATTAGCATATTGAACTGATTTCTAATAGGGTCTTGGAAGCAGTGAACATATCAGTAGTATACATATGATACAAAATATGATATGATAAAAATATATATAAATATATATTTATATATATACGAATCAATCGGACTGACTCCACGTTGACCTATAGTATATATATATATGCAGAGAAATTAATTACCCTATGCTTAGGAATAAAAAAAACTACACAATTAAGGACATAAATTTATGACTTTACCTAATACTCACAGAATTCCATTATAACATACTTTAAATAAAATTAAAGGACTTTTCACTTATCCTGAGAAAAAAATTTTACTGATTGTTTTTCACTGACCGTTGTAAACTCCGTAACCAGGCAGATTAAGAAAAACATCAGTCGCACAATATGCACAGATGCATTGTAGCAAAGTCCAAACTTTGAGCCCCATGCAGTATTCTTTGTGATGGTACGAAGCACACACAGTTGAACGGTGCAGGTCACATATATTTTGACATCGAAGTCAATAGTACACATAGACCCATAGCATAAGTACGTCATTCCATTGTGGAGTCAACACATGTGTAGCTTCTATCAAGCCCGGGCTGAGCTCTTCACGTCACGGCTCAGTTCGTCAATACCCAAGGTCAGGTCAATCGGAATGGAAGTCCCTCATATTATCGGGACGTTCAGCTAAACAACCCAGTGCAGACATGGATGTTTATGGATTTGACGTCCCCGTCTGGCTGCTCTTGGTTGCTGTAATCCTCGTATTACTATACATGTGAGTAACACACATCAAACACTAAACACTGCATTCATTAGACCAGGTGTAGCTCACTATTTGTTACATTTAACATTATAATACACTCGATCGGCAGCTGCTCGATGTTTGATGTGAGTGCCTCCATAACTGGGTCAACGCTATCATTATTTATTAAACCACGGAGTTATCATTCATAATACCTCAATGATTAAACTGAAGTATGCTTGGTCTTTGGACTTTCATGCCGGAGTGGGGGGGGGGGGGGGGGGGGTGTTATCGGATGCTGCACTTGCTATATTGACACATATACTAGGACCAGGGGCGTCTATACAGGGGATGGGGGATATATATAACCCCACATTTTAGCAAGGGTCCATGGTATCACCCCCTTCCCCCCCCCCCCCCCATTTTCAGAAAAGGATATTTCTATATTGGTTTGACTTTGGTTCAATTACTGAGTTTACCTGATGTATCTGATCCTGGTTTAAAAGCATCTTATATTCTGAAAGCCTTATACTTAATCGTAATATATTTGGAATGTGTCACAATATTCTGCAAGTTTTAGGATAAAAAAAGAAGCCTGATTTGAGCACCCTGGAAATCCGATGTGCACAATCTGATTTCGTAAGCCCCATCTAGAAGCTCTGATTTATATTATGTAAGTAACTGGACAAAAATATGATTATGATCACCCAGACAGTCAGGCATTGCACTAAAACTTTACTGTTGGACACAAACCTTCTAATATTGCATCCAGGGAAGTCCTTGGCAGGTCTCCTTTGAATCGTGAAATTAGGCCACAATGACCATTATTCTCTGAGTTATGAGCAGGAACCTAATATTTAGTACCGAGGAAGTTAAACAGGTCACAAATCTAAACTTTTGGCTCTAGAAACGTCTTTCATAATATTAAGGAAAGCCATTGTAATGTCTCTTTTGACATCCAAAATAAGGCCAAAGTGACCTATATTCTGTGAGCTGTGTGAACATTATGATTTGAGTACCCTGTTAGATGGACAAATGTCATACCAGTTTGACGTTGAATCTTCTAACTTAGCATCTTGGGTATTCGTAGTTAAATCTTGCTGTTACCTATTTTCTAAGGACTATGGGGAAAACATGACTTTGAGCACTCTGGAAGTCATTCTACCCATTGTTCAAGGTTATCTAACAAATATTTTTCACCAGATCATAAAATCAATAATTAATACATGAATCACCTGTATACATGTTAAATTCTGCGTAGCGTCATGACCCCTTGGTCAATTGTTTAATATTCCTTATAACAACACCTCCCATGAGCGAGAAAAACATACGTTTTAACTCAGAATACTGAAAAAAATCCCATCAAGAAATTACTTATTAACATGGAGACGTATTTTCAGTTTGGGTTTAGAGCTCACGTTTATTTCTTTTGTGTTAATTCATCATTTCGTAGGCTTAATGTTTAGATAATGGACTTTATCCCCACGATATCAATGCAACATGACGGAAAACCGCTGCAATGCAATCCTCCTTATGGCCTGTACGTATATCAACTCAGACTTAATAGCCTATAATATATAAGTGCTTGATGAGTCGGTGTATTCATGGCTAATGGGTAACGCGCTCATGGTGGTAATTTGCTTAACAGTCAAATGTTTGATATAGTGATATGTACTACTGTTAATGGTATTTGTATTCGAATGCTCTCACCTGTGTGAGTAAATACCCATGCTCAGTAGCTCTAATCGTCAAAGATAATTAAGGTTATCTGTACAAGCAAAGAATAAATTTAACAAATAAAACCGTTCATATAATACATACATAGGTGTTAAGATGCGCTTTCATGAGTTGAAAACGTGTGTATGTTTGTTTTCTCGTTTCATAACCCTCACAAATAACAGTTCGAGTAAGTGCGACCCATGTACATAAGGAGGACAAAGAGCTAGAGCTCTTCCTTAACCATTACGCTCTCACATCATAGGCTCAGCACAAACATCACGTGTATAAAACTATAGCGCCGTTTTGGCCCCCCTACATAAAAGAGTGGAACGACAAGCAGGTCGGGCTTACCGGCCCAATATGAAAGCCTGCTGAGTCTTGTATTAACCCCCTTTAATATAGACGCCACCTTTTTTTAAGGATTTCAGACCAACTTTCGCGGCCTGAACCCCCTCCCCCCCCCCCCCCGTTTTTTTCGGACTTGGGGACCTCTTTTAAGGTTTTGTCATTAGTCCTGACCTCCTGGGTTGGATCCCCCTTTGTCCTAAATCCTCGATCAGCCCCTGGGCTAGTATAAAACATACACAGCTGGGTATTCACCCCGTAACCTCTTGTGACGGTAGGAAGCAGGCTGCGCGGCACGGATCGCATACAATGACATAAACATCTGTCATACACACAGACCCACGGCGCAAGCATTATATATCGTATATGGGAACAAAACACAAAGACCAAAACGTCCCGGTGTAAAGACTTAAGGTTATCCCCCTTTTAGGTAAGCCCCCTTCCCCACGCCCTTTCATTCATTTATTCGGCCCATATTCCCATGTCCAATCGGACATATGTCACTGCACACTTGTGAATATTCGTGAGAGTCTTTCCTGAATCGCTTCCATTTTTCAATGGTCCATTCCCGAAATACCCCTTAAATTTTATGGGATTCCGTTTATAATTGTTTTTTTCTGAACACACAACACGAACGGGAATTAACGCGTAATTAACCTTATGGCGGAGGCAAATATAAGTAAATTAACATGAAGAAACTGTTAGGAAGAGGTAATCGGAAATCGAGGGGGAGGGAGATAATCTGAAATCCATTTCAAGAACCGGGGATAATCTAAAATGGATTTCAGATTATCCCCCCCCCCCCAACCCCCGGTAAGTTGGAGCAGGGTAATCTCTAACCGCTTCACCCCGCTCTGTTCATCAAGTCCTGGCGCTGTATGTATCTTGTGCGTCAACTGTATATAGAATTCTGATTATCAGTTGAACAAGCCTCCTATCATGAATGTGTTCGGATTTGACGTCCCGGTCTGGCTCATTTTTATGGTGGTGACCCTCATATTATTCTACATGTGAGTATATTACATTAAACTCAAGTCCACTGGTTGCACATGCATAAATATCCCAAGCCATTAGTCCTCCAGCCTAGCGTTAATGTTAGAGGGGATGCTAATCGGAATCGCGCTTTTTTATTGGTTTATATGGTCTCATAGGGTCACTTTATAAATCCAATCGTACAGCTCATAACCAAGGTATACAAAACAGGGACGGATTCAGAGTGGTGGTGGTGGTGGGGGTCGGGGAGGATCCCGTTTTTTTTTTTTTTTTTTTACCTAAACTGTCTTTGACATAGAATAAATGCGCTTATTACCGACATGCAGCGCCGGAATTTGTGTCCAGTAAAGTTTTATTCCCTATACTTCCTGCATGCGAGAGATAGGTATTATGTCTACTTGCACTCCCGGCACATACCTATATGCCAGGGGCATAAATGAAGCTGCGAAAATAGTGAGCATCTCTGGCTTTAACTTTTATTCATACTTATCTCTTATTTTTATATTATATTATATATATATATATATTTATATATATATATATACATATATATATATATATATATATATATATATATATATATATATATGTTCGTATGACATGTTAGTATTAATAACATCAGATGTTGAATTTCCAGATAAACGTAACCCATTCTTTATATAGTGGGCATGTATTACACTGTATGACGATATCCCAAAGGTTGATTTACCATTGTACTACACCAATAAGTGTACAGATTCAAAGATCAGCTTACAATGCATATTTTTAACCACTATCCCCCCCCCCCTTCCATCGTTGGATATATAGGAGGTAAACGCGTCTGAACAGGCGAAAAGTACATCACATCAGATATTTTCGTACGCAGGAAGAGGATTTGCAGACGCAGCAAACGATCATGACGCGCAATAGGCATCCCCATGCATGGAAAAGACGAATTTTGTCGGCTAAAATATATAACAAAATATTTGTCTGGTTCCTTGTAGATAAAAATGATGTATATATGTATATATTTTATTATAATATATATATATATATATATATATATATATATATATATATATATATATAATGCAGTACTCTAGCCCTTTCAACTGGTTTGGCTGTGACCGATTTTCATGAATTAAACGCTGTGAGCTGTAAATAATGTACTTATATATAGGTTAGTAAACAATTGTCATTTCTTTTTACATTACAGACATGGAACATGGACCTACACCAAATTTCAGGAGATTGGTTTGCCAGGACCCAAACCTTACCCATACGTCGGCAATATGCTAGCTGTCATGAGCAAGGTACGATAATCAAGACCCCGCTTGAAAAGGCCTCCCCCCCCCCCCCCCCCCCCACACACACACATGTTATAGAGATGTGAATATATACAAACGAACAACTTGTGTGTGACGAAATCGGCGTTCTCGGCCTATTAACATTTTATATATTTAAGCGATTATCTGTATAGTTAATAGTAAGCAGATGTCAGAATAGGTACCGTTAAGGTGGTAAGTCATTGTTGACCTACCTGCAGTGCAGATTGTGACAGGCTTGGATTCAGGATGCGTACCAGGAAGGGGTCAAGGGGTCAAGGCACATTAGGTGATGATTTTTGGTTAAAATTAAGTTTAAAAAATTCAGCTACCATATATCGGTAAAGGCTGTGTAATAATAATAATAATAATAATAATAATAACCATAATAATAATAATAATAATAACAATGTAACCAGACATGTTCTTCACATGAACATGTACACATTTTAAACAAATAACATTAGCACATAAAAAAAAAAAAAAAAAAAAAAATTTGTATATAACGTCACACGATTTAAATGCTACAGTGTTTTTTTCAGGGGTTTCGAGATTATGACCGTGAAATGGCAGATAAATACGGTGGGATCGTTGGGTAGGTGATTTCTCATTAGAATTATCAAGTCATCGCGCGTTATTAGAACTAACACCTCTTGAAGTGTGCTAGGACAAAGTAAGATCCGAATCTACAATCAGGAATGGATTACTTTTTGATTACCGTGCATCTCCGAACAGAACCCGAAATATTTATGCCTGAAGGCAATTAACATTCTATATCCACTAAAAGGCTGGGTTAAAGAACGGCATGTCAAATCTACATCTATTTGTTATTTATTAATCCAGGATGTACGAAGGACGTCAACCAAGCCTACTGATTTCAGACCCAAGCCTCTTGAAGCAAATCTTCGTTAAAGATTTTAACACTTTTATAAACAAGAGGGTAAGTACGAGGAGCCAGGATTTCCTTTACCAACATATGAGTCGACACTTAAATCCTGTTAAATGTATACGTACAGTTATGCAAAAATAAGGATTAAACAGTATATACATGTGTTTTGCTGAACTTGCGCATGTGAATTAATTGAGACACAGGATTGAAAACAAGACAAAATAAACCATTAATGGAATTTACATTAACATTAGAGGTATTGACGATACTTGAAAGAGTCTTCACTGTTAAAAATATACGACAAATAACGCCGATTTTATTGTAATCGCACTTAAATGTAAATGTTTTCGTATTTCAGCGGTAGCATTGGCGTTAGTTAGGTCGATATTGCATACCGTATAGTTTTGTCTTTATGTCTGATAAATACTACTGAAAAAAAATTTGTTTCGTTATACACATACTTGATACCTTGATATAAATGGAGCATTTTTTTTTATTTCTTATAGAACAGTTTTAAATTTTTTTCAATTCCATTTCAAATCATCAACGAATTTCAGTTTATCATTATCATTGCTGTGTCGTTGTTGTGTGTTTTCATAAAAAAATCTAAACTCAAACATGCAATGTCGTCCTATTATTTCAGTCAATTGACTTTTTCGACCCTCCCTTTGATAAAATGATGGTGGTTCTGGAGAATGATGCTTGGAAACGAGTACGTAACCTCGTGACCCCAGCCTTCACCTCTGGTAAACTCAAAAAGGTGCGGCAGACATACAAAAAAACCGTGACCTTGTTTGATATTTATATATAATTCAATAATTTACACATCGGTGATGCTCTGTGGTACGAAAGCATATAGAATACTGCAGAGTAGAACCGGTGTTGATTTCGCGTCTTGTAATTTCTTCGAATTTCTGTGAATTCACCTCACGAGCTATACCTGTAATTACTTTTTCTTATTTTAAGATAATCCTATTTTATACAGAAGAGCCTGGTTCAGACATGAATGGAATGTGACAATATTATATATATATATATATATATATATATATATATATATATATATATATATATATAAAAGATTTTTCTTATTTTGTAAAAAGATGTTGCCCGGGATCAATACATGTGCACAGTGGTTGGTGGAATACATTGAGTCAGCCTTGACCAAAAATGAACCAGTTGACATGAAAAAGTAAGTTTAACGCTTGAATGTTAGATCTGTGTAGATATTCAGAATGAGAATTAATGCAGGACTTGAAAAAAAATGGATGACGTACAAATAAAAACGTGCAAAAAATTACATCTTCGACAGTTGGCGTAACAAAGGCTTGGCCATGTTTAAGTCATTACAACAAAGTCGTTTATTGACACAAGTGGACGTACCATGCATCTATTTCACTTCAATTATTTTGCTGCAATGACGCTGACTGTCCGTCTTACACTGTATGTGGTCCCACATGCGGTGTATTTTTTCTTCTTTTTTTCTATTGTACGTTTTAAGTCACTTGCATTACAGCTGGGGTTGATGCAACTCAACTTGCATGACAGTTTTAAAATAATGGATACACCTGGTTTGTTCTGATTGGCATAGCAGGCGCGGATCCAGGATTTTTTACAGGGATGGGTCAATGGGTGTCATGCATAAAACATGTCTAAAAAAGGTGGTTGGTTAAGAGCAGGGGAGGAGGGGTCCTAACCCTCAAAATCCCCCCCCCCCCCCGAATCCGCGCCTGCATAGTAACTCCATCCGACTGGACATATAGCTTACTAGGAGACCTATGGAAAATCATATGCTGTGCATGAGCCCTGGGAGATCCTTTGAGAAAAATAGAGACAATCCACTTAATGATAACATTATGATATCTTAGCTAATCAATGTCGTATTCACCATAAATCGAAAATATGTTTCTTCGAAAGCATATGCCATGCATGACACACGCCTCGAAAAAACACTAACGTGATGAATAACTTTGCTATAACAAAAACTTATCCGTCTCCATGCAGTCTTTGGAGAAATTTGTCCATCCATCTCTAATAACTAGCGAAGTCGTAGACACTTTGTTAATTTAATCTCTTCATATTTTAGAAAATTCGGACACAACTAAAAACCCAACTTTTACTATTATGGATAATCAGTTTATGATTTTTTTATTACTTCAGTTGTGCCATTGATTGCTATTTAATTTTCAATACTCTGAGATTAGCACAGTATTCATATAAAAGATGTGTTGGCATCTTCAATATATATATATATATAGTGCATATATATAGTGCATATATATTTATATATTTATTAATATATATATATATATTATATATATAATACCCTGTGTTCATCATATCATATTGGTATATAATCATGTGATATGTGTATAATCATCATATGGATTATACGAGTTCAATGTAACATTAATTAATCAAATACTATTACAGAGGTGGAGAGGCTTTTTCTATGGACGTAGTGGCAGGCACAGGTTTCGGCATTGAGACCAACTGTCTGAAGAACCCGGATGACAAGTTCCTCGGCCATGTCCACAAAATGTTTGCACCTCGGGCAGCGAGCCTCTTAATCGTGTGTAAGTTAGTAAATCACGCACATCCTCACAGAAGCAGGTATTTTTTTAGCATATACCGCTCCTTTTTAGCTCAGCTGACTGTAAGTCATCTGAGCTATAGTCTTTGTCTACTCTTTGTCCGTCCGGCCGTCCGGCCTTTTAACAAGGCACAAATCGTAACCGTGCACCTGGAATCTTCTCGCTTGACATCCAGGGAAGTCCATGGGAAATCTCCTTGGAAACCTGAAATTAGGTCTCTGTTCCCCATATCCTTTGAGCTATGTGGCTCAGAATTTACCCCCAAGAGTAATAAAAAAATTGATACAAAACTCCAGTATCTGAACAACTAATGCATTGATCACCGTGATTCTTTTCATACATAATGATCATGGAGTGTTTCATCAGTACCTGCAGTCTGGTGGCGCCACCTGTATTTTTTTTTTTAATTTTACGATTATTTTTCATCTATTCTTGAGACCTTCAAAGAAGCTGTCATCTGTTAACAGGGCACAAATCGTAACCGGTAGACCTGGAATCTTCTTACTTGACATCAAGGGAGGTCCATGAAACAATCTCCCTGGAAACCCGAAATTAGGTCTCGGTTTCCCTTTCTTTTTTTAATTATGGGGCTCGTAAATACCCCCATAATACCGGTAATCATGCTTTCGTTAATACCACATATCTACAATTTTGTGCCTTTCACTTTCTATATAAGGCAAGTTAATGTTCATAGTCCCACTTATGATTTTTAATACATTTCAATTAATTTTACAAATTTTAGAAAAGGGTAATAAATGCGTTTGTAGATAATCAACTGTGGTAATGAAAAAACAAGTATTCACACTAATCGAGTGACTAAATAATTAGTAAATTAACTGAATTAAAAAAAATATTAATATATATAAAGTATTTGATTTTTAGAATCTGCCGTTTTGTTGCGGCAGTGATTTTATGTGTTAATCAGAGCAACTCAGCTGTCAATCAAACTGATGCAATTTGAAGCATACTTCTACTAGTTCGTCACATGGAGTGGTGGGCGATATTACGTGAACTCAGCTCACCTTTTCAGCAGTCGCCAAGTACACCCATAGCCTAGCTGCGCCTGGTGCTGAACTTCTTCATGTCGCTGAAAATGTAGGACATCTCCGGGCTGGCGTACCTGGCTGACAGCGGAGAACGGAAAACCATTCTCTCAGGATCATTATGGGTAGCCATCTACTGTGTTTTTTTTTTCGAATTTTTACTCATCCCCCCCCCCCCATTTTTTGATACCTTAAAAAACGGTCATCCGTTAACAGGACACAAATCATAACCGTTGGACCAAGAAGCTTTTGACTTGACTTCCTTTGAGGTCCATCAAAAATCCATCTAGTATCACACTATTGCAAATACTAACCGGACAATCAGCTGAGCGACATGTTTTGACAAGCACCGATTACCAGAAGTTTCATTTATGTCCTCATTTTTTCAATCAAAGCATTCAGTGTGTGAGTGCATTGCTTTTGTGTGTGGTTTTGCCTGCATTTGGTATACTATCAGTTACGCCTGAACAATTATAAATGTATATTAAATATACATGTATATATATATATATATATATATATATATATATATATATATATATATATATTCTGTTCCATCACCGAGTGAAAATTGTTCGCTACTGAAAAAAATCAGCTACATTGTCTAATTATAACAGACATGAATTGCTACCATATCTCAAAAACAGTTCTTGAATAACAATTAATAAAGTAAATGATTCAAACAATCATAAAAAAAAATTCATGTTTTGGTTACTATATTTATCAGATGAGTCCAACGTAATTATTCTCTTATTTTCAGTTCTGTTTCCAAAATGGCTCAGGAAGATGTTGAATTTGACCTACTTCCCGAAAGATTCTGTCTCATTCTTTAGTAGTATCCTTGACCCTTTGCTAAATACCAAGACGGACGGGAGCAGCGTAAGTTCAAGTTTCCTATTTCAAATGCCGTAATAAACCTAAAAAGCGCCCTTGTCCTAGATAAAGCAACACCCGCCCCCTCACAGTTTCATGGTGCCTGACAAATTATTCATTGATAACAAACCAAAGTTTCAATTTTATTCTGTCAGAATGATCATATCAGTCATATATTCTCGTTTCGTGTTTGACATCCTTTAAGTAACGGATCCTGCACGATATTTTTTCGATGGTCTGCCATTAAAGTCAACTATTTGATCAATCAGGTAAATTTGGGCTCTAAAGGGGGGCGGGCACTCTCTGTCCAGACTGAAACGTCTCAGAACCAAAACGTCTCGACAGTAAAATTTAAACTCCGCATCGTACAGTTGAGGAATGTGGCTAGCTGCTCAGTTAACATCAAAAGTCCCTGTAAACGGTACCGGAAAAAAAACAGTTTTGAGTTATTGTCATTAAGTTTGATGATTGCCCACTAAAACGTGGGTTGCTTTAACTGATTGATGGAAATCATGTACCATTTAAAATTACAAAAATTGCAAAAAATCCTGAAATATAATATGAAAATGGGTGTGAATTTCATAAATACATATACCACCAGAAATAACAGGTTTACAAATATTAATACATTATGGAACTTTAAATGACTTTTTTGCTGATTTTTATTGAAATGGAATTTGACAGGGATGTGACCTTAAGTAGTTAATGCAACTTACCAGTACCAATAGTGTATTATGTTTTTGCCATCTCAACCACAGCGTAATTTCATGGAGACGCTGAAAAATGCGCATGTCGAGGACTTCCAGCCGGATGAGGAGGATGCGGCCCAAGACAGAGAATATGGCGTGGAGTATGAACCTAACAAACATTTCAAGAAAGGTAATCTTTATAATACACTAACATAATATGACCATGAATGATTACTCTTATCAAAAGTATGTTTAATCTTATTCCATTTTTTCCACATACTCAATATACTGAGAAATAAAATATGACACGCCTGCCCTCACTAAGCAATTGCCAGCAGTTCATACCCAGGAGCCATTGCAGGTCTGAAGGCACCCCCAGTCAGGGTAAGGGCTTGGTCGGGGTTCCAAATTATGAAAGAAAACAGTTCAGTGTCTTGGTATAGAGAGAAGAGCTGACAGCCTTCCGATATCAAATACCACGCCTGACGACTATCCCGCTAACGCGACCACCCCGCTAAGACGAACAATTTGTGCGGTCATAGAAAACTCTAATCAAATCATGGTAAGCTTCCCGCTTACACTGCCATCGCTCTGTGCCCCAGGTCATCAGATGAACCATGTTCACGGCCACTGGCTGTAGTGCTGTTGCTCGATTGATCGAATGAGCAACTACACGCTCTGACTCAACCTACTGCGCCGCGTGTTACCTCAAGTGTATTAGAAAAGCCCGCTCATCTATGGGTGTCCAGTATCGGTGGATTCTACGGGCCCTTTAACGATGACCGGGTTCGTCATTGGTCCACTGGTCGAAAATTTACTTCTTTGCGTTTGTGTATGCCTACATCCGCTTCTAGTTATTTTTCTTTCTTATTAAATAGATGGAGAAGATTTGGATTGGCTTGTGTTTAATAATATTTCCTTTTGTTATCAGCTTTGACCAAGGATGAGATGAGAGCTCAGGCCCTGATTTTCTTCTCTGCTGGCAGTGAGACCACGGGGAGCACCATCACATTCTTCTGTTACTTAATGGCCACACACCAGGACATCCAGGATAAAGTCATGGCAGAGATCGACCAGGTCGTCGGCGAGGAGGTAAAGAGATTTCATCTAGTTCTGTTTCTATAATGGTTCCCGTGATGTTAGCTGGTTGGCTGGTTCCTTTGTTTCAGTTTTAGCATGATTATGTAAAAAAAAATTATGATCGATTCGCTGTGTGGTTTTATGGGCAAGAGGAGAACCTATTAATTTTTTTGTGGATCCGAATAGAGGGGTAGGTCCTGGCAGGTTGTTTACCTTCTACAAAGTATGCGCTCCACTGTGTGCTGTCTAGTTATTAGTACAAACTAGACAAGTAGGGCTTAGGGAACTTCCTATGGTGGTTAGATCATATATGACTTTTTTCTGGATTAATTGTTAATTGGTCCAATTTTTATCGAGATGTTAATTTTATTTTAATTTCCAATATTGAAGTTCCCAACCCTAATATTCTTTTTTCCGGTTCCGAATACAATAATATTGTTGGCGCAATGGAACCTCTCTTAGGACCAACTGTCTAATTAGACCACTGACTATTTGGACCACCCTTCAGTGAACCGAAAGCATACGCATTGGTTTTAACTGAAATGTTTAATAAGACCACCTTTGAATATAGAGCATTTTTCCAGTCCCACTGGTGGTCTCATTACTGAGGTTTGATTGACAATCCACTCTGCATTGTATATCGTTTTGCACCAAATCCGAGACACGTGAGAAACGTATATTGACTTTTTGTAATATATTTTATTCAGGTAAATGTTACAGTCGACATGCTGGAGAAAATGACATACCTGGATCAGTGCATTAACGAGTGTCTCCGTATATATCCACCTATAGTAAGGTAAATACCACAACTATGCAATTGGTAAAATATATGTAAACTTACATGAAATTGCTAAATACCTATAAACAATATATAATTGGTGAACACAAATAAAAACTAATATGTAATCTTAAACACCTAGAAAACAATACGTATTATATTTACTTTTTTGCGTTCGTGCCTTATAAAACTTTAAAAAATATTTCATTTTACGGTGTACATCTGCTCTATTAATACCTGTTATTGTTTGAATTTAATAATTTAGTGAGATTTGGCTAAAACAGGAAAATCATATGCGTATTCCTAGATTTGTAATGAAACGTAGCAACCAAAGCGTTATAAACGCCCACTAGTCACTGCAGAAAACATAACAAGCACGAGAGAGGGAGTTATGAACAGTTGAAACGTAGGACCGATCACAGACTTTTAAATTTGACCTCGGTCATCACATCATCATACTAAATGGCACCACTACTAAGGGTTTCGACGTAAACAATAAATGGATTATAACATTATTTCATGATTTAAGCGTACACATTAGCTATAGCTTAAATAGGACACGGTTTCGGAGATATACGACAATAAACGGTATTTCCCGATATGTCATTATGTGGGCTTGACTGTATACATACCTGCATGTCTAACCACAGGAATGAAAGAGTGCCAAGTAAGGATGTTGATATCGGGGGGTACAGGATTCCCAAGGGAACGATCTGCAATATATCCGTGTCTTCAATTCACCTAAACAAGGATTACTGGCCGGAGCCAGAGAGGTTTGACCCTGACAGGTGGGTACCACAGATAGTACTGCAGATCATATTAATTGAATATCTAACATCATTTATATGGTGACCAAATCAAGGTAATATTAATTATGGACCAGACTGGCTCATGTTAAATATTTTTTTCACTTATATACAGTTAAGTGAATTGTTACACAAAGAATAGAACTTTCTGCTGAATATTGCATCCTTTACTTGATCAATATATATTGCATCTTTCACTTGATCAAGAAATATTGTATCTTTTACTTCAACTGGGACGCTCGAAATCTGTGTTGGAAGCTCGGTTCTTTTGGCCCAGGTGTCCGAATGGGCGCTAAAATATCTGGCTGATGAACCGAGAGGATGAAAAAATTGCCCTTGACAAACCTGAAATAAACCAGTCAGTTGTGTACACTCTGCGTTGACAACTGGTCATTACTTTTCAGTATAGTCAAATAATGATTATCATAACAATGATAATCATATAATGGCACTATTGTTAATCATATTATGATAAAATATAAATATAAAATACACAAAAATTAGATTTAACATAACCGTTCAAATTTTGACACAAATCATCAAACAACTTTTGAAAGTTCTGTAAATTAAATACCCTTAATTAATACACATTCTGGTTATGCGACCTAACAGCCAGATAAATTGATCGACCATCAGTTCCGTTTGGATTAGGCCTAAGGGTAAAAATTATATTTTGTGCTCTGTGTCATCTTTGTGCGAGTTCTTTCATCACGTGGTACATCACGTGCACATATGACACATCACGTGACAATATGAAAAATATATGTGTTTGACCATTTTCGTAGCATTATCATGACACCTGTTCTGTTGTTGAAGATTTTCTCCTGAGAATAAACATAAGATTGTACCGATGACATTCATCCCATTCGGGTACGGACCCAGGAACTGTGTTGGGATGAGGATGGCTTTGATGAAAACGAGGATCGCCCTCATCCGGATTTTCCAGAACTTCCGCCTGAAGACATGTGACAAAACACCTGTAAGAATTAATATTCATTATCACATCCTTATGTTCGTCGACACTTTACTCTCTCTTTTCAATATTGTGTTAAGTCACATATGTGGAATATTAACAAATGCGCTTTCACGACCACGGCGTCCCTATAATTTATATATCGGTGTCCCTTTTAACCATACGGGTATGAACACGGGAAGTGGTGACGTAAAAAGTGTTCTCCGGTCATGCTTGCTGTTATTCTTCCATACTGAATGTTTTATGATATTTTTCTGCATTCTTGCTAATAAACAACTTATTAGTAGTTCAAGGATTTTTTTTAATTGTAACCAGTTTGTTTAAATTTGTAATAGTCAGTTATTTCTGTGGTTCAACCTTTATAAGATGTTGACATTTGATTTATAACAATATTATAGGCCTATATCTAAAAAAAGAAAATGTAAAGTATATCAAATTTGTGAAATTTTATCTCTATCTAAGCGATTGTTTAAAAACAAAGTATTATTCAAAATAGTAAAAATATTCAAATTCAAAAGTAATATCTAGATAACAATCTTTTTATTCTTTGTGTGCCTAAGTAAGATTCAAATATATATAAAGTCTTCCAATTAACTTTTGGAACACTTATAGCTCATCCAATATATATATATATATATATATATATATATATATATGTATATATGTCTATATATATATATATATATTATAATATAATGTTCATTTGAATCTGATCTTGAATATTCTTTTTGTGTTCTTATAGGAGCCACTGGAGCTGATAAAAGTAGGAATTTTGAAACCGACCGGTGATATGTGGTTACGTGCTGAGTCCCGAGTCAAGTGAACAGAGGCATATACGTAAGAGAAGAGATAACAATGGAGCATCAATTTCTTCATTTGCATGATCCGGCGGCGGGTTTAGAGGAGACACAGGGAATGCGTTAACACTCATTTACGGCATAAAAAGATATGCAATAAATTAATTAACATTTTAATAGGAACAAACACATCTGTAGGGGCGTGGTGAGGATTTTAAGAAGGGGGAATAGGGATGTACCGATATGGGCAATTGAATCAAATGCATTATATTTTGTAGTTTCCCTCATGTATTTCAAATTCGCGAAAGAGAAATAATAGAGAAAATAAAACCTTCGTTAATAAGAGGGCTCATCGTCTAGGGCTGTGCAAAGGCAATAAAAGATTATAATGCTGTAAATAATAACTAATCTTGTTTGGTGTCGCAGATCTCCACTGTAAATTATCATTTTTTTTTTAAATTGTCTGTTTTTATTGGAACAGCAATTTCTAACATATCAATGATTCCTTTGGTTCCTCTATAATTATTATTGCTTTGCGCAGATATTTAAGGTATTTAAGTCACCAGATGAAGATATCGCGAAAATGGTATCCTCATGAAATATCCAAAAATGAAAATCAGGAGAGAGAGAGAGAGAGAGAGAGAGAGAGAGAGAGAGAGAGAGAGAGACGAAAAGAATGATGCCAGCGACACCCCATATATAGCTAAACTACCCTGATCTGCATATAAGACACAGACAGCTTTGTTCAAGTGAATGCGAAATAAATATACCCAGCAAACATTTAATTTAGGCTAGAAGAAATAGCAGGACAATACGTATGTTTTGAATATCTCAGGTTTTATCTATAAGCAACAACCTCTGTTCTATTCCACAGGAAATATAAGTTTATGATTCTAATATGATCTGGCAGAATGGTCATTCTGCTTAATGTAAATTTATATGTAGAAAACTAACATACTGTTTATATGTCACATATTTTATATACTTATTTTGTTGATATATAGATGTATTTCTTTTGGATTGGAATGAAGAATATCTAAAGTTCTTTTTTGAGATAACAGGGAAGGGTGTTAATTATAGCCTCATTCATTCAATAATCTACATGAAACACCATGAGTAGTTCTTAAAATAATAAACCATCTTATGTTTGCGTTTGATGATTTTGTATGTGAACCTCTGTTAAAGTACTTCAAATGCTAGTGAATGTCACTTGCAACTCTGGTAATTTATGTGATATTAAAGGGACCTAATCACCTTTAAAGTATGTTGAATCAACACAGAAAATTGCGTGTTCTCCTTGAAATATATTGGTATCTGTGAAAACATTGCTTTGGAACCGTGGGCTTACCCCTGTACAAGAGTGTTAAAAAGGGTGGACCTGCGTCAACATACCCCTCTTCACACGACAAGTGCAAAGTGTTTGAAACCGTTTTGAATGCGCATTGAACGTTCACAGGGTAATCCAAAGCGTTTTCGGTTTGAACCGTTTTGTACTTGAAAAGGTGAAATTAACACAGCGCGTGGGACTATGTACATCGCCTGGGCGACAACACCTGTCAGTCAGGAGATGGCCTGACTGACTTGGTCCCAACGATGTTATACATGTTCTCCTGGCTTAAACATCGCAAATTGTACCTCCGTTCATGCGGTTTGATATTGTAAACAGACACACATGACCTGTGTTTACTAACACGCAAAACCATTATAAGATGTTAAACAGCTCAAAGGTAGGCACTGAGACCGTGTGCTGTGATGGTTTTGCACAGAATCTTTAGTATAAACGAAAAGTGAAGTGATTGTATGAAAGAATAGGCATAATATTGCTCCTGATTATATCCCTTTGAGCTCAACCAAGCGTACAAGAGGACGATGATATACTCCGTCAAGGGGCAACTGTTCTGATGTAAACACCTGACGCCAAATAATCAAACTTCTAATAGAATCGGTAAAGATTTTGTTATGAAAGATGTCAGATGGTGTATTATATATATATATATATATATATATATATATATATATATATATATATTCGCTTATGTGAGATGCTCTTAAAAAACATAAAAGGTTCTATGTTCTCCCAAATATGTTATGCTATATAGCTCAGTGAATGATATACACCACATATCATATTTTTTAACGTGCTATCCTAATTATTACAAACAAAGGTTTATACAGTCTACAAAAAATCTATTGGGCCTATATTTATTATTTGTAAACATTGTTAGGCCTATATACAATATTATGTACTTTACTTTAATTTTTTATACAAGAGATTGGAAAATTTTAAGCATATATATAGACACCCTAAATTACGTAGTCTTAAAAAAAACAAGACTTAGCAGGTATTCTGATTGGCCCGTTAGGGCCTCCTTGATCGTGTTGTGTTTTCTGTCAGGGGGTCCCCGCAAAATACCCGATCTGGAGCATATAGGCCCGGGCGCAAATATATGGCATGTTAAGATCTTTGTCGCCTAACGTTTATCGACATTGAAACATATAAATTGGGACATGGCTCAAAGACCAGAAGGTTCAAACTTTACATGCAGATCTAGACAGGTCCTGGTAGGTCCTATAGCTCTGTGGAAAACAAAGCATAGGTCAAGGTCACAGGACTATATTCAAACCCATCGGTCCGTTGTAGACGGGGCACAAGATCTGAGTGCATTTAAGGCCCTAGAGATCAAACGTCATATGCTGGCAGGTCCTGATAGTCCTCTGTAGAAAAAAAAATAGGTCACTATGGCCCACATTTTTGGGTTATGTATAGTGAAAGCCGTCTGTCCGTGAACAGGGCTCATATCGTAGTTGTAAGGGCATTAAAGTTTAAACTTCAAATGCCAAGATGTCAGGTAAGGTCCTTGGGGAAAATAAAAAGTAGGTAACTGCGACATATATTCTTCGAGTTATGGAGCAACGGATAAACCTAAGCTGATGCGGGGGAATGGATGATGGATCATCATGACATTCCGAATGCTATTTGATCTAGCAGTACTATAGTTTGCACAGCAGACTGCTGGTGCCATCTACAAACACGTACTAGTTTTACGCATTTTCTTGTATTTTCGAGAATGATAGTTAACAGACATTGCAGTGCAGAAATCTTTGGCATAATACTCAAAAATTACATACTTCACATGCTGACAAGTCCTGATAGGTTCTCTGTGGAAATTAAAAATTAGGTCACAGTAACCTATAATCTCTGAATTACGGGACGATATAAGGGTTTGAGACCTATGTTGTTAAGACTCTTAATTAATAGAAAATACATGCAGAAGGCCGGATTCCTCAGGAACTGTTGAGCAAATTATCATGACCTCTGTTTTACCAATCAGGCTGTTAGAATTTTGACAGTTAGAGAAGTCTATAAGCACCACCTACAATTTCAATTTTTATGTATTATTATTTGTTTATGTAGAAATATTGGCAGGAATTCTAAGCATATGAAATGGGAGTTCAGACTTTGTTGTATATTATTGATGTGTTATGACATCTATTAAAGGGGCCTTATCACCTATCTGACCTTTATAAACTAAAGATAATGCCTTGAAGCTTTCTAAAAAAAATGGCAGAAAACGTGGATATCAACGCACACAGGCTGCTTGTTTTGTTTATATCACTGTGACCTTATACCTCCGAATATATGCAACCTACCACCTTTAGTTGTATTTTCCCCCATTTCTCTACATTGCTGTGTTAACAAACATACTGTTGATAAACAAGATCACAAATCCTTTATGAAAGCCTTATCAGAAATTTTCACAATCAAAATTACCCTTGTAATTAACACAGAGGACACCGGAAATAACACAAATTCTTTTTCAAAGGTAGGCGATTGGGCACCTTTAAAATGATGTCAGATGATATCGAACTTCATGGACCATGGGGGCACTATAGTTTTATGGTAATTAAATGTTGTTATGTGGTCCTAGAGTTTCCTCATTTTGGTGTCCTCTTATATGAAGTCTTATAGTTATTACTTTACCACCATATCCAAACTTGCGAATAACTGGTCCTGAACGTTTATATGAAGTATGGTTTTATCAAATCTGAAGCCATATTGAAGCTGTAGCGTTGTAATTGCGATCATGAATTTTAATAGTTTCAATCAGAAGATTTACACAGACAGGTCAAGACAATATTAATCAGCTGATCTATCAAACTATGGTAGAACTGGGAAATCAGGGGTGTATCTAATGGTGGACCTACCCTCTTTTTCTACCGAAAATATATATTGGAAATAAATGTATACGTTGATTCCGAAAAGCGATACCGGCTTTTGCCTCTGGTAGGCCTACCGTTTTTTTTCTATACTTCTGCACGCAAGAGCTCTGTATAGTCTTATAGCAAACCCGGGTTCGCTAACCTCTGCCAAACCTGGTGGTGGTGTCCAGAGAACTTTAATTTGCTATACAAAGCAGCGGTTAAAACGAAGGAGATCTCTGATGACTGCAGTGTATAACCGCTCCGTTCGGAGCGTATAAAAAAGTTTAAATCTTATTCCATATAGTGTTCCTTGTGATCAAGATTTCTATACATAAACAAGAAAAAACGGCATCTGTAGGGAATGCTTCATATATACATTAAATATATATAATATTAACAATCAGTAGTGTTAAAAGAGATGTGGAAAATAGTAAAAGACTACAAGTCATAAATTATTGCTACATTTCAGAATAAGAAACAGTAAATGTACATGCGCGACTATAATTGTGTCAAGGACATAAAAATACAGAAAAACTTACAAAAGTGATAAGTCTTGTATGAGGAGATTAAACCTATTTTAACTTAAAAATTAAACTTATGTATAATTTATAACCTTTGGTTAACAAGATCTGTTACAAAGAGAATGCATGTAACCCCTATGACCAGATGGAATTATAGACAATATACGGTAAGAATAAAACATAAAATCACAAAAGCAAAATAAAGAAAACTGCAAATGCATGCTTCCTAAAATAAAGATAAAATTCCATTAACAAAATAATTATTCAAAGTCATATATACCTTAGGCCTATTTAACTCACCAGATATCAATGTTGATAGGGGCGGATCTAGGATTTATGAAAAAGGGGGCTGGGGTCAAACTCAGGGAGACAAATGAAAAACCTAAAAAATATTCTCCAGATCCGGAAAAGGGGGGGGGGGGGGGGGTCGAGGCCAAAAAATTTTGTCTAAAACCTTTAAAAAGGTTGCGGCGGATGAAAGGGGGGATGGCGGGTGTTCCCGGGCTCCCGGCCCCGGATATATGCTTCGATCTGCGCACATCACGGAATATTTTCTGCATGCAACCAGATAAATTCACCTATATATATATAGCAACGAAGATTAAATAACAATGGAAAATAACGTTAAAGTATAAAACATTTTTTTATATAGTGGCCTTATGGCATATCTAAATACAAGCTTACGCTTGAAAATAAAATACAAGTTTTTAAGCGGTCAGTATGGCCTATCACAGAATACATTCTCTCTGCATGTAATATATGACTAGACGAAAGCACCTTTAGCACCAAATATACCGGTATTTCAAATAATGTGCAATATATGGCCAAATTAAATGATACCATATATACACGCTAAGAGTTAAAAAAAAAGAGTTGGCACACCTACACGAGTTCCCATAGATTTGTATATATATTAATAAAAAAAATAAAATGGTTGCATAAGTTGAAACATTTTAATATTAAGTAGTAACTCCCGGCTTCGGTGATCCTCATCTTTCGAAGTCTCAGAAGATATGACAGGAAACAGAGAAAAAGAACAAACGTCAGAAAGAGAACAGGGAACCAGGCTATGACTGATGTTTATTGAGTTGGCATGAGGACGAGTTGTTACATTTTCGGCGCGATGGCCTCCTCTGAACCGAGCAGCAGAATGTCTACCCATAATGACCCTGAGAGAATGGTTTACCGTTCTCCGCTGTCAGCCAGGTACGCCAGCCCGGAGATGTCCTACAATTTCAGCGACATGAAGAAGTTCAGCACCTGGCGCAGGCTGTGGGTGTACTTGGCGACTGCTGAAAAGGTGAGCCGAGTTCACGTAATATCGCCCATCACTCCATGTGACGAACTGTCATCCCATTTGTTTACAGTGCATATTGCAGTGTGAATGAAATTAAAGTATGCTTCAAATTGCATCAATTTGATTGACAGCTGAGTTGCTACGTTTGAACACATTAAATTACTGCTGCAACAAACGGCAGATTCTTTCATCACCATGGATGATTGTCATCAAAGGTATTTATAACCTTTTTCTTAAATTTGTATATTTAATAAAAATATATTAAATATATAATATATTAAATATATTTTAAGTCGGACTATGAACATTAAATTGCCTTATATAGGAAAGTGAAAGGCACAAAATTGTAAAACTGTGTTACTGACGAAAGCATAATTATTAAAAATTTGCTGTTTGTGTAGGGTGGTGTGTAGTAAAGTGCTACTTATGTATCCTAAAATATGGATCATAAATGGAATAATATCATATTTTATAACTAATATAAGAAACGGAACATCAAATTTTAGTTAAAAATAGTCCCTGAGCATTGTGTAAATACACATCGATGATTGCATAAAAAAGGTGAAGCCTGACTGCCCTGATTGAAGCACATACATCTTATAACACCCACTGATCTACACAGTTACTTTATTTTTTCTGCATGTATACTTCCTCTATAATATTATAGAGTAATTATAATATTTACAGTATGGATTTTATTCCTTTGAAAAAAAAACCTGGGGTGGGGGTGGGGAGAAAACCTGCTAAACTACACCTTCACTATCACCTATATTTCAGGTTATCTTTATCAGGACATTAATAGACATTAGCTATTTTTATGCTCGGCTGACTGGGAGTGACTCAGTCATCTATGATGCTTACATTCTTTCATCTATGAGTTACAGCAATAGGCCTTAATTTTTTTGTTCTGTGTACACCTGGTCATCTAACTTCTTGCAGTTATGGTTTAAAATAAAAATATATGTGACAACATCTAATTCAGCCACAGGTCATTGACCCAGAGACTAATCCCCAGTTACACAATATTGTTATGATGGGTGATAGATTAATACTGATACTGTTATCATTATCACTGATCTATGCTGTCTGTCTCAGCCCATCTGCGGTACATGTATGATTGTGTTGATATATGTCAATCATATCTTTGTAGCATACAGGTCTGGTGTTTATGTCATTCTTTACTCATGCTCACAGTCTTACTCATGCCTGGCCACTTGGTTAAGTGTCTTGCTGACCTCTCTCTTTAATATTTTGTATTTAGTTTGAGTGGAGGTTACTGTCTCTGCGTTTTAATGCTGTCTAAACAAATTATGTATGGTATGTCTCCAGAATTCCATTTCATTTTCAGATCAAATGACAGGGCAGTAGCTTATTATTAACATGGGTACTACACAGACATGGGGTAATGGTAATAGATAATAGTAATAGGCAGTAATTCAATTACTTTTCATCAGTAATAGGTAATAATAGATAATAGGCAGTCCAAAAATGTCGAATAATAGTAATAGTAATAGTAATAGTAATTGCCAGATGAGTAATAGACCAATAGCTATTACTTTAACTATTACCAGTCTGGGGGTAATAAAATAGGTCTGAGTGCAAGTCAGCAGGAACACTGATAAGGGCCCCCGGCTGAAGTGAACCTGCATACTTTCATGCTCATTAACAGGTAGCACAGGCTTATCCTGGGCCATAATGTTCTTACTAACAACAATAGCACATGATGACTGCATTGTTGGTACATCAATGTAGGTGTTTTCCATGAATACTGATAGCTCTTTACAATCGAAGCACAGTACAACCATGCCCTTTGATGTTTGTGTATAAGCAACTGTTAGCTGGGGCAGAACCCAGTCAGACAGATCACCAAAGGTTAACTCATACCTGGTGATTGTTTCCCAACTAAAAATTGTGACTAACACTGTACCTTTTTAAACACAAATCTGTGACTATTTCCTTTCAAATCTTGTGGCTTTCTTCTGTGACTTTATTTCCTACCAAAATTGTGACTTTTATTTCCTGTGTGTGACATATTTCTTGCAATTATATTGTCACCAGTCAGAAAGGAACACTCCATGAAAACCTTGTTTGCCTTATGTTATAAACATGACTCACCTCCCAGATGAAACTGGATGACAATAGTGCGGAAGTACATTTGATTTAAGGCAGAAAATGAACTGTACATGTAATATTGAGTTAGTGTTTCTTTCAAAGTAAACTATGCAACTGCATTCAGTTGCAATTTGAATTTTGTTAAATTACAAAGGATTTTCAGTTATGTGAAACAGGTAAATAATAATAGTAACATTTTCAGATACCCACCCTGATACAATGAAGGAAACCATACTCTTATGATGAGGACAAAGTTTATTATTTTTCCCCTTTTGCATTATCATGTGTTTATACCGATTTATGTATGTTTGCTTAGGGACTTGAAAGTGGAAAGTTTTCAGCTCAGCTGACTGTAAGTCAGCTGGGCTATGGCTATGGTCCATGGACTGTCCTTCTGTCTGTCCCCCTGTCTGTTAAACTGGCATGTTTTGAAACCATGGACCTATGGATCCTTGATTTGGGAAGTTTATAAGTTATTAGCATGAATATAAAATCGGTTATGGTGTAGTTAAGGTTTTTATTATAAAAGGCCTATGTTACAATATTTTATACAAATTATAAACAAAAGTAATTTTCCTTAATATAGAGGAGAAGTAATTTTTTAGACAAATAAGGGTTAAATAGTGAAAGGTGGTCTTGTTTGAGAGTCATTTTGGCTTAAATGACATCTTTATTGGTTCAAATTTTGATCTTCCGCCATGATGTTATGCATGACATTCATGATGTCGTCAGGAAAACAAGCTGTATTTGAGCAGTTTATGTCATTATATATAAAATGTATTGGTTATTAAACTATATATGCCTTATTTTTATATAAGTATACCTTTCTTCCTCTGATAGAACCACACAAATTTTGAAGTAATGCGTTAACAATTGGTAATATAGGCCTTTTATAAAAAAGCCCTAAACTACACCATAACCATAAAATCAGTACCTTAAATTTTGACCAACTTTAGCCACGGCACGTTTTTGCCCTGTGAGTACTGTTGATTTAGTTTTCACAGCATGTACACATATATGGATTTAATCAGTAAAATCTGAAATTTGAAAATAAAAACCTCTCCAAAATAAATCTAGTTATTGAATTTTTGTGGAGGCTCTTTTATTGTATTGGCTTGCATTGCCAAGCAGCCCTTTTTGGTCACTGGAGGTCATTCAGTGCAGCTCTCTCTGCTTACCTGATATGTAATTGGTCACTGGGGGAGCAGGGGTCACAGTTGTACAGTTATATTCATATCACCCTCCCCCACCAAGTGTAATGCAATAATTGTTATTGTTTGAAATGTATATCCTTAATTGTAAAGCTGTTTCTAATCCATTGTTCAAGATTGTTCTAAATCAAAGAGTAATCTGTAATCATTAATGCCATGTTGTGGAAATGTGACATTTTTAAAGAAATTAATTTCCTTTTAAATAATGTTAACAAATTAAAATATAATTAAACCCATCAGGAAATATTATATGATAATATATGAGCCAAATTTTTAGGGCTGTAGCAAGGCATCGAATAATCTATGCATTAAATTGAAGCCAGTCATTAATCTATAATCAATTAATTTCAATTATTGCATTTTCATTCATTTTTATACCTTTTTCATCTCTAGCTCTTAAAATAGAAAAACAGCACCGTTATTTAAATTCTGAATTAAGATATTTTTTCAGATATTATAGTTTTTTTACAGTTTATAAAATATATATATTTTTGTGGTAAAACAATAAAAACATGTATGCATCATATGTTGTTATCTGACAAAATTAGGGTTAAATGGTGATGCAGTTTAGAATTGTGAATCAACTTATATATTCAGATACATATGTTTTATTGCAAATGTATAAAATTTTACAAAAATTAAAAAAAATTGATGTAAGGCAAAAGAAAAAAGGGTATGGTTCTAAGGCACTTTTTTTTACATAAATCAGTGAGGGCAGGTGATATTTCAATTATTTTTTTTTTATTACATTTTTTGTATGTTTTGATAAAAATGTCATATGATCAGGGAGAATCATGAAAATAACAGAACTGTTTTGCTTAACAGATAAAATCACTACATAACAAAGGAAATCTGATCAAAATTGTATTATTTTATCTTCTTGAAAGATAAATATCAAAATAAAAATGTTTGGTTGGGGGGGGGGGGGGGGCTTTGATGAAAGTTGTGCCTGAGAACATACCTTTTACATTTATATTTTTGCCTAATGAAAAGAATGAGGATCTTATACAAACATTTGTTCATTATTTCCTGTCTCAGCAGAATATGAAATAAAGTGATTGGCTTTGTTTTTTATCTCTCTGTCTTTTTTTAAATATTTAATAATTATGAATAAACTTTTCCTCCTGTAAGCACTGTTATCTTACATTTCATATCCTGTGTGTATGTGTAGAGGCGTTGTAACTCTCACCATAGTGCACAGTATTAGTTTTGCAAATATATATTTAAAATTTGATTCTCAACAGTTATCAGGACCATTTCCTCTCAGCTTTTCAAATGCCAATATTCATATAAATATTAGGGGTATTTTGCATTTGCTAAAATTTTCAAAATTCAGCTGAGCGATGTGACCCATGGGTCCCGTGTTTTGCATGTGCTGCTCAGGCTGACACGCTTGCAGTTCCTGAAAAAAGTATAAAATCACAACAATACTTACAACAGACTCCTAACAATTTGTCCTTTATTAATGAAACTTGAAAGATGTTTGAATCATGTTTATGTCTTTGTTCATAATTGTTATTTTCAAGAGTTTCCACATGTACTGCTAGAAACTCTCATGCCTGGGATATCATAGTAAAAGTAGACATTCATTTCTGTGGCAGGTGCCCTCATTTTGCAAGCAATCTTCAAAATACTTCTGACAGTGTAGTCATATGGTATATTTCCTTTGAAATGTAAGCAAAACCTTTAAGGGCTAGATTTTCTTAACTGTCCACTTTTATGTATTTTTATGTCGCCAGCATGTTATTCAAAAGCAGTAGTAGATTTCACTTCAGGACCTGTACCATTGGATAGATCGTCATCTGAGCTTGCTGTACATATGTAACATGACCAGGTGGCACTCACCACTGTCCTTTTACTTGAATGTAAAACTTAAAAAATCGATTGATTTTTAAAGAAATGTTATGTCGCCAAAGCAATCCTTTATTTTCAATCGAGTAGCAAGATAGTGTAAAGAGAGTATGGTGAGTAATTAGCTTTGTTCAGCCAAGCAATACACGCTCATGATTGTAAAAAAGATATCAAAGCGCACCTTGCATAATTACCTTCGAAAAGAATATAAAAAAAATAAATGTCTCCAGAGCCATGTGTTCTCCTTTACAAAACAAAATGCTATACATAGAAACAGCTAAAACATCACTTAACGTATGGCGTATCATTGTTTATTAATTACTGGGTACCATGGTCTGTGTTGACGACAATTATTTATGTATGCTTCTGATTTTATTACGTATATGACAATCAAATTCTGATACAGAGAGAGATGGGATAAGGAAGTGATCTCCTTTACGTCCAGTTCCTGAGATACCATAGTACCAGCAGACTGTTAACACATACTGCTTTATTGCTAGCATACTGGTGACCCCTGTGTAATAAATGAATATAGAAATACACAACACTGCTGTTCATATTAGAAGGCAACACGTCAGGAATGTGAACTCCTTTACGTGTTCTCCTTTACCAAGACTTTTATGTCTCAGATAGTATAGAGGTAGTGTCTACATATTGACTCTTAAGTTTGCACTCTGAACACCAGCCCCACTGTGTTTATTGAAGATGGTACCAAGAAAGCGAGTCATCGATACCACATGAATTTTTTCTATGACGCAACTTGTAACATTATGAAAACGATATTCCATTCTCCTGTTTCAAAGACCCAATTTAGTAGCCCAAAGCATGAAATTAGTCCTTTTATTTATTTATACTTTTCGTTTGCATCTTTTGTTTTTATATTTAAGCGAAAATAAGAACATCTTACTCATAGGTCATCCCTTGTATGTGGTATTAAAGAGCTGTAAAGGAGTTCACAGTGTGTGTAAAGGAGATCACTGCCCTAAATCTTTATCTTTTAAGGGCTACCTTCTTTTGATGAAGTGTGCTGGATTGTTTCAGATAAGAGTTATAAGTAATCTTCAGATGCTTATAAACTGATTTAACTATTATGTTTTATGAAAAATATATATTCTTTCACCAAGGGGTGCCAATATTCAAGTTGCCAATAATTTTCTAAATGACAGAATTAAAGCAAAGACATAATGAGGCATAAATTCCTCGTTACAAGGATAAAACCAAACCATATCTTGCAAATAATACATGAGAAAACAAACTATTTTTCATAACATCTAAATCCAGCTGAGATTGGTCAGGGTCAGATGTCACATGCGCAATGCTAATAAATTTAAAAGCTGCTGATTTATTTTACTGGTACAGTGTTCTGAATATTCTGGATAAAATGTATCAAAGTGAAGTTGCCAATTGGTCATTAGCCCCAAAGAACTCGGATGGATGTTAAATGTCAATGTAAGTTCTATCTGACGTCTATTAAGCATAGATAATGTTGTGTATATCTTTATGAAAATAGGCCAGAAAACGCCGTTCTCAATACGAAAAGGCTGTTCATTTTGTTTATATCGTCTTGTTTATATCCACATGTTTATAACATGTGGGAACTGCAAAAGTAATCTTAATACATTCAACAAGGAATTCTGGTGGCAAGTCAGATGAACCAGTGCCATTGAAAAGGGCTTTTTGCGACTGTAGTGACCTTTCAGCTTCCGCACATGTGGAACCAACAATGAAAGGAAACTAGGTTATTTGTGTTTGTCAACAAATGGCGCATGTACCGTGTTTACAAAGAGCTTGTAGATAAACATATGTATTAAGAATTTTTCGCAACAGGAATCTTATACAATACATAAATTATGTATGTGGAGTAAGCAATGCATCACTATACCTCTCTACTTCCCTTTTATTTAATATTTATTTATATCTGTGCTTTAATATTATTAAAGGTGCCGATTCACCTACCTTCTGAAAAAGAATTTATGTGATTTCTGGCTTCCCCTGTATATATAAATGATCTAAGGGTAATGTTGTTTGTGAAAAGTTCTTATAAGACCTTCGTGAAGGATGAATGAATTTGTTTATCAACAACATGTTTGTAAACACAGCAATTTTGACAAACGGGTATAACATGTAACATGTATATGCCGAGGTAGAAAGGTCACTTGTTGCAAAATGCTAACTGCAAAGCTCTGTCTTATATCTGACTTGATGCCAGATGCCCATGTTGAATTTGTTTTTATTATTTTGACAGCCCCCACCCCCCCCATATTATAAACACGTTAATAAAACAAAACAAGCAGCCTGTGTGTGGTGATATCCATGTTTTCTGGCCTATTTTTATATGCTCTAAAGGATTATCTTTATAAAGGTCAGATAGGTGATTGCCACCTTTAAAAGTTAAACCTATGTCTGTGATAAAATATATTTGTTTTTTGGGGCCCATTTTACATGTATTAAAATTTTCCCCAACACACTTTCGACATGCTTTCTATGCCTTTTTAAAATTACATATGCATACATGTAAAAGCATGTTTTCAGTATATATTTTCTTTTAACGTCCTACAGCAAATGTAGTCCATATGCAATTTTGCCATCCCGCAGCCCCCACACAATTTTCTATAATTATATTTGTTAGTTCTTTGAATATTTTTTTCAGGAACTTGAGCCTCTGTAACCCACACACAGGCACACAGTTTGATTTACATCATATCGATCTGATATCATTGCTCTAATTATACCCTTGTATATAACAAAGTTTGCATTTTCAGTCACTCTATTCTTATTGTTAAGGCCTTATATATACTTACTGTACAAACACAATAAAGGAGAGATATACTGGCCCTACTATCTAATCCCCAAGTTAACTGCAAAAAATTACTTTTTTATTTTATTTGTAATAATATGACCGGCTTGACACAGGTTTATAAAGTTGGCTCCGTATGCGCAACATGACATTATATAAAAGACATATTTAGTCATTATAATACATAAGATTCCCCATTATCCACTTTTCCTGCGGGTGTTCTCTTTTACATAGAATATCTTTTCATATAACGCATCTTGCTGCCACACATACCTATCTTTTTTATCTATCTTCCTGTCTATTCTTCTGAAACTACAGCATTTTGTATTTCCATTTTACTTTTTAAAAGTGATTTAACATTGTTCATTCAAGACGAGCATTTTATATTTTTTGAGATCATGAATATTTCCCATCTCAAAGAAATAAAAAACATAATTGATCATATATAGTTCTCAGATTCGCACAATATGTCTGTTGGTGAATTAGATCTCACTTATCCCTGCATGTATATTAGGTCTGCAATAGATTTGTTCCTTCTTTAATAAGTAGTTATCTGGTTATAATTTCGGTGTTCTCCTTTACATGCCAATTGTCGGAATATAGTATCTCGCCATCCCACTTATTTGTATTATCAGTTTAAGATTCAGGCTCATACAGAAAGAGGGTGGTTTCCTTTAATCTATTTGTGGTAAGTTTGGGTAATTGTTCTTGTTTCTATTATTCCGAACCATCATTGGTTATTAAATTTAAGATGAACGGTCAAATAGATCTAGTTCTATTGGCCATATAGATCCAGTTCAATTTGCTAACACTGGTGGTACTGATAAATGCATCATAACACAAATGCCGATATCAAGTATACTTAAAATAAAACATTCCTTCAACAGGTGTTTTTTGTCCTATTTAGTATTTCAAATACATAAACATTTGTATACCTTCCTTGTGTTCTCCTTTACATTGTCAACCTCTGTTTTGATGCCACATATGGAATATTTTTTTCTGCCTTCTGGTTCATAGAGTGAATTAATTTTGGGAAAATGAGATATTGTCTCATTGATAAAAGGCCAGGACAAGCCGAGGTCTTACTTTCTAATGTTCCACATTAATCAGTAATACATGTTTTAAAATGTTCAGTTAACATGTTTTATCCTAGAAAGACAACCTTTATTTTTCATATGCTTTACTGACACACATTTATATACACACCAAATAGTGCCATAACGTTTATTTCCTCGATACATGATTTTCTGTACAGTGCCGGAGGTACTGCAGAATCATGGAGCATTTTTATTTGGAGACATTTCACTTGCTTCAGTAAAAAAGGTAAAGGAGATCACACACTGAATGCATACCTTATTTTGCTCATATGACAAAATGTGAAGGAGGGTAGTCCGGATGCTGTAATTTCCGGCACTTATTTTAGAAGACGTGTACTTTCAGGCATTATAATTATTAATACGATATTTGAAACTTTATTTTACTCATTTTTCCAAACCGAAAAGTGGACACTTAAGAAAATCTAGCCCTTAAGAGACCTGTTACTGCCTATTTCTTCTGTAATATATTACTTATCCTTTAGTGGAGATATCCTTAATATTGAGTCAAAATGAGCATTTACAGTACTGAGGTGAAAACTGAGGAAGTGCCTTGAAACAAGAACACTGTACATACTAAATTGTGAGGGATATTCCATGTAACATCATCCTTCCATCACATTTTACTTACATATGGGAAATTCACCATTGATCATGGTGTGATTGTGATGCCCTCTGGTGTGCAAGTGGTAAACAAGGCACCCCTGGTGTGGATTGCCCTGTGATTAATTACAGATGTACACTCTGTGAACCTTGTTAAGATTTCACTACTAAAATTTTGAATTTTTTTTTCAGAACAATACAGGGTAGATGCTACAATTCCAGTTTTCTGTGTAATGATAAAAATATATCTTTCTAGATTTATGAAGCTTTGACATACACACTGGAAATTGACATGCGAAATTGCAATGATTACAAGATGTTGTCGGACACATCAGACCCCTGCCTGGATGGTCTTTGCTGTGTAGGTCTTCACACCTGTCACAGTTCAATAACCCCATCCCTAATAACCTCAAGTATGGAGCCACCTGCTGATACTGATCAATAGAGCTCTATAAAATGAAATAGCAGTAACAAGGTGACAGAAATCTGTTATGCCAATCCAGATAACCTCCAAAATTTAAAGGATTGTTCCTTGAGTGTTTTCCTAACCCTCCACAACATTTAAACAAAATCTGTTCAGAACCTTTTGCTTAATTTTACAGACAGACAAACGGAGGGTAAAGTATATCACCTCTTGCCATGTGGTTTGTGTAAAACCAAATAACTAATGTTTAAACATAAGGCCAAAAAAAATTAAAAGGTATGGTTCTCAGGAACTGCCTGCGTCAATTTTAATCCCCTGCATCAAAAATTTTTATTTTGGTTTTCTTCTTTCAAGAAGATAAAATTGTAAGATTTCCTTTGTTATGTAGTGTTTTTACCTGTTTAGCAAAAAATTCTGTTATTTTCATGCTTTTCCCTGATCATATGACATCTTTATTGAAATAAAAAGGTAAAAATTTTAAAAAAAGTCCACCAATACTGATATCTGGAAAAAAGTGCCTGAAAATAAAACCTTATTCTTTTGGCCTAATGCTGGTTTCTCTTATCACCTGGCAGAGGTATAAGGTATTATCATGATAGTAATTAAACTACAGTTAGTTTTACCAGGTGAACATTCTCAATACCTGTATATGTGTGTAGTTCAAATGTCCCCTGTCCTCTGATCATTTTTTCTCATTGAAATATTCTTCATTTTCTCCCTTTTTATGCATGAACTGCATTAGGCAAAAAAAAGGTATGGTTCTCAGGCACTGCCCCCATCAATTTTTAACCCTGCATCAAAATAGTTTCATTAGAAACTTACTAATTTTGAGCTCCAGCTGCTCAGACATTTCTTTCAAGAAGATGGATTAATACGATTTTGATCAAATTTCCTTTGTTATGTAGTGGTTTTACTTGTTTAGCAAAAAAAATTGGTATTATTATGCTTTCCCTGAAAATTGAAATTTTTATCAAAACATATGAAAAAGGTAAAAAAAAAAATTGCCTGCCCGCATTGATATTTGAAAAAAAGTGCCTGAGAACCAAACCAGATTTTTTTTGGGCATTACTAGTTGTTTTTTATATGAATCTCTCAATATG
Source organism: Sipunculus nudus (assembly GCA_026874595.1). NCBI lineage: Eukaryota > Metazoa > Annelida > Sipuncula > Golfingiida > Sipunculidae > Sipunculus > Sipunculus nudus. The sequence continues at coordinate 49,510,148 of CM049307.1, read as the reverse complement.
TACAGTTTGTTTGATTTTCTTGAGAAATTTTATATTGGGTAGAATATCTTTCTTTATCCCCTTGTAATGAAGTTGTGCAACAGGCTGAAGTAATGTTTCAATTTGTTCATTTGTTGTGCTTGTGGATTCATTTTAAGCCAAACGATTAATCAGAACCTTTCATCTCAAAATTTTCATCCTAACATCTTTCAAATATGGCTCAGCTACAAATAGGGGAAGAACTATTGATTTGAGGTAAAAGTAAAGGTCACCAGACTTGCCTATTGAAAACTTGTGGACCCATTTCAAGCCAAAGATTTCATTCCAAACTTCCCACATTTCACATATGACTTATCTACCAAAAGGGGAAGAACGTTTGATTTTGAGGTCATATGGTCAGAGGTCAAGGTCACAGGACAGCTCTACTTTCACCTTGATCAGACTTACACTTTAATAATCAAGTCTAATTATGCTCCCATGCAAAGGGATGCTCTGCTTTGGAGTGCTCATGTTATACTTGAGGCTGCACTTGCAATTTTTATATCTAGGAAATTTTCATTAATTTTTAATCTTTTTATACCAGGTAATTTTAATCCAACTATATCTTAGGTTTTTGCTTCTGTGTAAAAAAGTGTTATATTATTCTAGATTATCAAAACATTTACTTTATTTATTGTTCATTTGCAATGTGATAATAGTTATGTGAAATAATAATAATAGTTTGTGATAAATGTACATTAAACCTTTCTTACATGACATGACCGTCTCTTGGACCAGTATACATTTAAGGATGGTTTGCTAGTTATGTGAGTCAAGTCTGACAAGCCAAGATATACTCCTCTTGGACCCAAACTGTTATAAAGTTTTGATGAAGGGGTGTTTCTGTTATTTGGATGTTCATCAGTAAGGTTTCACATAATTAATACATCACAGGCTTCTAAATTTAGCTTGAGTAACTGATAACTTAGTACTTTTTCAGGGTATTAAATACAAAGCTACTGTGGTTGCCTTTTTGTTCACAAATATTTCAATTCACGATATCTGTGAAAGAAATTTTTTCATGAAAATAAAATCTTTGTGAATAAAAATCCCTATCATCAAATACAAGACGAAAGACAAATGCCTGGTATAAAAATTATATTTAGAATTATTTATCCATTGATGAAAAGTTACTGTGATAAAATAAAATATCAGATCTTGCAAAGTATCTGCTAATAAAGAATTATTAATAATTTCCAATATTTTCCTGGGTCCCTGTCCAATTATTCAGATTCTGAACATAATATTCAATATAATTAATTTCTAATGGAAAGAGTCTGTGTAGTTCAGCGTATGGTGACCTCATCAAAATGGAACCCTCTGGTAACACTGAAAAGTATAAAATATCAACCTCCCGAACATAAAGCAAACCACAGTATCTGATTACAAAGTCAGTTGATATCCTTACCAACCACTCTACTAACTACAACTGCTGTTAGATTCTTTTACATTCAATTTACTGTGATACTGGAGCCCAAACAATTGGTGCAGTACTCACAGAAAGTGTATGGCTGGCTGAATGGTCCCGTACAAGGCCTTCTCTTTCTTTCATGTTTGACTTTGGTGAGCAATTGGTGGAGTGTACACAGTGGATTGAGAGTTCTGCGAGATATTTATTGACAGGCAAACATATCCTGAAAACTAGCATGTTAATACAATATTGAAGTCATGTAAATGCTGGATATACCGGTGGGACATACCTTTTGGTATGTGATTATTGTTGAAGTTAGTGTCATGAAGCCAGGGAAAGTTGTTCAGTTGAATAACTGCAAACGTTTAATCAATTCAATCCTGGGTGGAGCGAGTGCATACAAACTTTGTATACTCATCATAAGAAATCAATTCAGGTCCCCCTAAGCAAGAGAAATCCAATAGATTTCAATATAAATACCAATCGCTGGTGTAGTGTTGGAATCAAACAATAGGGGTGTCCAATAGGGGCAAGCTTGAAAGTTTCCTGAGTCTGGGACTGCGTTGGAGATAATAATATGTGAAGATCCTCGATAAAGTAAACAATCAGCTGTCATCAGAGTGCAAGCATCAAGGCTTGTAAGTGAAGAATTAATGAGTAACCTATGCAGCTGTCAGTACTATAATAAACAGACCTGTGCCTATGAGTGGGTGGGGCACGGCCACAAAAGTGTCCTCCAACTTGTGTTGTGGACATATGAATGCAGCTTTCGAGGACAGCACTTAGATATGCACTGTATAGTCTGCATGAAACCTTGGTGTTAACATTTGCACTCAACCACCTGCATAACGGTGACCACGAAAAGAAGCTACCTGTAGACTGACCAGCTACTCAGATCATACCCATAGTCACATATTGCTGCCGTTACTAGGTGTTAGAATCTTCGATACTACTAGTTCACCTTTACAGCAATGTCTACTCCCCGATCGTTTGACAGGCTCCACATCCATGGAGCGGATGCGGAGTACATGAGCTATAAGAGCCCCATAGTGCAGCGATACAAATATGCCATGGATGAAATGGCTTACAATTTCAGTGAATACAAAAAAGTACTCTGCTGGAGAAAATTATGGTTATACTTGGCCAAAGGACAAAAGGTGAGGCAACCTTCATTGGATGATTGAATAAAGACAAATCATACTTTACATAGGTCCTTCAAAATATGGAAAACATGTAATTTAAATTGTATGACTGAAAGGATTTCAAAGTCTTTAAGTTTTGAGCTCTGTTCCTTTTGGTTCTTGAAGATTGTACTGTATGGTGTATATATACAGTATGTATTAACTGATAGTGTTGCCACTTGATACTTATTATCTGAAAAAAAACTACTTTTTTCAGAATTGAATAATTTGGTTGTTGATTTTATACTATACATACACATTTAGTAATTGTATGAGAATTGTGACAAGCATGTACAGCATTCATTATTTTGAATGTTGTTTTGCTGTGCTGTCTCCAGTCAGTGAAAAGACTTGGACCTTTGACGTTATTGTCACTGCATTTTACTGCATCTGTCTGTCTTGCAACATCAAGGTGTCAGTTTGTACAAAATGAATGCGAAATGAATCAGTGTTTGATTAGGCAACTGAAATATAACATGAAAGTACTCCAAGGTGTGAACCTATCAGCAGTGAGAGTTTGGCAGCCATTGGACCCATAGCTGCAGAGCAGATGCCAGAATAAGACACTAAAGTGACCAAGCCCATCATTGGGAATTATAAACCAATACAAAAGGAAGATAAAAGCCCCTCCATGCCCTACAAAATGTTTATGAACGAACATTACAAATAATAAAATTTGATTTGCCATTGCACACAGTAGCATCATTATAATAAGTTTTGTTGTCTGACATGCAGTTCAGTAAATTGGAACATGCTTTGTTCATGGCTGTGATCACTAAATTCTCATAACTTGCAAATAAAAAATTATATATGGTGGGTTAAAGCTAGAACTTATTTGCCCAACTTGTCAAGTACTTTCAAAAGACTGAAAAAAGTTAATGTCAAGCCCCTTCATAATACCCCTTCCTCAATCCCCCAAAATTAAAATATAATGACATTTATATTATGGTAATACAGAAGTGATACTTTTCTAATATCTTATCATCATACATCATCTTAAAGTCAACAAATCCCATCTAACATTATGCACCGATAACAATTAATATATAAGTTCTCTGTAGCCCTAGCTACTGTTCTTTCTCTCTATGCTAGGCTGTGAGAGCCCTAGAAGGTCCTTTGAATAAAAACTTGGGACAAACTTCATTGTTCCAATGTATCAACTGCCACCAGTGTGGCTCTCTGAGCAATTAGCTTGCCAAGTCTCTTGTTTCTGATTTGGAGGTTCAAGGTGGCTGAATGCAAGAGTTCTTTTCCAAAACGATTACAGCAAAAAAGTACTATCTCCAGTCACCTGTTTTATTTGTTGTTAGGGTTCTGTGTGTGTGTATTGTGTTACTGTTTATATATCCATAATAAGACTGTGACCAGAGGTCTGAGCTTGCTTATGCCCAACAACTCCCAAAAAACAAGGAGAAGAAATGTGAAAGAAGAAAAACAAAAAAAAAAACACAGGTTTAAATATATGTATTTGTGGTGTTGTTTGGTACGACCACCAGGTGATGTTTGTGCTATTTGTTTTGTTTAGCGCTACTGATGGTGCCCAATTTGAACTTGTGTATAGGACTAAGCAAAAAGTTTTAGGACAAAATATTGGCAGATGCCATAATATTTTAAGGAGAAAACACTTTATTTTGTTTATATTTAATATGCCTGGTAGGTGAATAGTCAGGGGCAGATTTAGGGGTAAGCGCTGGGGGCGTTCGTCCCCCCCTTTTTTGTAATCTATAAGTTACACCAATTCAGTCTGTACATAATGAAAATTAAAGACCAAGTGGATAGAACAGTTACAATGTTTGTCTTGCTTTATAATGCATTTAAGCATTAGCTTTATAATGCATTTTTACCCCAGATTGCACAATTACAACCTAAATTTTCAAAAAATTCTACCCCTGGGAAGCGGGGGACGGGGGGTCCCCCTTCCAAATCCCTCCAAAAACCAAGCGCTTCGCGGCCTCGCAATGTAAGCCCCCCTATTCTTAATTCCTGCATCCACCCCTGATAGGTCCAGTTAATACTGTATTTATTTTGTGAACATATGCCAGAGTTGTATTGGTACTCTGTTCCATGATTCCCAGAGCTTTGAGTGGAGATTCAGATACCAATTTGGGAACCAATTGGTCGTCCTATACACGAGTAAATACGGTAGTAATCATTAGATATTATATTTATTGTTCATATAAAAATGGCGCTACATGATGACTTATGAAGTCTCTACAAATATTACTACAAAATATCAAAGCGAGGTAAACATTTTGACTGGTAATGTTTTTTACCACATGTACATATTAGCAAAGTGAGACATGTTAATTGTGCATCTTACATCTATTTTGCTTGCAAGCTACAGATACCTAAAATGCAGTCTTTGAACATTTCATCTAATCTAGATCTAATCTAATTCTTTATCATAACTAAGTCCTTGTGTAATGAAATTCCATTTTGTTCCAGCCTGATAAAAACAGGACATTACACACATTTGATAGGCCTTCAGAGAATTCAGCTGAGCTTATAGAACCCTGAGTCTCTTTTAATTTCACATATAATATTTTACATATGCATGCTGCTCACATATACAAGGGATATACATACACATATCTATATATTTCCAAATTAAGGCTCAATACTGGAGCTGTCCTCTTAGTCTGAAAAGTGACTTTGTAAATAAACCAATTTGAACAGGACCACAGGATAGCTTTTCCACAGGAGAGAGCACATATATGTATAGTCAGTGATCAAACATTACATTGTATAAACACCCACTGAACCCTTATGGCATGTAAATATTTTTTTAGATGTGACTTCTGATATTCTCATATAAAATTTGTCAAGGCGTTAGTTTCTCACTGCAAGGCATATGTTAAACATTGTCCCCATGACTGGGTATATATATGTATAGTTGTTCATGTAGGATGTTGTTATGTGATCTGTAGATGAATTTGGATTGAGTCTATTTATAGTCATGTTTGTTTCTCTGCAATACCTTACCAGGGTTAGACACTGACTTATTTTCTCACATGCACAGTCAGGCATCTAGTTGTTAAAATTCGCCTGCCCAAATGTGTCTGTCACCTGCCCAAATTCTTTTTCACTTATTCCTTTACGCTTGTTCAGTTCATAACTTGTTCCCTAACATTTATAGTACATTCAACCATATAGAGAGCTTGGTATATTTTATATTGACATATTTTACAAAGTCATGCTCCTAGGTGATTATGCACTATATAACAAAGGAAATCTTATCAAAACTTTATTATTTTATATTCTTGAAAGAAATTGAAAATCAAAATAAAACTTGTTGAAAAGGGGGATTAAAATTGAAGCGGACAGTGCCTGAGAACAATAACTTTTATTTTTTTAGGCCTAATGTATCTATATTTGTCTTTGTATAACTTGTAGATGTTTAAACAATTTTGAATGAATATTAGTGTAATTGCAGGGAGAACTATGCGTAGGAGAGATATAGGGAGAGTAGTACCGTAAAAGTCGTTGCAGAAGTCGCATCCTTAGTACAAGTCGCACCCTGACTTTTAGGATCCCCCTGGGGAATAGCCGTTCAAGTTTAGTTTCAGGAAAAGTCCGTAAAATAGGTCGCACCCAGACTTCGGAGGCGTCCCAACCACCTGATACTTTTGGAATTTGAGTATCATTCCTTGCGATGCAAGACTACAACCAACGTCCCCGTAGTACTTTTGTGGTTTATAAACTAGATAAACCATTCAAACGTAAAAAAAAAATTGGACAGCTTTAATACAATGCTTATATTTAAGGAATAACAACAGAATCTTAACATATAAAGTCGGGGTTCAATTGTCAGGTAAGATTTGTACAGTGCCAAAGTCAGCTGCGTCGGATAACATTTTGTGATGTCATTGTTGCCGTTTCTTACTAGGTTAAGTAACATTAAAATGCAAATATCAAGTTAAATGACTGTATTAATAAACTAAAAGAGTCGGAGGCAAATTACTATCACAATCGAGCAACTCTTTAAATTGTTAAAGATCGTCAAACGTAGGGTCGATTCATTAGACTATGATTAGTTTGCGTACGCGTGACGAGTCCCAATCCGTCGCATTGGGCATGATTTGAACTGACTTAAGACAACTGAAAGATGGAAAGAATAATTGAGTTTGAATTTATTCACCTAATTTCTTAAATAGGCTCTAAAACTGAATTTAGTAACCCTTCAATTAAGTGTTACAACTTACCATCTAGGCGCGGCACATGCACGGTATTACTGAAATCACTGAAATATATGTCAGTCAACAGGGGGATAATGAACGCTTTATCGACCGGTCAGTTAACGTAAAATAAACATAATTGAATTTACAGATATTGTATTTACTGGGACTAATGATTTATTTTTCTTTGATAATATCTGGAAAACCCAATTTCCATCGTTATCAGTGATTATATTCAAGTGGCTTGGATGTATGGCAAACTCAGCCGTGTTGAACCAGATCCGTCATGACACCAAACGGTGCCGGTTCCCGTGGAATTTAGGTGCGTATGTGGCATTTTAAGTAAATAAAATATATACCTATATGGTGTTAAAAAAATCACGAATACGTCAACGCACGATTGACCGTAATGCATGCGTGCCGCCATATTGTTGGGCATACGATCGTCCTGAAAGAGACACGGGTAACACTCGGAGCAAATCGTATATTTGTAGCTCACGTGAAACGTTATAACATTGTTATCCAAAACGCTTGAAAACCACGAGATGGTGACAGTGACCTAATGGTTCTTAATATGAGAGTTTATAATTGTGGATATCAGTCACGGAAGGCTTAGTTGACATGGGGATGTAAAGGTCATTGCACGGGTGACCCGGGGCTTGAACTTCCGCTACACGGCTTCAAAGGTCAGCTGGTATTCAGCGATCAACCGGGCAGGCAAAAGAATTCACGACGTATGTGTAGTGGATCAAGCTTGAATGTGACGCAACTTTACATGCATAAACGGATATGAAACCGCGAGTTTTTCATTATGGAAAGCATACCCATATAGTTAAACGGAAAGAAAATGTACATCAAAGAGCGGCAGATTGGCATATGCGTCAAATTGACTCATGATATAATAGTAACGCAGATTAGGAAGTGTCACTTGAATGGCGACTTGTCAGAACGGGTAGGTCTTGAACTGGGCAAATTTAAAATTTGCATTTAATGTTAATAAAATGAAAATTTCGTCAGTTCAAAAAATATAAAGCATAAGAGATGGTTAAAAGTGTAAATTATTGGGGAAAGACGTTTCACAAAGCACTGGTTAAAGGTATTGCCGATTATCGCTCAACTGACGTCGTTCCATGTACCGGTGAAGCTGACAGAAACGGGATAAGTACGTATTACAAGTCGCACCCCGACTTTGCTAGAAAATTCTAGTTTTTAGAATTCGATTTCTTAGTACAAGTCGCGACTTCTGCAACGACTTTTACGGTAGCTAATAATTTTATGCTTGAGTTGATCAGTATTGATCAATATAGACCCTGATGTGGAAACATGATCATATTTAGTTTGTACATCTTTCTCCATGCAAGGAACTGCATCAGCTCTGAATTCTGGTGCAGGATTTTTGCATTGTAATACAGCTGGAAGTTAAGGTAAGAAACAAATGGTCAATCAAACTTTTGGAGGTGACTGCTGGACTGAATAGATTGAACAATATAGTATTGGTAGAAATAAGCACGATAAGAATGGGGTCTAATGATGATCATGACAATATTAAATACTGTACACATACAAACATATATGTGACTTTTATATTTTAAAATTTCAGACCCTGGGTATTGATATATCTCAGGAGCAGATTAATGAGATGGAAGCGAATGTAGAGAACATAGATTTTGACAGAGCTGCGCAGGAGGAGAAGAAGCGTAGGCATGACGTCATGGCACACGTCCACACCTTCGCTGCTGTCTGTCCAAAAGCCGCCCCCATCATCCACCTGGGAGCCACCTCGGCATATGTTGGTGATAATACTGTAAGTTAAAGTTTTGTTTTTTTCCTCCATGTGAGAATTAATCTGTCAACAGAGAGACTTTTGTGGCAATGGGACGTGTTGGCTGATTTTAGAGCGAAGTAACACTTTTTATGGACCACACCCAAAATATCAAATTATATTTAGATTAGGGTTCCACCTACAGGCAGATGCCTCTTATTAACCAGGTTTTCCATTATCTGTCAAGCTCTGCCATGCACATCTCACTTTTGAGCAATTGAAATGAAGATCGGTCCCTTTGAGAGAACCCATGTGTTCTGGTCAGTATTAGAATCATTAGAAATCCAATATGGCCACCAGGCTGCATTTTAATTGGAATTTTGCTATAACAGGACCTTAATTACCTGCTCATGAGGTCCTGTATATGATCCAAATAATTTCTAATTTTAAATTCTTTTCAGTGATGGCATGTTGGGATATAGCTCAGGAGGTTAAGGGGCTGTTTAAAGTTTAGGGTGTCTGTACAAGGTCCATGGTTCATATTTAGCTGTCAGTATAAGGCTAATTACGGGCATTATTCATGAGTTATTCATCTAGTTCCTGTAAATGACTATTAATAATAACCAGGAAGCGTTTTAAGACTAGATCTTTGATTCTCAGCTGTTCTGTTGGTGTATATTTGGTATATATATACAGTAAGAACATGATAACTTCACTGCTAGTGAATATTTTAATAAATGAAAATTCTGAATGTTAAAGTTAACTGATTTTGACATCCACATCTTGATCAGTGTCTGAAATCATATATGTTCCTGTGTTACTTCTCACATCTGCTGAAGTTGTAGATGATTAATTGTGAGGGAACTTTGAATCAATTCAGTTAATTGAATATTTATCTCCTATTTGGTTCTTGACTGAATTATTACTATAGTTGTAAATTTCAGACTGTCTTTGAAAAAAAAAAAAATTTTTTACCACAGTGGATGTTAGTTATTTATTGCTAGTAGAGAAAGAGAGTAGCTAATCCTGTATTTATCACCGCCAGTTTTGTTTCTGTGCGAGTAGAACGGTTTTCTGGTGAGTGTTTACACTAAATATGGAGCATATGCACAATAAATAATCTTGACATCACAGCGTGCTTTATCAAATTTGATTGCTCACTGAGGGTTTAAGGATAGTAAATACAAAAAAGTAATTAAAGAAAAAAACATTCAATATGGGGAAGCAAACCCTGCATGGAAGATAGAGTGTTCTCGTGAGCTGGTGCCTTGTTTTTTAAATGTGTGTTATTCCTGGGAAAGTTTTCCAAGATTATTTTGAAAAAAAGCACCCTGGACATCATGGTATTGCTGTACTTGACGATAAACATAATGAACAATAACTATGCCAATGCTGTATGTTGGGTTTACTGACACCTTTCAGGGAAACAGCACGTGGAGTGACGTCATTGTCCTCTGTGACATCATGACTCGCATTCCAAAGATAGCCATATAGTCACATGCTACATCCTAGTGTAAACACGTTATAAAACTAGATAAAAACTCATTATGGGGTTATTAGTAATTACACTAGGATTTATACCAAAATGGAATTTCTTGGACATTTTCACAATACCAACCTATGATAAATTTTAATAACATCTGTGGTACCGTCTCCAGATATCATGCATACACACACAGAATAAAGTGAAAACAATAACATTAATAATCAAAGCAAATTGATTTGGATACTTTGAATCAAATAAAGTTTTAATGAGGGGTCACAATTCAATTCATTGATTAATTGATGCATGGTTACACCCCTATAAATTAGGATATAACAATCAGCCATACAAAGAAAGGTTTGCAATACCTATAACAGAGGCTCCTCTCTAATGTAAAAGTAATTATCTACTAAAGTTGGGATTTCCTGGAAAATTAGATTTAATATTAAATCCTTCAGACAGTGAGGGTTGTCAGTATTCCCAAAATTAAAGACAACTTCCTCTTTATTCATTGATTTAATGTTAGATGTATTTTTAGATCCTGTAACTATACTTTTATCTGATCAATATATGTCTTGGGATTCTCTGAAACCAAATTGGATTTTCAAAGAGTTGTTAATAAGACCTTGATAATATCAACCTACTTGACTATGATACACATGGTGAACCTGGTTCAACTATGCTTTAGTTTATGAGACTTTTCCATTTGCACAAAACTACTACATGGCTTATCTTGAGTTGACTGCATAGTTCATGTGCCTCAAGCTGAGGTTGCTAATGGCTTTTCTGTTTGCTAAGATCTACAAGTATGCCCTGGAAAAAGTCATTAGTTCATGGGATCAGTAGCTCCTTTCTACAAAATCAACATTTATTTTACTGCAGTCTGTATGATTAATTGCAGTGATTGTAGAATGTTATCAGAAATGACTTAGTTTATTTCTAATTAATAGCCCAGTCCCTTAATTAATATTAATGAGCACATTGAACAAGGAGTCGATTATTTTATGTTTTATATTGTTTCAATCAATACAGAAAAAGTGTTTAAAGAGACAGAGATATTGACGCAAAAACATTTTGATTGTACATGGAAAAAAGTAAAATGCAGCCACAAAAAGGTTTTAGTAACCTAGCCAGGAATACACTAGAAATGGCTACTGGTCTGAGGTCTAACATAATAATAAATAGTGTTCACATAGACAAAAACAGTATTACAGATGATACTGTCTAGCATACTTATTGCCAAGCATTAACGCCCCCCCCCCCCCCCCCGCCCCCCATGATTTCTGGATCTCTCTTTGTAAGAGCATATATCTCATCCTTGTAATACATTTCATATGCCATTGCTGTGGCCATATATGTATGTATGTGGTAAAAATCAAGAAAATTCTGTAAGTGAAACTGAATTTAGTACTCTCCAAAAAAAATGCCATTCATTTATATTTGGTACTAGAGACTCTCCTGTTAGGTACTGCATATATATATATACAGTAGAGCGCCGTATTTCCAAATGCCGAATTTCCGAAAATTCATTTTTCCGAAATTTAAAATGGGGAACCGAAAAATTTATTCATTTTTCTTAAACATTTTTCAAGCATTGTAACACCTCAAATGAATTTTTGTTATTAGAGTCACAAAGGCCTGCAGTCAGGTGGTCAAGGCGAGTGGTGACCCTAGAAAGCAGCTGAGCAGTTTACCCAAGAGCACTTGTGTATTATCAACCATTTCTAGTTTGTACTCAAGCAAGCAAAGTTTGTCGGCTTGGGCTGGGATGTCGGGCCAAAGAACTGAGCAGTTTAGTTTTTTTAGCTCAGCTGACTATAAGTCATCTGAGCTATAGTAGTGGTCCATTGTCCGTCGTCCGTCCGTCTGTCCGTCCGTCCGTCCGTCTGTAGATGTGGCACGTTTTGAAACCGTAAGACCTAGGAATCCAAAATTCAGCATAAAGTTAGATGTCCTCAAGATCTCCTACCAAGCCGAAAACTGGGTCTATGCGACTTCATTCCTTTGAGAAATTAAGGAAAAACCTCAATTTTTTATTAAAAACCTATTTTCACACTTCAGGACTGCCTAATATCAAAACCACTCATCTGTTTTTCCTCATATTTCCTACAAATAATCCTCTATATAATTCCTATGTACATGCCAGAAATTAGGTCTGTATTATATAATTTAAAAAGGTTATGGGCCCAAACATAATGCATTTTGTAAATAATCAGGAAAGAAATTTTATCACTTAACACAAAACTTGTTAAAGCTAAGCACTTTTTTTCTAGTATTATTACTTTTATTAATCAAAATTAAATTGTATAACCAAAATTAGAACAAAATCTTTTAAAATTTTTAAAATATTAGCAAAAATAAAAAATTGGTACCTTAAATTTTGCCCAACTTTGACCATGGCACATTTTTTTTCTTGTAACTGCTGTGGATTTAATTTTCAAAGCATGTTTTTGTTAGCATTTCAACTGTTAACACCAAAAATTTGAAACCAGTTGATCAAAAACTGTAGATTTTATTCAAGTTTTCAAGCACCATGTCACATATTGCTAGTGTTATGCAGTTTGCTAGAGCTCAGCTCCCCAGCTTCAGCTCTAAGTTCCTTAAATTTGGCATACAGTTAGATGTCTCCAAAATCCCCTAACTTGCCAAGAATTTGGTCACTAGGACTTAATACCTACGAGATATTAATGAAAAACTTAATTTTTCCATTAAAAACCCATTGTTACACTTAAGACTGCCTAATATCAAAACCACTGATCTGACTTTAATCATAAATAATATACATATTTTTCATTTTTCTATGCACATGCCAGAATGATGTCAGTATTGCGTAATTGTTTTAAGTTATGGGCCCAAACATAATGCACTTTGTAAAAAATCAAGAAATATATTTACTCCCTTAACAAGGGCATTGCTGAAGCTAGAGATTTTTTTGTCAGGGATGTAACATTATTTAATCAAGATTCAATTGAATACCCAAAATAAGTTCTGAATTTTTCAAATTTTATAAGTTATTAGTATAAATATAAAATTAGTACCTTAAATTTTGCCCAACTGTGACCATGGCAAGTTTGTTTTCCGAGAGCACTGTTGATATAATTTTCATATCATGCACACATAAGGATTTCAGCTGTTTAGTTTAGAAAGCTGAAAGAAATTGGCCAAAAATTGTAGCTTTTATTAATGTTTTTTATGAGACCCTGTCAGACTTTGGCTCTCTCCAGCCCCTCTTGAGTCACCTGTATGTTGACCTTGTTGACCTTTCATCAAATTATGCACGCTTGAGGCGAGAATCCAGGCAGCTTATGGCCAGCCACAGTTGATCCAGGTGTCCAACCCAACTCATCTAGTAGTTTTAACGAACAACATAACAATAAACAATAAATTAATAAATTTTTATTGGTTTTTAATAACAAATTAAAGAAAAATAGAAAAGGAATTTGTAAGTTTATAATAACAGGAAATTAACTTGCAGTTACTGATGATATAAGAATCTTGTATCGATGGGTAGAATGTCACATATTCCAAATAACACCATGCAGTCACCTATGGCATTTTTCAGTTCAATTTTAATAATAAAGAAGTAAATCATATTATTCATTACTAATCATTAGGGATCATATGAAGGAAATTAATGATAGACAAAGATGCAGTTGATAATATTAATCTAGATTCCTACTGTGTCAAGTGTGTACATTGATGTGAAATTAGTCCAAAATGATTTTTTTACAGTTATTTTTTAATATAAATAAAAGCCATAAAACCAGGTACTTATGATCATTATTTAAATGTGTGAATTTTGTATATTCTGGATTCTCAACATCATTGTTTGGTGAAAACTGAATAAATACCAGACATGGTGCGAATACTTTGTGATTGTATTTAAATACAAATATGATTATGTACTCCATTATAAAATTTTTTGGCATAAAGAATGGGAATTCAGGTAAAAATGAAAGTATATGAATACTCGTGCAAATACTTTCAAAATGTATTCGTGAATGCATTCATGAATATATTCTTTAATATTATTTTAATAATCTTATCAGTTATATTTCATTTTAAAAAATCATGATTCTCTTATTATTTTTAATAAAAATTATATTTGGGACAATATTTGTAATTATTTTTAATAGATAGTTAAACTCTTATATTATATGTTCTGCTTATAAGTAATATGGCCAAGTCAAAATCTGTGTGACAATAGTACTCCCATTTGTTAATAAAATAAATGAAATCAATCCTCCTCCCTGTCTCCAAAGGTACTATCAAAATCATACATAAGCTAAACAACAACAACTCATAATACAGCTTATATTTATTACCACACAAAACCAGCATGTGCCTCATTTCTAAATAATATTATTTTATCATATATAACAGCTGAGCGTCGTGACCCATAGGTCCCTTGTTTTATTATTTGGTGTATGTTTTTCCAGGATCTGATAGTGATGCGAGATGCTTTTGACATCATACTACCAAAGGTAGGTCTACATATTCATAGATTATAATACATGCCATAAAACCAGGCAGTGTGTAATGCTCTTTCTTTGACTGACTGCCAGACCTAACTTATATGCCCATTATGATAAAATTATAGTAATGAATCAAATTATAAATATTTTGACTCAAAATTTAACACTTATAAAGCTAAATCCATGTAAAAGAGATGTAAGAGATACATTACATAGTTTAACTATGAAATTGAGATCATTAGTTGATATGCAGTATAAAAATGCATCCATCAGAGCATTTAAGGTCTCCTTTTCTGTATCACAGTCATTCACAACATTGTTTCATTAACCAGTTTTAGTCCATTCCTCTTGACATCATTTCAATCATTACAATATCAGTTACTGTCACTTTGTGCTCTGTTTCCATTGCTAACTACTATCAATAATTATTCTTCTGTAATAGACTTGACCTGGCAAATCTAATCCCTCTGATACATAATGATCGGTGTATTTTTGTACATTCTTGTATCAATAAAATCATTAAAAAAAAGGTCTCTCAGGTAGGAGTTGAGGCCTGTAGTGTTAACAATTGTAAAAACTGGTGTTATTGAGACAGCCTCTCTGACATAATGCTGTCTGTCCTATTGATTTCTCATGTTTCATTTTCAGATTGCCCGCTGTGTCCAGCGTCTGGCTGTGTTTGCTGATGAGCACAAATCCCTACCCACATTAGGCCTGACACATTTACAGTAAGATCACATTCTTTCCCATCAATATGACCTTTATCTATGAAGAGTCTTGTACATACAGTAATCTAAGTAATAAATGCCTCGGGCGCTCTCAATATTGAGTTTTAACAAATATATTTTGTTCTAGGTTAGGATATGACCTTTTTGAGGATTCTGGGGAAATCTTTAGGTTCTAATTAAGGGAAAATTTCCTTTCACTAGCCAATATTTATGAGCTTGGGATACCCTAACGTATATCAGGATAACAAAATCATCAAGAGAGGATGAAAAATAACAGCGACTGCCATAGGTTTTTAGGTGAGAATGGCTCATTCCTTCTGTTTTCTCAAGGAGAGCCCTCAAAATTCCAGGGGGGGGGGGGGCTCATTACATCTAATACAGTATATGTAATTCCTGCATATGTTCCACAATCAGACCTATTTTTGTTCAGTGGTTTAAGGACAGTTTTCCTTCACAGTATTTTACTGGGACTACAGTCTTAGGGAAAACATAAATTTGTCCAAGGAACAATGAAGGAAAAAAAAGACTTGCTCCTGAGACCAGAATTCCTGAGGGAAATAATTATACCTCCATCAGGTGGCAGGAGGTATTATACTTTACCCTCAAATTGTCTGTCAGCAAATTTACACAAGAAAGTTGTGAAAAGATTTTGTTGAAATTTTGTGGAAGGTCTGGAAAACACAGTCTATTAAATTTTGGAGGTAACCTGGATCACAATAATTTCATAAAGACATTTTTCAAAGGAGTATTTCCCATTGAAACGGCTGTTTTATAACAGTAGAATTAATGATTGGTATTAGCATGTGACTTTGTACTGGAGGTGACCTGGGTTGATGTTGTTAAACCATGACAGGTGTGTAGACCTATACATGGCAAATTTTCATGAGAATCAACAGGGGTTTTGGTGTCTCTGACATCATGTTCTTAAATGCAGTACTGTAGAGCAATGTCCCCATAAATGGCCCTAAGGCCAAGTGCCCCATAACACACACTGGTCAATTCTTTCCTCATCAGATGTTCCCTGGTTCGATAATCTGTAGTTAAATGTCCTTGATCCTGTGTAAATGTGTCTGACTATGATATAACTTGTACCAAATTGTTAACACACAGGACTTGATACATGGTGCATATCTCATATGCATTTGTTATCATTTTCTGATCTATGATATCAAACACTGTTAGGCATGCAGGGGTGGAGTGGGCTATCACTGATCAGGCACCAGGAAGTTTCCCTGTAGGCTGATAGCATAAGCAAAAACTTTAATTCTGTGAGCCCAAGGTATAAACAAAATATATCAGTTGGCCAATGGTATTAAATTTGGGCCAATTCCACTCAAATTTACAAATTTTCTGTTTCTCAACCCAGTCAGCCACTGCCATTTGGTGTGAATAAGCTTGACAGTTCCAACAAAAAATTAAAAAAAAAAATTATTGACCTTTTATTGACAAAAAGATAACCTGCATTCATACTTTTAATTTTTGGATATTATAAATGAGCAAACATTGGTAAAGAAAAAAGGATGTAATGAATTATTTAAATATTTTAAAAATTCTTTTCATATACCTACATAGCTTGTCATGGGACTGACGTTGAATTGCATTAAAGTCATAGAAACTTGTTGCACAGAGTAGAGAGCAAGAAGTCTCCAATGAGATACTAACAGAAAAACACGTCAGATAACTGCAAATGTTAAAAATATATTAATTATGTTCACAAATGATTTATGGATGTTTATTTCAACAGTTTTAGATACAAAAATGCTGTTCACTTGACTTAATTCTTCCTAAACTCATTGTATTATTATCCATTTTGTTGACTGACAGTTATAAACCATCTTGCAGCCTTCTGACCATGCATGCATATAATTAAGCAATACGGTCTTTTCACACAAGCCAGCATGCACATAACTCATCCTCCACTTCAGCCTAATTAATAGTGCATGTTTTTCTTAAATATGTTTAATTTTCATCATGGATAGTTTTCAGTGAACTGCTTGGTGGGCCTTAACAGTGTTATAATCAGTGAGATCACTTTATTCACAATAAACGGCAGTGAACTGACCTTTCTTTATTATCTCATACACTCCAGCATTTTTGGAAACACGTGCATTTGTTGTCAGCATATCCATTCAAATAGGGCAGCTTGTTGTGAGACCTGGGCCAATAGGAAAACTGCTTGCTGAGATAATGGCGAACAGAAGGATAGGGGTCTGGGAAGCCCATTTTTGGGTTGTAAAATTAGACTATAAAGAGTTTCAGATACAGTGTCAAGTATTATTCCCTACACAAACTTTTAAAAAAATGTCCACGAAAGGAAAATGATTTATCATTTACACCCTTTTGACACTTTTTTATTAGGTCGCACAAAAATAATTTTGCAGTACACATATTGCACCTCGTAACATGAATGCTTTTTCTAAGACTGAAGTAGCCTAGTCACTTCAGTCTTGATCGAGACTACTACATACAAAGTAGTATGTTATGTAAAAATTAGATAAATGTTGTTTTCTTTAAAAAAAATCAGTTTAACCTGACTGGTTGACATTTGCCATCCTATATCTATATATGCTTTAAATATATAGCAGCATATAATACATGCTGTAATATATGCGCCAGCTCAGTTGATAAAATGTTGCTGAGGGACACACCGGCACAACTTACCAGTATTTACTGTTGTTGTCTCTCTCCCAAACAGTAACTAAGTATCAGAAAGAAACCATCAATCATTCATTACAAATAATTGAACTGCTTGGAGCTTGGTTTTAACTTATAGGAAACCTGCTGCAAAGTTAGCAAAAGCCTGTACATAGGTGTTAAGCTAATCCATAGAATTAGGCATTATTTGGATTAGCATGGTGTTGAACGCCTGATCTGTGCTTTTGTCACCCCCACATAAGAAAGGAATAATGGAGTTCTTCACTTCAGTACATAATGTATACACTGTGTCACTGTGGTTGGCTTCCAGAGCCCACAGTAACAAGGCTATTGACAATCTGTCCTAAGTGTTGCCAGAGTTTATTGACACTTTGGATTACATTAACCTTTTGTGAATAGACATTAATTTGATTTATTTGAGCAGTATAGATCTTGTACTTTCTTATACAGTCAGGATACCACCACTGAAATGAATACCTGGGCTTAATGCTGGGATGGCTGGTTTGTGAGTGGTCAAAAGGTGAACCTGTTTAAAAATAATCAAATATGATATGTTGATATGATCAATTGATCATAATTTCTGGTATTTTAATTATAAGGATAATTATAAGGATGCAAGCTATTATCTGGTCTGCATAAAGACACTCAATTGACAAATGTTTGATGGAAGAATTTTTATAATAAAAAAAAATAATATAGTCAAATTTTATATTAGATTATGGTTAAATATCATTTATGTTGTGACATTAGTAAAATTATAATTATTGTTAGAATTTGTCATTTGTTCATCCTGGAAAGATATTTACAGACCCATACAGTGGCGCATTAATTTTAAGACAGACGCCCAAAAGACAGGTGCCCAGAATGTAAATGAGAAGGAAGAGAATTACCCTCATTTGCAGTTTAACAGATTACTGCCAGAGAGCACTTTCTTAAAAGTGTAAATACTGCAAAAGGATTCACTGCACATTTCATATTAATGGCAGTCACATGAAATACAATAGGCTAAAAATGTCACTAGGAACATAATATAAAATTTTTGTCTCACCCATCCCCCCCCCCCCCTAAATACAATGATACCACAAATCTATGCAACAAAAATGTTTGTACAGTACCCCTCAATGCACTTGTAATATGATAGTTGGAACTAACAAAATCATTAACATGTTAAAAGTATAGCCATCTACAGATGATAATGCAGCTAGAAGTGTACAGTAGAACCTTGTCTAATGACCACCTCTGTTAACAACCACCTCAAAATAATGACCACTTGTTCACAGTCCCATTTCTTTTCTTTCTCTATATAAGACCTGACATAGACAACATCTTGAAAATGTGACTACTGTATTTAGGTCCCACTCATGTTGGTAATTTCAAGATTTTAGTGAAATAAGTTTATTCATAGGCAGAGTAACAATGCATCGAATAATCAGTGCAGTGAATTGAAGCCAGTCATTAATCGAAAATCATATTGGGCATGAAAAAATCTATTAATTTCAATTATTGCATTTTCATTCATTTTCTTACCATTCAGTCTTATTTCTTACCTAGGAACAGGTAAACAGCATACATGATGAAGTAGCACTTTTATTTAACAAAGAGGGTCTTCTTATATCTTTCAATAGATGTTAGCATAAGAATGGATGAGAAGATTTAAATATTACTTGGTCTGCATAAATTCTCAGGTATATAATAACCTTAATCTTATAGCATCATATGGGAGGAAAACTTGTAGATATACATCTCTGACTGAATATTTCAAAGTTATACAATAATCGAATCGAGAATCAAATTGAAAGGCAATAATTGATAATCAAATTGAATCAAAGACCCCTAAGCAATTCACAGGCCTCATTCATACATGAACAAGATTTCAAAACAATGACAAGTTTTCTTTCATATAAAAATAATGGGCAGTTTTCTTGTGGGCAAATGTCTTGTTGGAAATGTTAGTGTCCTGGTGTGATGCTTGCAATTTTAAAATAAATTTTCCTTTCAGACCAGCCCAGCTGACGACTGTGGGTAAACGGGCAGCCATGTGGATACAAGATCTCTTAATGGACCTGAGAAACGTCCAGAGAGCGAGAGACGACATCCGATTCCGAGGGGTCAAAGGAACCACAGGGACCCAGGCCAGCTTCTTGGAGCTGCTTAACAACCATGAAAAGGTATGTCGAAGCAGGGGTCCAGAAAATCTCATAATTTTGATTGACCAAATTTTACATATTTATATTGTTTCAAGCAATGAATCCCCCCCACACACACCACCCCCAACCTAAAAAAAAGACCATTTATTTTTGAGGTGTGGCCTTTCTGGCAGGTGCTAAATCTCTCAATGACTTTATGTGGGAAGAAAAAGACTGGCTGATAAAAAAAAATAATTAATAATTAAGTAATTTTGTACATATATAAAATATTAAACAAGTATAAAACAGGTGGAAAAGACTGTGGTCAGCTTTTTGTTGGAAAGGGTTTCAAATTCATTATATTTGCTAATCTCAAAAACAAAAACCAAAGATGCCACATATGCACAGCTGAATAGTGATTTATTATATAGCCTCGGTGGCATCTCGCATATACAGTGAAACCTGTGTAATAAAACCACCTGTCTGACCACCCAAAAAGGGTCTTTATTCACAGGTGGTCTTACTAGACAGGTCAGGTATAACCAATGTGAGTGCATTAGGTTCATTCAAGGGTGGTCTTAAAAGGCAGGTGGTCTGATTGGACAGGTGGTCTTTGAGAAAGGTTCCACTGTATTGTGCTGGTAGCAACAATTTTAGCATATGCACTGAAACCTCGTTGTGTCGAAGTCAAAGGGACCCTCAGAAAACTTAGACACATCTGAGGTTCGACACAAGCAGGTTTTATTTGGTAAAAGTTTAACTAGAGTTATCTGGAATATCGAGTCTGTAACTTCGACATAAGCGGGGTATTCGACTTAAGCAAGTTCGACATAACGAGGTTTCACTGTATTTTATGTTACTCGCAATCCAGAGGTAGATAATTTAAATAATATCAATACTTTTATCTGCCACTATTGTATAAAGAATTCCCACAGGTCTGTTTGATGTTCCCTAAACTCCTTGTACTTTTGTTAAGATTTTTGCGTGCATGTTAAATTATTTACATAATCATGGTTATGCACATTTTGTATGCTACCGTATGGTAAATTGTTAAAATGAAACCCTGGTAAACACTGAAGAAGTGAAAGTTGTGAATATTTTACCTCACAAATACAAACCAAACCACAGATTTGCTTGTAAGGAGACCAGCACTGCAGTAATAAAGAGCCCTCTGTTGAGCACTTGATATGATTAATTATGATCAAATCAAAGAAACACAGTTTTTTGCATACACTGGCAGAATTCTTCCATGCAATTTGGTAATCAGCTTTGCCAATCTAGTTTTATATCAAATTTATTATTAGCAAGAGGTGAGCTTAACATGGTGTCATGGAAGGGCAATTTTTCAAAGGCCTGAAAAACATTTTTTTTACAAATGTTCATTGGTGATTAAATTTCCTGATATTGTTTTTCCACAAAGTCTATGAAATTCCAAACCCAAGATTTAATCATTGATTTGCTGTGAAAAGTTTATTCTTTTATACCTTTTCACTAAATCCTGAATGCATGCAAGCAGTATAGACTTGGTTCACTGAGAAAGGAATCTTATGTTTTAATCATTGCCTGTTTCTATTGTGAAGAACTGGTCATGGTGACTATTTATGTGTTTATTTGTATTGTAGGTTGAAGTCCTAGACAAAATGGTGACAGAGATGGCAGGCTTCAAACAGTAAGTATTATTTCTTATAATTTGTAATATATACTTTGAGAGCACTCTTTTCTGCCAGGCAGTTTTACCATTTGACAAAGTGAAAAAAGGAACTAGTCCAACAATATAGTGCTGCTGAAAGTCATCATTGATCAGTAAAATATACTGCACTGTGTGAATATAAGCTTTGTAGCTCAGCTGACTGAAAGTAATCTGAGATAAAGTGATCACTCCTTGTTAGTCATCCATCTGTCTGTCTGTCTTTCCATTTACAAGGCACAAGTCATAAATGCTGGACCTAGAATCTTCAAACTTAACATCCTGGGATCAATAGATGAAAAAGGCAGACACAGACCATTTAATTTTAGAGTTCAGAAGTTCACATTATCTCAGGTAACTAAGAGCCATTGCTATAACATCTCAATAAATCTTTCTCCTTTTCCAGAGCATTTACAATCTGTGGACAAACCTACACCAGAAAGGTCGATATTGACTCCCTTGCATCCCTGGCCAGTCTTGGAGCAAGTGTTCACAAGGTAAGTTAGGTTTATCATATGAGCATATAAATGAACCTGTAACATAAAGCTCAGCAAATTTTCATCTTTCTTCTGTCCATTGGAGTGGCAGAAATCTTAACCTATAGTTATAGAAAATTCAAACCTGACATCAAGGCAAGTTGATGTTAGATTATCCTTGATATCCTAAATTAGGTCATGGTGATCTTTATTCTGTCTGCTTTATGATGAAAACACAATTTTCAACACCTTAAAAGCCAGAGTCCATGTTTTTGAGCCTGTTGGAAAACTTTTTTTTCAATTAGTTAATGAGACTGAACTGAAGTGCCTCATTTACATATTAGATCCCTGTCCGCATGGAAAGTTTGACAAAAATGGCCCTACCAGTTCCTTAAAAATGTTATTGACATTTGCAAAATTTCACAACAGTTGTCCTTTAAATCCATACAAGAACTCCACATTCTCAATAATTGAAGGCGACACATTAACTTTGCTTATTTAAATTATTGTTTGGTTTTTAGCTCAGCTGACAGTAAGTCATCTGAGCTATAGCGATAAATCTTTGTCCGTCGTCCGTCCGGCCATCCAGCCATAGGGCCGTCTGTCCGTTAACAAGGCACAAATTGTAACCCCTGGACCTGAAGTATCTGAACAACTAATCCAGAGACCACCATGCTTCTTTGCATGGATATTGACCATTAAGTGTTTTTATTAGTTTCTGCAGACTGGTGGAGCCACCTGTATTTTTTTTTAAGTTTATGCATTTTTTCTCTATTTTTGAGATATATTAATACAGACACAATCTCAGCCTGTTGGTTAATCTATTTGATGCTTCAGTTCAATGGTTATATACTACCATTCAGATGATAAAATTTCCTTTTGCAAATCTCTTCCCAGTCAGCTGAGCGTCATGACCCATGGGTCACTTGTTGAAAATAGAAAAGTATTCAAATAATTTAAAGAACCTATGCCTATGATTCTTTATTCAATCAGAAATATACAAGGGTTCAGTGTAAAGTCATCACAATGTACCAAATGAATATAATTACATCTTTGCATTAGTTCTCCAGTGGATAATCATTGTGCAGTTAATGAGAAATATTCATAGATTTCATATGAAGAAAATGCTCATAACAGATTAGACCCACTACTACTAATAGACTATCCAGGTAGCATTATGTAACTAACTAATGGCTTTGTACCGATATAAAGTTTTGGTTAAGCAAAATATGACATCTTGAATATCATGGCATAATCTACAGCTGTGGCCAAATAAGATTAGTAATAAGTTATTTTTGTTAAATTCATGAATGTGCCTTGGTATAGACCATTAAATCTGCTCTGTCACTACCTGCTCAAAATTCAGTAGATTATTGTTTATTATGTTCAAAAATTGTTACTCGCCTACTAAAATTACCTTTCTAATGTTTAAGCACCAGTACACATGCTGCCATCTGTTGTTGCAAAGTGAAGTTACAATCAGTTCCAAGATTAGCAAAACCAGTAACAATTATAATATCAAGATGTTCTGCATGGCTGTAACAATGCATTGAATAATCTGTGTGTTGAATCAAGGCCAGTCATTAATCAGTAATTCAGTTTTACTTACAGTTGTCTGTGAACTTTAAATATTGCATCATTTACAGTCATTTGCATACTTTTCATGTCTGTCTCATGCCTAAGGGCACATAAAAAGTAAACTTGGTGTAATAAAAAATGTTATGTTCAGCAATAGTCCTGTAAATCATGAGGGTGCTTATTTTCAGTTGATACTTTTTTCTTTGATCTGATTCTTGATATAATAATTACTTAAATTAAGTAAATTTCAGACTTTCTTTTAAACAAAAATAAATATTTTGCCACGGTAGATGTTAGTTCATTTTAGCAAATACAATAAAAATATAGCTTGCCTTCTGTTTGTTGCAGACATTTTTGTTTCTATGCAAGTGGAGTGTGAGCGTTTAACCAGTGTCTTGGGCACATACACTATAATTATAATAAACAGTCTCAACATCTCAGTGTGCTCCCTCAGATTTATCACCTAATGCACTGAGGGTTTTAAGGTGGTGCAATTTGCATGTGCGAAATAATAATCAAAATAAACTGATTACAATTTAACCAAGGGGTAGCAATTAAATGCATCAATTATTTGATGCATTGTATCACCCCAATTATTTGACAAAAAAGTCAAAAGATACATTACATTAGGTGTGTTAGTTCATTAATGGGTGAGAACATGTTAGTTGGTCAGCATAAATGTTTAGGTACATTCTAATGTTTGTATTTAATGAGCATCATCTGAGAAGAAATATTCAGTGTATATACCTCTCTGGCAGAATATAAGATTGTCTGTGATATAATTGCATTGAGAATCAGATTTCTAAAATTCAAATGATATTTATATGATTGAATTGAAGACCTTGCTATTCACAGGCCCATTGTTCTGAAATCTTAGATGTGCATATATATATACATTCCAGTGGGACTCGCAGTTCTATTGCATAAAGATATATAAGCCTGTATGGGTTAACAAAAAATATCTGAGTGTATTTTTGGTCTGAACTTAAATTTTTGGCCCAAAATATGTTTTGGACCCTTCCACTGGATGTTCTAGGGGTTGTATTAAGCAATGAAAATTTAGGATATTTAGATGCTCTGTTGTACAGTGTGAGCATAATTGTGAGGTAATAGAGCATGGAACCTTCAGATCCATATTTGAGATTTTAGAATTCCATTGTTGTGAGGAAAAAGGGTAATGTCTAATTACTGGGGGATGAATTCTGTAGATTGGTAAAATTAATAAAGTATTTATAGTTATAGCATGAAACATTGAGAAAACTTTTAAGAATGGTGCCTTTCCATACATACAGATTTTGTCTGTGTGCGATCTGCATGCAAATATCTCTTTTCTATATTTGCGGGTCCTGCATGCAGATGATCAATTACATGCTTTAATAATAATTTGATTTTGATGTTATTTTTTAATCAAGTATTCACTTTAGCATATGTGTATACATTTATACACAGGTAATGGTTCAGGGTGGAGGAGGACAAATATTGTATCGCATCAGTCTGGCTTTCATGGTGGCTAAATTCTACCACAGGTTGTTTTCCTGGAGTTGGTTCTAGGTTTAAAGTCCTTCATGTTGCCTTACAAGCTTGATTAGATCTTTCATCTTTTCAGGTGACAGCTTAATTGGCCCCTGTACACTTGTCACACAGTGGTTATTCACTGCAGTTGTTCCAGATCTCATTGGTTTTAACAACTGCTTTGTACAGCAAGATTCTCTGGGTTACACCACCAGGGCCCATACATACAAACATGTGTAGTCAAACCAATGAGAGCATGGTTTTGCATTGTGCATCCAACTCCCAAGTTTTAAATCTGTGATTCCTGTTCTCCTTGGTCCTGCGCCAGCCCTTGTGATGAGACCCTGAAAATCTTTCTATACAAAGCAGTGGTTAAAACGAAGGAGATCTGGAATTACTGAAGTGAATAACCCAAGTATAGGGCCCCTGCAAAAATCCACCACAGCTGGAGTTGCGAATTCAGCTTGTGAATCCAGCATGGAATTCCATAATATGGCACTACAATGGGGACAGGGGCAACAGAAATGATAAAAGAGTTATCCCAGATTGGGCCTAGATGTATGGAAAGGCACCCTCATGGGACAAAAGAATTAATTAATATTTTGCCATCGTGAGCTAAAGTTGCATGAAGTTTTTTCGCTAGGACAGTTTATAAAAATGAATCATAATTGTAAGATGCAACATATAGAAATAAAAAAAAAAATCATTAAGAAACAAAACAGTATACATAATGTTTAACACATTTATTCTAAGCAAACATGGTCAGGTTTGATTTTACTGTCATAAAATCACTTGTGCATATATTATATATTTATCATGAGATTAAGTAGTTTGATCAGAGCAACTTAGGTGAACATACAGATCCTAGTGGTAAATCCACGATCTATGCAGGGCTCGACATTAACTTTTGAAAGTACTTGCCAGGCAAGTTACATCTAGTTTCTACTTAGCCTACATGAAATTTTTCTTGCCCAACAAAATTAAAGTATGATGAAAAGCCACAAGATTGAATTGAATGATTTATCACATGATATAGACAATAACATGTTCAAATGTTTCTTTGTTAATAACATTTCTCTTCATTATAGATATATAGATTTCGTTTCTCATAGAAAAAAATGGCTAACCGAAGATTAGATTCAGGCCTTAGGGTAAAAGTTTAATGTTGACCCACTTGCCCAGTGGTGGCCTTTGGTTGCCCTACCACCATTTTTGGAACTGTTAACTGTTAATGGCGAGCCCTGCTTTGTAACACATGTGATGATAAGTGTAGTGTATATAAAATTGTGCACATTGACACCTGTCAATAACAGTCATCCTGAAAAAAAAACAGTTATTTTCTGTTACCACCCTCTGTAAAGCCCATTTTAACTTTCATTCTTATTAATAGTCACTTCTAAATCCATTTACCATTTGTGACTGTGACACTGTTTGTAAAAATAATGCCTCTTTAGGGTATAATTGTATATCATATTATATCCTGTATATATCTAATGTTTTGGGTGCCATTTGGAATTTAAATTCAGCATCAGATGCAAATGAATAAACTATAACTTTTCTGTAGATATAATATAAATTTATTCCACCACAACAAATTTGCCCCGGCTGGTCTGATGAGGAATACCTCTCTCATTTCAATATATATTAAATTGCAACAGATCACCAGCAATTCACAAACATACAAATAAATAGTGTAGTACAAGGAATAAATTAAATCTTACAATACAGGTGTTAGTGTTTGACATTTAGCAACAAAGAAATGGAAAGACATATGCGTTTGAGATCAGAAGCGTTCATGACCACAAATAACTAGTATCCCCTTGTACACCAGGTTGAGGATAGAGGCATGAAACTTTTCATATTTATGACACTTTCCAATGCTTTGTAAGACACTGCTTCTTCACACAGGTAATATATTTGATACTTGAACCCTTGTGAATCTTGTACATTGTACCTTTTGTACTGTACTGTAAGGGAAATGGTAGTACATAATTAGTATATATTTTAGTTAGTACATTTTGTACTTGCGTCTCATTGAATAAGAAAGCTGAGATCCCATTTGCTGATTTATCTTTCCCCAAGATTTCCCGCCGACTTCAGATCGTATTTTGTTTAACATACTTTGTAGAGTTTGTTTCAGAGAATCGTCCCTCGTGTCAAACAGCACTGCAGACACACAGAAATGCACCCACAGGTCTTTAGGTATCTTTTTCATATGTGGAGACAATATGGAGCAAAGCTGTTTCAAAATTACCTCTTTTTCCACCCCAGGAGGAAACTCAGCTTGTAACAATACACAGCATTGAGTGAAAATTTGTTCTTTTTGTAAAGTGAGTATGACTTTGTCAGGCCACACTGTTCCAAGGGAGGTCAAGGCCAGCACAGCATGAATCATGATAGAAATGTCAAGGTTATCTTGTTCAACAAATTTGCTGAGTCTGTCGCAAAACTGGAGGAGATCCTCATTTTTAGGATCCACACTCTGAGCCATATTACCCAGCATCCAAAGAGCATTGTTGATGATTTCAAAGTTGTCTGAGGAGATGTCCAAGTGACTGTTTAAAACATCCAGCAACTTGTCAAGATGTGGAGAAACTTCATCAGGAAAGTTCCGACACAAATGACCGAGCAGGGCCAAGGCACTGCCAGCCACAGCTGACTTAAACGTTTTGCTCTGTAGAATCTTGAGTAACACTAAGACCAAATTATGCTTACTGATGTGAGGTTTGATGCTTTTACCTTGACCTTCACACATGTTGCTCAAGAGGTCAAGGCAAGCAACCATGTATTTAGTCACATGATCAGCCTCACCGTTCCCATAACCATTGCCACCCCCCACAACGTCATTGAAATATGGCACCACTCTGTCAAAGATGCGGTCATTGTAAGGAGAGAACAAATGTTTTGAGTACATTGCTACAACACACAATGGTTGACAAATGTTCAGGGTTTCTTCAACAGCGGAGGCATTGTCAAATTGCAGACTGTCCCAGTGTCCAAGCAGGGGACTGAGCAATGTTTCAACATCCTTGGGTTCCAGCAGCAACCCCATTCTCCCAAAGAAATGTCCAATGCACTCATAATAACTGTATCGCAGGTTTCCTTTAATTGATGAATTAACTTTTTCAAAAGCCGCAGTGAGCTTGGCTGCAAATGGAGCAATATCCCTTTCTGTCCAAGCCAGGATGGCTGCTAACAATCGTAGAGCCATGTCTTGTACCTCATGAGACTTGTCAGTCAGTAAAGAAATTGTACTTTTGATCATTCTCGCTGTAGGGTCTTTCTTGAGCTTTATGTTGATAAATTGTTGCATTGTGAAACAGTTGATGGCCCGTACCAACGGTTCCTCATGCTTATACAGGTCCATCAAACGTGTGACTAGTTCTGGCAAAACACCTTCAATTTGCTTAGGTGTTCCCACAGCTTCCAGGAATGCCCCAAGGGCCAGCAATATAGCTTCTGTTTCCCTCCAGTTGCTACTCTTTAGCCACCTATCCATGTGGGGAAGAAACACGGATATACTCTCTGTAGGAAAAATGCGACAGATGTTTTCAAAGCCCATGGCTGCAAAGTTGCGATGATTTGATAACTGTTCTATACGCTCAGGCATATCATTTTCATCGGCACTTGCATTATTGCTTTTTATATATTCAATATGATCATCATGATACACCATATTTTGTAGCAAGGCAGGTATCAATTTACCTAGGTTTTTAAGCACAGGAGGTACCCAAGCATCTGTGAGATTACTGGGAATAGGAGGCAGGGGTAATCGTTGCCAGTAGGCACACGCAGCAGTAGCGATGGGATAAGATGTACTGGTAGTGCATTCTACCATGTATGGACCAAGCTTCTTATACTCAGGCATCAGATGCTCGACATATTTCACCTGGAGAGCGGTGATGATTTCACATAGTCCTGTGTGTAATTTTTCAAACACCTCATCAGCTTTGTTGGACTTCTTCAGGTCCAGTAAGCTCTTTGAGTTGAGAGATTTGGCCAAGTCTTTCAATTCATTTTTGTCAATATCACTTGCATTTTCTAACAACTGAGCAATCACCCTGGCTACCCCAGCTTGTATCTCAGGGTTTTCATGGTTCAGTTGATACGTTAGCTTAGGTAACAAGTCCCTAGGATATTTTGTGTCTTTAGATGCAGCCTTTGATGATAGTGTAAGTTCCTCTAAAGCATTGATAATGCTATTCTCATCATGAGAGTCGAGGGCATTATCAAGGTCCCTCCAACCTTGGGCCATCTTTATGATTCGTTGTGGTTGGGCCAATTTCAAAATCTGTAAAAGAAGAGGTAAAAAATTAAGTCAGATATACATACATGGCATCAAATGATTTGATTGAAGATGAAACCAAAATGAAAGGGAGTGATTTGCCGAGCAACATATATACCACAATGTCTCTCTTGTACAGTAAACTAAGCAAAGTGTGCAATTTTCTGTAAAGGCAAAACATGTGATATTAGTTCATCCACACATGCAATATAGGTAAACCAGCTGTCTTGATTTGTTTTCAAGAAACCTAGGATTTTCTCTGAGTGCTGCTTCATCTAATATGATGCTATTATATTTAATGTACTATCTAGACTAAATCCACCAATTTCAAACTGAAATATGATAATTTGATTGATGATACGACCAAAAGGAAAGGGATAGATATGCAGAGCAATATACTGTGGTTGGATTTTTATTTGTGAAGTTTAAAATTCGCAATATTACCTTTGGGCCCTGTCAGATTACTAAGAATTTGCCCACATATTATTCAATATTCAGTTTATATAATAATGGATAAATTTGTGTAGGCTTTTAATATGGTGAGATCATGAAAATGGAACAGTGAAAAAGTGAAAATTGTGGAATTTTAACCCCCAAATATGAAAGCAACCACAGTGTACCACAATGCCTCTCTTAAACAGTAAATCCATAAAAGTGTGCCATCTTCTGTAAAAATAAAATATGTGAGAATAGTTCACCCACACACAATATTGGTAAACTGGCTGTCTGGGTTGACTCTCTTAAAGCCTGGGATTTTCCCTAAGTCCTGCCTCATCTATTATGATGCTATTATACTTTATGTACTATCTAGACTTAATCTATCTACTTCAAACTGAAATACGGCCCCAAACTGTCAGGTTGAAGTCCATCTCTAGTGACTTTATCCCACCACAAGTGCCTGTGACAAGTTGACAAACCAAACATTGATATTCATTTATCAGTATGAGATTAAAAGTAGGTACTAGGATTAGCTACTGTTACTTAGCTTAGTGATATGTGATAACAATTTAAACCAAGTTGTAAGTTGTGTTTGCTGTTAATAATTTGAATGAAGGATATAATTCAGCACTAACAGCACTTGTTAACATGTGTGAAAAGTGCTCATAACCTTATTATTCAGCTGCAATTACTCACATTATCTCTCATCTCACTTTCTCTCTTTATAATATTTTACACAATATAGGATAATCTATCAGGATATTCATACAGCATGTTTCATTCAGAGGACACAGAAAAAAAACCTGGAAATCATAATGAAATGGCTTTCTTTGAGAGAATTTTTCATAAATTAAACAAATACAGACTCACTAAGTTTGAATGTATTTTGTAATATTTACAGAAACTTAAAGGTGTAATTCCTAAGCTCAGTCACACAAAAAATACTGTGATTTCTTAATGCAGGCTAACTGATTATAACAGTAAAATGTCAGAATATTCAAAAACATAGACACAGGCTGTTATACTTTCAACAGTATGATATATAGCATGTAAAGCTCATATAATAGATACACACTGACACTGACAGGTGTGAATATTATATCAGGATTTATTGGAAAACATGCCAGAAACAGAACACATGACATGCTGACGGGTCTGAATATTATGTCAAGGCTATATTGGAAAACATGCTGGAAACATAATACAGTGTGTTATCAATTGTGCCTTCACATATATTACCTGATGAACTGTGACCTGTTGTCACCAGTAACAAGCTAATCAGAACAATAATCTTTAGTCTAAAGGCATAAGGTCATCTACTCAGTGGAACTATACTTCTAAATTAATATCAAGCTTGTGTTTAAATACAGGTGCTAATATATATAGAATAATAATCACTGTAGATCCAAATCTTTTAAACCCTGGAAAAGGAAAATTTATATCACTAACAAATACATGGTATAAACTCCTATACTGACTTACCAGTGTAAATTAGGAAAAGGCACTGGGCTAGTTGATCACAGTCAGAAGGGTGCCATGGAAGTTAATTTGCTTTCCACCGACATGACTCATATATTCAGTTTGGGTTCTGTACAAACACAGTAAGTCCTCCTTACCGGCTTGCCATTGTTGACTGGTAGCCATGGCAATGACCCTGCATCATTGATCACTCAGTCTGACCCTGGGCAGGTCAGGTCACGCCTTCCTAGATGGGAGTGGGAGGGCACCACACTGTTTTCTGTCTTTACTATTTCTGCTTGATTAGGTTCTGTACAGGTCCAAACTAGTTTGGTTGTTAGATTAGAATGTACATTGTATGAGAGTTACTCGGGCACAAAGCAATTAACACCAGATCAGGTATGCGAGTGTACACATGGTTTATCTGTACACTGAACCACATGTGTATAATGTACATTAGTATTGGGGGGGGGGGGGGGGGGGTAGAGCTTGTCACTGTTGCCTCACATGTAATACATTCAGTCAGTGCCAGTGGTCCACAAACTGAAAAATAAAGAAAATGATGCTAGTTACTATATGAATACATAATCTCTGAGTAATTTACAGATCAATGTATAAGGGAAGACTCAAGGTTGGCAAAATAATCCAGAATTTTACACCTGTAAAGTGAAGAAATTCAGATGATTTTGTCTGCATATGTTAAAAAAAATTATATTAATAATAAAAGACACTGATTTTAAATTATCTTACTTATATTTATTTTTTATATTAATTCAAATTAAATATACAAGATCATTATTGTTTATGAACATTAAAATGTATAATGAAACCTTGCAAAATAATTATGTATGGAATAATTTATTCATTCACAACTCAGAACTTTTTATTAATATTTCGGTATATTTGTAACTTCCAAATGCCATTTTTTTTTTATGAAGTTGATGATTTAGTCTAACAGAACAGTATACCAAACAATATCCATTATTGCATTTACTCAAAATTGAAACAAGATAGATGTGACCATATCCATATCACACAGGTTAGAAGTGTGAGTTTTAGTACTGAAGAAATATAGCAAAATATGGAAATGTGTATTAGTACAGACACAGCATCCTATCAAGAACTAAAAAATTAAAATGATAAAAATCTCAATGTTTAGACCAAAATAGCGATTGTACAGCAGTCTTGTCACTAGTTGTCATGTGGTAATTAGGGGTAGCATCGCTATGAAAAACCTGTATATACAATCAATCAAAAAGTTGCTTTTAATCTGTATTAGCCCATAAATTAAAGTGCACAATACCTTAAATTTGGTAGATTGTTCTTTCTGATGGTATGAATCTTTGAAATAATTTGTGAACAGTAAGCTATTTAAAGCAACTTTTTATCAGACTAAAATAAACCACATGACAATATCTCAAGTGTTTTTTTTCTCCTCTTTCATGTCTCTGTCTACCTTAAAAATGAAATTTTAAGTCTCAATCAGTAAAA
This sequence comes from Sipunculus nudus, assembly GCA_026874595.1. Classification (NCBI taxonomy): domain Eukaryota; kingdom Metazoa; phylum Annelida; class Sipuncula; order Golfingiida; family Sipunculidae; genus Sipunculus; species Sipunculus nudus. The sequence continues at coordinate 49,477,209 of CM049307.1, read as the reverse complement.
ATTGTAAAATTTCATTTTTCAGCAAGAAAGAGTAGATACTCCGTAGAGAAAATAACACTTTTAAGACCTAAATTAAGGTTCTGCTACTGCTTTCTGTACGTCAAACCCTGCCATAACCTGGTGTTTGCAGCACCTACAGGTTTACTGAAGTATTGATTTTTTACAGCCTTTTTATGCCTTCTTCTGACAGCACCAGTGGTATAATAAATAACACAGCTTTACAGGGAATAAAATCCTGGCCACATTCTCATGGCAAATACTGATTAATTATTAATAGGTCACCCTGAATCTGCAGCTTCACGGCACTGTATTTGCTAGAAACACCTATATAAAAGTTAAATATACCTGTTACATAAAATGTAGTGTTTTTACCTTGAAATATTATGGTATTTGAGAATATTTCATTCTAAAAGTTTCAGTTTCTCCAGTACAAAGGTGGAAAAAAGCTTGCACCGGGCGCAAATAGTAGCACAGAACAAAAATGCAGCACTCATGCCACTAGCCATGACAAACACGACTCAGGACCCCCTACTGAGTCGTGACACAAGCCAAATTTAGAACCGCCCTGCAAGTCCACGCCACGCTTTATAACCGTATACCTCCGCATACAGTTAGCAGGCAGACCGCAGGCAGAAATCTCCGATACATGCAGAACAATAAACGAATATATTGGGTTATAATGGAATATTTCACACACGTGGTAGGTGTCGTTGGAGAGATAAGAAACTTATTAAAATGTCTAGTGGGTTTATTTAAAAGTGACACGATACTTGTAAGCAATGAGGCGTTGTCAAAAATGACGAAAATATTTGCATCCTCATTAACTCGATCCTCAGAGTTAGATGTCCAGGCACTCTGGCAAGCCAGTAATCTGGCCATAATGTCAGAGGGCCGATCTGGCGCTATCATGCCACCTGGTGGCAATCCCTACATACTTTGCTAAATCAGGATTTTACAAGCTTCAAATGAATGTTTCTCCTGTTTTGCATCTTTCATCTTTCATGCAGTTTTTTTTATGGTAAACAAGACACCTTGACTGTGTTTACTCACATTAGAAGAATCACAACAATTTATTCATCAGGTGAATTGAATATAGGAAGTCTATTTGCCAGGATTGTTTTCAACTTTTGCCAGGCCACTTTTGTGTTCAGCCAAAATGAACTGATAGAGACAATACACATGATAAAGCAAATATTTATGTACCTTTAATTCTTAGCAGCACCCCCTACTAAAAAGTCATTGCTTACTTAATATAGAAAAAGCAAACCCTTGGGCTTTTTCACCAGGCCCAAAAAAATTCCTTAACCGTTTGATTTTCAGGTCTTATTTTGTTTTGGAAATCAATACCACATCCACTATAAGAGAGAAGCAGAATTTCAAGCTCCTAAGAAATAAGAGGGCATTTCATACTTAGTCGATTCATATTTACCCACTGCTGTTCTGAGTCAAACAGGGTTACATACTTCAATTTTGTTTTATCTTGATTGACAGATATGCTCTGACTTGCGTTTATTGGCCAACATGAAGGAGATTGAAGAACCTTTCGAAAAAGACCAAATAGGTAAGGTTGAGTGCTAAATCAAATACCATATGGACAAATCTTGTTCACAGTTCTTCATACCTTTGATATTTTCAAATTATGATTGAATATTCTCTTAGCTTTTTTTCATGACCATATTTTATTGATAAATACATAGGTATAGCTAGATTTAAGATAATTGATGCTATTTTTAGCTCACCTGTGCGCTATAGCTACAGTATGGGATTTCTTTTCTTTCTATAACACTAATGTATTTCTCAGCAGTGACTGGTCAGATACTCCTGATATTTGGATATACATATATAACGGGCTAAGTGCACTAGAATCCAAAATTGGTGGTGCCCCATCCATTTTTGGCGATATTATATGCAATTTTGATATGAGGGCCCATAATTTGCACTCTTGAGTGTTGCAGCTTTTTACGCCATACAAACGGAACCATGTGCTTTGTTAATGGTGTTGTGTCCTGTATTTTATCATTCTATTGGATTCCACCAGGTTCCAGTGCTATGCCGTACAAACGTAACCCTATGCGTAGTGAACGGTGCTGCGCTCTGGCCCGTCACCTGATGACATTGATTCAGGATCCCCTGATGACTCACTCTGTGCAATGGATGGAACGTACCCTAGATGACAGTGCTAACAGGTTTGTTAACTAATGATCCCCGGCATTAGTTTTTATTACCTCTGTGCCATAATCTATGCTTATAAAAAGATTATTATAAATGCACTTGTTGCTATTACTTCAAATCAGTGTCAAGTATGATAATTATACAGCAGATGGAAATAATTTATAACACTTGTCAAAACGGCTGTCCCTAAACTCCAGTCTGAGTTATAAACTCAATGTCCTGTCCTCCAAGATGTGCTAATGTTATATAGAAGCTATATAAAATGATTGGTTAATAATCAGTTATCAGTCATTTTCTTTCTTTCAATAACTGGACATGATTTTACATCCAATTCTTACCACTAGTTACCATTATATCTTTATATACAGACCTGTGTTATAATTTTTAGGAGACTTAGCTTGTCTGAAGCCTTCCTGACAGCAGACGTCATGTTGTCTACCCTGCAGAATGTTTGTGAAGGCCTGGTTGTCTACCCTAAGGTAATGATTGAAAAAAAAAACATGTAAATTCTTCACAAAATGATCTCTTCACAAATGTACAGAAATTTGCAAGTGAATTCTATAAATCTTTGATATCAGTCTTTAATATTTCTCTAATATAAGTAATACTGTTACAGCATTGGAGAACATTCTGTACGTAAATTTGATGTAAAGCATTCACGATTATGCTGTGATAATGTTATTATATTTTGTACATATACATATGTGGTAAATTAAATACTGTGGTTGCCTTTTTTTGTTTGCAAAGGCTTCAAATTTGCTATATTCTTGAAAGGAAAATTGTCGCGCAAAATCAAACCGTCGTGAATAAGAACCCCCATCTACAAATATCTACATGATACTATATTAGATAAACATTTGATTTTAATGTAGCCTCCTTGGTATGTATCTTGTACCTTATCTTTGTGCCTTCCTGTGGCAAGGCTAACGATTGATATATCTATTATAAACAACATTGGATTTTATTGGCCGGTAGCCAACAAGAATTCCTTTCACTATTTCATTGGGGTCCTCTGAATTGTTAGGATAATTGAACCATTCTGTATACTTTATTGTATGGCAAGCTTGCGAACATGGAACCCCTGCAAACAGTAGCAAACGTGGAACCCTCGCAAAACAGTTAAAATGGAGAAATCACAAAAAACTAACCCCATGATTAAGAAGCCAACCACAGTACATTCTTATCAAGGCAAAGAATATGCACAAAAAACTAACCCCTTGATTAAGAAGCCAACCACAGTACATTCTTGTCAAGGCAAAGAATATGCACATGTCTTGTAAAGAGAAACAGCATGAACAATATGTTGAACAATAGGTGTCTTGCAGTCTTTTATATTTTCTGTATACAAACTTATTGCATGCTCATACCTCCATTTCAGGTTATCCAAAAAAGAATAAACCAGGAACTTCCATTTATGGCCACAGAGAATATCATTATGGCCATGGTCAAGGCAGGAGGCAATAGACAGGTGTGCACTTTATCTCTATACTAGCATATAGGTGTATGTCCAACTGAGATGGTTACTTGCACTACATGAAATAAGGGTGTGAAGTGTAGACCAGATAAGAGGTGTGCTTCCATTAGACCTGTGAATTGCAAAGGGGTCTTTGATTCAATTTGATTATCAATTTTTGCCTTTTGATTTGATTCTTGATTTGATCATATCTGTACCTTCAAAATATTCTGTCAGAGATATATATCTACTGAAAGTTTTCATCTCATATGATACTAAAAGATTAAAATTATTATATACCTGAGAATTTATGAAGACCAAGTAATATTTAAATCTTTTCATTCATTATTGTGCTAACATCTAATGAAGGATATAACTTTCTTTATTAAATAATAGTGCTATTTCATCATATATGTTGTTTAACTGTTCCTAGGTAAGAGCTAGAGCCCAAAAAGGTATGAAAATGAAAGAAAATGCAATAATTGAAATTATTTCATTTGATTAATGAATGGCTTTGATTCAGTGCATTGAATAATCGATGCATTGTTCCAGCCCTAGCTTCCATGCATATGTGCCTGTAAATATGCATTAGAAAATAGTTGTGTTTCCATGTATGCGTATGTTATGCATAACTGGCAGACATATATACTTGGTATATATGTCCTGAAAAAAAAGACAGAATGACGTCATTTTTCCCCCAAGTTCAGGCAGACCCTATGTTTGAAAATTGCACTACCTACTCCTGTGCTGATAGACACATCGAAATACCACTGTTAAAAACTTAAACAAGTGGTTTTTCATGAATATAATACATGTATGTGTGTATGGAAACATAGTTTAAGTGTTTGGTGATCATTGACACAAGATTCTACAAGAGGGAAGACCATAATGTTTATAATAGGTTTCTACCACATACAAAACCGCCTGAAAAATTACATGCATTCATTATACATATTAAATTAACAGATTTCTTTATAGGTAAACATATACAGACATTTTTTTACAGGCTCAGGGCTGTCTTTAGAAAAATCAGATATCAAATAACAGATAAAGAACTAGATTTATAACACTGGTTGTACACAAGATTTTGATTTTGCTTTATAAGCATTAAGACCAAGGTAAATTATTCTCATCACCATTTTCTTAAATGATTTGACTGGTAATTGTTGTAAAATTTTATAATTTCTATGGTAACTGTGCAGCTTCTGCTGATACAATGATAAATTGTACATATTAATTATTCAAGTAAGCTTGGCTTTCATTGAAGTAACCAACTAGTGTTACAAACATCAAATTTGAATCATTACTTTCACAAACACTTCTGGTTTATATTTAGACATGTCATGAGGAGATCCGTAAATTGTCCCAGGAAGCGGGAAACAATGTGAAGCAATATGGTGGGGAAAATGACCTTGTGGATCGCATCAGAAGTAGTAGATATTTCTCTCCCGTCCACAATAAGCTAGATGAAATCTTTGATCCTGCAACCTTCATAGGGCGTGCCCCTCAGCAGGTAAAGTATTTCTTACAATCATGTTTGTATACCTTGTCATGTTTAAATATGTTCTAAATATCCAAAAATGATACAGTGTTCAGTTTTTAGAGTAGATGTAATATTTGGTACTTTCAGGTCTCATCACATGATCATATTGATTCAGTGCTCAATAAAAAAATAGTTGCAATACTTACACTAGTGTCAACATCATGGTTTATGTCAGAAACATTGTCCCTATGGGCTTGAGAGACTGATTGAACTGAAGAGGCAAATATTTCCATAGTCACCACAAGATGTCTGCAGTGGTGTTTGTAATCTCAGGAGCAGCTCTGTTTACCTTGTCACCTGCATGAGTTGTGTGACACTCCCAGTAAACATACTGAGCAGCTTAGGATCAGATAATTTATATTTAACCATGATATAGACTATGCAATTTAATTAGTGAAACCACAGTAAGGATGGGGGGGGGTCTACCTTTTCACAAGAGTTGTATGACAATTCCCAATAAACATACTGGGTAAAGTAGGATCAGATAATTTATATTTAACCATGATATAGAGTATGCAATTTAATTTGTGAATCCACAGTCAGGTGGGGGGGGGGGGGGGTCACGGCTTCCTGGTATAATTTCTTACTCTAAAGCAAATTCATAACTGCAATTTCAGACTATAATTCTATCACACATAATTGTGATAAAAGATCACAGTTTCAAATAGCCTATTTATTTATCATATGTTGATATTTATGAAAATAACAGTGATGCTAAGGACTGTGTCTACATTTTATTTATATTGAAATACCCTGGAAAATTATGAAAATGTCAGTGATAGAATCATTGACAGTTCCAGTTTAAAAAAGGCACAATTTCTTATCCAAGCATTGCTTTTGAGGGTTCTCCTTTTAACAATGCTCTCTTGTTTTTTTGGGGGGGGGGAACCACCAACAATGATAGTATCTGTTCTCCTAAGTCCTTAATGATTTATGTTTTTAATTGTAGGTGACACGTTTCCTTGACGAAGAAGTAAAACCTGCACTTAAGCCATATGCCAACTGGCTAGATGAAATTTCAGAACTCAATCTCTGATGGACATAATATCAAGAATGATATGTTTGGGCATGCCAAAATTAGCAGTTCATTTCTGACACCGAGATGTGCACCAGTGATGAATTGAGATCTCAGTGTTTTTAGGAAAGACATTTGATATAAACACAAGTACTTGTGTTGCTAGAGATATGTATATTTTAAACTAATGAAGAGCCATGTATAAGAATGATTAACAAGAAGTATGTTATCTTCAACTAAAATACCTGTTAGTCTGCTTAATTTTCACCTACATGTCTAACTATTAATGATAAACTAATACCGGTAGTGATTTATTTCTCTAAGAAGAGAAGTTGCAGTTGGGAATGTGTCTTTCTTTTTAAAGATTAATTGATATTTTTGTACTTGTATATTTAAGGTACATGGTTCTGTTCATGATTGCTATTATTTATTCATATCAAACTACATTTCTTGTTAAATTGAATATAAATATTTTATTGTTGAAATATGAAGTTACTTAATTTATCAGGATAAATTCAAAATATCATTTTCAGCATGTCTTCAAAGAAAACAATGTTATAAGTGATTTAAGGCTCAGAAAATGGAATAATTATTTCAAACAAGCTAAGTAACATTTTAAAGATTAACTTCTCAATAGAAATTTTAGTCCATAGATGACTCCAGTATTTGAGTGATAGCACCAAAAAGGAACTCTCCTTGTATAAGTGCATTGGATGTTTATATTATGAACAGAGCCTGTTATGAAAGATTTTTCTATAAAACTTTCAGTAGAAAATAAAAACCAAGAAAACAGAGCATGAGTGTGATGTATGTTTATTGTGTTACAAGTTTAGATCCACTTTCTGTAATCTTTCTGGAAACCTGCTTTTGTTTTATTCTCTGGCTTTTAGATAAGATATATCTCAAATATTCTCTGTAGGAGTCACAGATACCCATAATTTGCACAGCGTCAGTCTGTTTGTCTGCGATGGGATAAAATCACTCATCTCAGTAGTGGTTTGACTTATCTGTTTAAATGTCGCATGTTTATACATCTTGGATAGCTTTCTCAATTTATTGGCAAGTGGAGCCACCTACATTTATGTTTATGCTGCAGACATCCATGCTTATATCTCAGGAATGGTTTGACATAACCCCCTGAAATTTTGCATGTGTATAGATCTCATGTAGCTCTTAATCATATACAAAATTGGTGGTGCCAGCTGTAACCTTTTTACACAGAGTCCTGTTTGTTTGCTGTGGGATAAAATCACTCGTATACATGTAGCGGTTTGACTTATCTGCCTAAAATTTTGCAGATATAAACAACTTCGAAAGCTTTCTGGATTTTGTGGGAGGTGGCGCCACCTTCATACACATTTTGGCTGCAGACATCCATGCTAATATGCAACACATCTCACTCTATTTCCCTTTGCCACTCAATCCGTGCCTCTTAACCCGTCCCACTCTGATTCCGGCCGATACATGTAGTCGCTTATCGACTTCCCGTACTCTAGTTTTAGAATAAAGCTGTCAAGTTCCAATAAGGGTTAGAGGATGCAATATGAGTACCCTGTGGACAGTGTCCAGGCAAGAATCTATCTGCAGAGAGTTAGGGGACATGTATTGGTAAAATGTAGATTGGAATTAGGCCTATGAGTTTTTTAACTATGGCCAAACCCTCAAAACCTTTGAAGGACTATAGCCACTGTAATTCATTACAAATGAGATCCACTCATATTTATTAATACCACATCAAGCTACTTTTTTAGCTCGGCTGACTGTAAGTATTGTCTGTCGTCCTTCCGGTCGTCCAGCCATCCGTTAGCAGGGCACAAATCGTAACTGTTGGTCATAGAAACTTCTAAGTTAAAATCCAAGGAGGTCAATAAAAAATCTCCTTGGAAACCTGAAATCAGGTCACTGTGACCTATTTCCTCTGAACTATAAGGCTTGAAAGTACCCCGCAGAATAATTTAAAATATAATACAAAACCTCCAATATCTTGATAATTAATGCATGGATTGTCATGAATCTTGCCTTGAATATTGACCATGAATAGTATGGTCAGTTTCCAAAAAGTGGTGGCGCCACCTGTATTTTTTGTCATTTTAAAATTGTTTCTATTTTTTTTTATTATAAAATGACAACAATCATGTCAGTTTCTCAGCTGTAATTACATCCAGTGTCCCAAAACCTGGTGTGTTTATTGATCACAAGAGGATACCATATAGTAATCACCTTGTCTGTCTGTCTGTTTAGCTGTCTGTCAATCCGTCCATCCACACAAATTTGTTTCCAGATGATAACTCCAGGGTGTAGACACATGGATTTTAAACTTGACTTGCGTATGGCCCACCACTAAAGCAAGAACCTATATGAATTTGGGGTCACAAGGTCAAAGGTCAAGGTCACATGACTCACTTATTTAAAAAGATTATGGCTGCATTTTAAGCCAACCTTTTCATCCCAAACTTTCCATTTTGCGCATTTAGCTGACTTGCTGACTTGGGGAGAGCATAAATGAATTTGGGGTCACATGGTTCAAGGTCCGAGGGGCCATCTGTTCACAAATTAGTTTCCAGATGATAACTCCAGTTTAGTTTGACATATTGGTTTCAAACGTAACTTATATATGACTCACCACTAAAGTAAGAACTGTGTCGATTTTGGGGTCCAAAGGCCAAGGTCACAGGACTCATTTCTTTAAAAAGAATGCATATGCATTTGAAGCCAAATATTTCATTGCAAACCTTCCATCTTCAAGATGTTGCTAATCTGCCAATAGGGAAAGATTCTGTTCAATTTTGGGGTCAAAGGTCAAGGTCACAGTACCCACTTATTTAGAAAGATTGTGGATGCATTTTAAGCCAAACTTTTCATCCCAAACCTTCCATCTTGCACATATAGCTGAGCTGCCAACAGGGGAAGAACCTGATTGATTTGGGGGTCACAAGGTCAAAGGTCATGGTCACAGGGGCCCATCTGTCCACATATTTTTTTCTTGATGAAAACTCCAGTTTGGGTTGACATATTGGTTTCAATTTAGACATATATGACCCACCAATAATGTAAGAACCCTTTTGATTTTGGGGTCATAAGGTCAAGGTCACAGGACCCACTTCCTTAAAAGATTGTTGATGTATTTTTATCTAAACTTTCTGTCCCAAACCTTCTATCTTCCAGATGTTGCTAATCTGCCAATAGGGAAGTAACTTATGGATTTTGGGGTCACAAGGTCAAAGGTCAAGGTCATGTGGGCCATCTATCCACATATTAGTTTCCAGATGATAACACAAGTTTGGTTTGAAATATTGGTTTCAAACTTGACTTCTATATGGCCCACCACTAAAGTAAGAACTGTTGATTCTGGGGTCATGAGATCAAAGTTCAGGGTCACAGGACCCACCACTTTAGAAAGATTGTGGATGCATTTTAAGCCTAACTTTTCATCTAAATCGTTCCAACATCAACATGTGGTGCACCTGCCAATAGGGGAAGTTTCCTTTTGATTTTTGGGTCACAAGGTCAAAGGTTAAGGTCACAGGGACCATCCATTCACAAATTAGTTTATAAATGATAACTCCAGTTTGGGTAGACAGGTTGGCTTCAAACTAATCACAGGACCATTATTTTGGAATACCTCATAAACATATATCCTTATCTAGACAAATGCAGCTGAGCGTCGAGACCCATGGGTCCCTAGTTTAAACTTATGGACTGTGATTTCTAACTTTTTATTTAATAATCTTTATTTAAAACTGATATGCAGAAACTTAAGAACAAAACAGAAATTAAAGACCTTGCCTTCAAACAAGTTTTCTAGAAAGCAGTACATTAATTTACCTAAAATCTGCAGTTTTGAATTATTGGACTGTGTACTTCTATATATTTTGTTTGAGAGAAACCCTGTTGCCTGTTGGACTCTACTGAAAAAAATATACATAAAAAATAAGCCCTAGTGAAATCACAACATTTGTGCATTACTAGTACATTCATTTCTCTGCAAATGCTAAAGTGAATTAATAAGCAGTGTGCAAGAACTGCAGTCAGAACAACTGCTCAGCCAAGCATTTAGATATCACCAGACACTACATAATTAGTGGTAACATTTCTTCAATTTATTAATTATAACAAACTTTAACAAATTCATTAAATTCAACTTCAATTGGTTTAGATATACAATATACATATATATGTACCATTTAACATCTGTATGGCACATTTCAAATATATTATTTATTAACATCTGTAGGACACATTACAAATTTTTGTACATGAACTTAATCACATTTCATATATTACAATCTAATGTAAGGTTTGAGAAAATAAGGTATTTTGTTTCCAGCATAAACAATTATTTTCCAAACCAGGTTTAGATATATTTCAATCATAGTAAACTCACAATTGGAACCAAAGTCTGTATTATAGTGTATACAGCTTTTTATATATATATTTCATTTGCAATATATATATATATATATATATATAAATATTATTCTCTTATTAGTGTGTGTGTGTGGGGGGGGGGGGTGATTATATTGACCATCCCCTTACCAAAAAGTGTGTGGGGGAGGGGGGGGGGGGGTATATATCTCTCATCCCCCCCCCCCCCCTTTTATTAGTTTATTGACGCCCCTGTTGCGTAAGGAATGAAAGCCAAGCACTGAAATTTGAACTTTGTAGGATAATGGGCGATAATATAGGAAGTTAATCGATCTACCTTATGTTCACAAGGACCATTAAGATTTGAAGCAATCATTAGTAAACTGGCTCCAGTGTTTACTTCAGTCGATTATGTTATCAGACTTTATCTGATAAATGGTCCATTTGAACGAATCCTACAAGTTATAAATTATATATTAAAAATTCAAGTTTCAACAACTTGAACAAGATCCTTCGAATCAGCGTCATTGACGAACCGTTTCGGTGGGAAAATGGCAAAAAAAATAGATCGCACACAGGACAGTGAAACTTTCAAACGTTTAAAGATGTCAAAATGGCAAGAAATGAGTCCCATTTTGTGACTTTTTATATATTAAGAATATGGTATAATAGACGAACTTACAAAAATACTTGCATTCCGTCTGCTGATGAGGCACGTGATGTAGTTACCGTATGTAATGCACTTAAATTTTATGGCCACTATCCGCCAGAGGGCTCCCTTGTCTTGCAATGGACAAAGTTGGACCTGCGTGCTCAGTTTAGGCTGCTTATAAAAACGTTCAACCAAAAAAACTCCGATCAACTGTTTGGAAAGCACTGCGGAAAAAAGTCTTAATCTAGGGGACTTTTACACCAGATATCAAAATAAATAATGTAAATGTTAAAATATGCAAAAAGTTTTATCATGTAGCCGTAGGCCTATGTTAAACCTTGAACTATGGAACCATTTGTTCACCTGGTTTCAGTGGAGGTCTGGACACTTCTTAAAGTATGGCGTAAATTAACACAGTCACGGCTGTTGAACCGCATTTTATTTGATATTTGCCAAAACAAGATTTTTTAGCTTAAATCTTTTGGTGCACTATGCGTTTTTAAAAATTGAAAATAGGGTTAATAAATATTTCACAGAGTCGTTGATAACAGCCAGCAAGCTACTATATAGTGCGTTATCGTTGGAAACCTGATGTGAGGTAAAGTAATGTTATATTTGTGTAATGGTTCAACCCTTGAAACCCATTCATAACGTATTTAACATATGTTGAATAATAATATATAAAAGATCATGCGGATAATACCAAATTTATAGTGGTAGAAGTATACATGCATGCACGGGACCGTGGAAGCATCATAGCATATAATAGGGTCAATAACATAATCCATTCAAAGTGTCAAACGCAAGAGCTTTCACACCAACGAAGTTGTATGTACGTGTGTATAATTAAAACCCGGTCTCCCCACACAATAAATGTTAACTATTGGTGTTGACTTCGAACGATGAAAATAATAATTCAGTGAAGCTTAGTGTAATGAACGTGTGAAAGTTTTTTAACTATTATTTCCAAACTTAATTCCAACACTGACATTTTAAATAGAGATTAATTTACAAATCAAAAGCCGTTAAAAAATTGTCGGTTACACACATACATACATCACTTAAAGAAAATGACGGCTGAGAGAAATACATGTAGAAGTAAAGTGTAAAAAATGGATCAAAGAAAAAAACTGAGCCCTGTGTGAAGGAGTTAATAAGTCTAAAAGTGTTTGGTGGTGTGTGCAACAGTTAATTAATTGTGCTTTTTGGGTGATGTGCCTCCTGTGTCCATTCTGGAGTAACACGGACTTTACAAACCCAAAAAAGAGGAGGGGGGGGGGGGGTATTATTGAACGGGGATGACGAGTCTGGATAATTTCAATTTGTAGCTCAGCTGACTGTAAATCAACTGAGCTATAGTGATTGGTAAGCGTCCGTCCGTTTGTCTGTAAGACTGGCACGTTTTGACAGCATTGAACCTACGAATCTTAAACTTGGCATTCAGTTAGTCCTATAATATCTCCTACCAAACCCAAAAATGGGTCACTGCGACTTCGTTCATGCGCCTCTGCTGATCTGTAGTCAGACTGATGGAATGTGAAAATGGAATATTACACAAAAGCAGTACAGAACTGTAATAACTGATTATAATCTCATTCAAGTTTGTTCAAATGGTTCCAGTTCGGTGATTTTGGCCGAGTTACGGGAACAAATCAAATTTTTAGAAATGACAAACATTCAAGTGAATTCTTCCCTTAGAAACTTTGGTATTTGATTTATGTCATACATTGTATGATATAGATTATTTACGCTCAGCTCACTGAAAGTATATATGAATGGCACTTTGCCGTCCTATAGCAGGCCACATATCGTAAACGCTGTCTGGCCCTAGAAATCCGAAACTAAATATTAAGGGAGGTCAATAAAAAGTCCCCTTGGAAACCTGAAATAAGGTTTATTGTGTTTATTGATAATGACCCCCCCCCCCCCCCCCCCCCCCCCAAGTACCTTAAGACTGGTGGCGCCACCTGTATTTTGTTCTATTATTTATGCATTTTTAGCTCAGCTGACTATAAGTCATCTGAGCTATAGTCGTGGTCCATTGTCCGTCGTCCGTCCGTCCGTAGATGTGGCACGTTTTGAAACCGTAAGACCTAGGAATCCAAAATTCAGCATAATGTTAGATGTCCCAAAGATCTCCTACCAAGCTGAAAACTGGGTCTTTGCGACTTCGTTCCTTTGAGAAATTAAGGAAAAACCTCAATTTTTTATTAAAATCCTATTTTCACACTTCAGGACTGCCTAATATCAAAACCACTCATCTGTTTTTCCTCATATTTACCATAAATATTCCTCTATATAGTTACTATGTACATGCCAGAAATTAAGTCTGTAAAGTTTAAATTCTTTAAGATATGGGCCCAAACATAATGGAGTTTGTAAAAAATCAGGAAAAATAATATCTCACTTTACATGAAAAATTTTGAAACTAGAGTCTATTTTCTCAAGTATATAACTATGTTTAATTAAGATTCAATTGTTTACCCAAAATTAGATCTGAATTTTGTAAATTTTTTAAGTTATTAGCATTAAAAAAAAAATCAGTACCTTAAATTTTCCCCAACTTTGACCATGGCACGTTTTTTTCCTGTAAGCACCATTGATTTAATTTTCACAGCATGTAAACATAAATATTTAGTCTGTCTAAATCTGAAATTTGAAAATAAAAGCTTGAAAATTAAGCTAGTTATTGATTTTTTTTCTGTAGTCACTTGCTTTGATTACAGAAGCAGGGTCCCACTCCAGGTCACTGGAAGACAGCTATGCCAGGGTTTCTGATTTGTGACAGTCACTGGGGGAGATCCCCTGCTGTGACAGGTGTACAGTTATTCTCATATCACCACCCCAATCACCCCCCCCCCCCCCCCCCCCGCAAGCCCAACCCACCAAGTGTTATGCAGTAATTGTTATTGTTTTCACTGTATCTCCTTAATTGTAATGCTGTTTCCACTCCGATATGCAAAAACTTTCCTTGAAAAAATAATTCAAGGTGTAATCCAGAAGATGCAATGTTGTGTAATGTAGCATTTTTAAAGAAATCAATTTTCTTTTAAATGATTTTAACAAATATAAATGAACCCATCAGTATGCTTAAATTATTATAAAATATGAAGCACATTATGGATAAATAAAGACACAATTAAAAATTGTGAAATCTAAATCAAGTATTATTTTTAGATATTTATTGTTTTGCAGATTTAAAAGATATATTTTTGTGGTAAAAAATAAATTAACATTTGTATGCATGATGTGGTGTTATCTGACAAGATTGAGATTTATGATGATGCAATTGAGAATTATGAATAAACTTTTATATTCAGATATATATGTTAAATTGGAAATGTATAGAAATATAAATTTAAATTAGAAAAAATTGATGTGATAAAAAAATCAGGATTTAATACAAACATTTGTTCATTATTTTCCTGCCTCAGCAGAATTTGAGATCAGGCTTTGTTTGCCCTGTTTTATGTTGTTGATTAGCTATATTTCAACTGTATACATTTCATAAAAAAATACATATATATTTAATAATATATATTATACAAAAAAATAGATTCAATTGAACAAATGTGTAAACTACTGAAATGTCAACAGTTAATCGAAAAACCAACTAATGATCATGGTAATAGTACAGATCATTTGTTCACAAACTGCTCACATGCTTTAGTTTCAACATTAGGAAACACATGGTCAGGTCACAAAATATTTTTTGCAACAATTTCTTGCTCATCAATACAAACCAATCATATAAACCAACCATGGCCTTAATACCTCTTCCTCTTACACTTTATCTCCATTAGATATTATTTTAGATTTTTACCTTCAAGGTTAACGTCAGCTGAGCACAGTGACCCATAGGTCCCTTGTTTTTCTTTTATATTGAGACTGCCAAATTATAATGATACTATCAGATTTGCAACTGGTTTTATCAATGTGTGCATATTATGTGCATATACTATAGTTATCACACTGTCCGTCCGTCTTTCCGTATGTCCGTCAAATTTGTTTCCTTATGATAACTCCAGTTGGGATAAACATATCCATTTTAAAATTGACTTAAATATGGCCCGACGATAAAGCAAGAATTCGACTGATTTTGTGATTATGAGGTACAAGGTTAAGGTAACAGGACCCACTTATTCAGAAAGTTTGTGGGTGCATTTTAAGCCAAACTTTTCATTCCCAATCCTTTCATCTAGCAAATATAGCTGACCTGCCATAGAGGAAGAACTAGATTGATTTTGGGGTCACAAGGTCAAAAGTCAAGGTCATACATTTGTTTCTGGAGGCTTACTTAAGTTTGAAGTGACACATTGGTTTCAAACTTGACTTTTATATGGCCCACCAAAAAAAGTCAGGACTTTTTTTTTTTAATTTTAGGGTCATGAGGTCGAAGGTCAAGATCACAGGACCCACTTCTAAAAAAGATTGCACATGGTTACATTTTAAGCCAAACCTTTCATCCAATTTCTTTCATCTTCCAGATACTGATCAACTGCCAAAAGTGGAAGAAACATGGATATTGGGGTGACAAGTCAAGGTCACAGGAGTTATCTGTCCAGATATCTGTTTTGAGATGATAGGTCAAAATTGGATTGAAATATTGGTTTCAAACTTGACTTATATATGTCCAACCATTATGGGAAGAACTCAATTGGTTTTGGGGGTCATGAGATCAAAGGTGAAGGTCATAGGACCTACTTCTATAAAAGATTGCAGATGCATTTTACGCCAAACTTTTCATCTAAAACCTTACTTCTCCAACATGTGGCTTATCGGGCAATAGGGGAAGATTCGATTTGATTTTTGGTTCACAGACTCAGAGGTCAATGCATTCAAAATTTAGTTTATGGATGATAACTCCAGTTTAGGTAGAAAGATTGGCTTCAAAATTTATCACAGGACCCCTATTTTGCAAAAAGCTCAAAAACACATCCTTTCAGCTGAGCGCCGAGAACCATGGCGCCATAGTTTATTAACAGATTAGGTTCTAAGTATTGCTACCTTTATTAGTATTCTACCTTTATTTTCATTGTTCACAACATGTGTGCTAGCAAAATGTATATGTAATGCTAATGTATAAAAAATATTTAAAATAAATAACTTTAATTATTAGATACCTGGATGAATATGGAGGTTTCAACGCTATTATATTTTTCTATATAATTATTTACTTAAATCAATATAAAAATCATTCTTGATTGAAAATGAACGTCAACTTATTTGTTTCAAAACTCATCTGCTGATGTTGACCAGGACGTCAGTTATTATGTGTTCATCTACAATATATAGATTTAGACAATATTCTATGGCTCGATCAACGTACAATAGTCCTTGCACTGGCAATGTGCAACAGTCATAGAACCAAATATATTAGTTATATAGTTTACCGGCAAGAGGAAGCACCTGTCCTGGGTGTAGCAATTCAGCCAAGTGGACGGACCTAGCCCACCGGGGCTCTTACAAGCTTTACCGGCTGCCCTGTCTACTGCAGATGGGATATCTTTGATACAGGTAAGTGTGGCAGCATGGAATATAATTGAAATATATCTGTCCCAAGTTTGGTCAACGTGGCTTAAGAAAGACATACCACTTAACATAGGCACATGATATATATATATATATATATATATATATATATATATATATGAGAGAGACAGTGAGAGAGAGACAGAGAACTGGTGAATTGGTTTCCCAAACACGTTTGTCTACAGATTCACTGTGTTGGATATAAGCGGACTTGTTCTTAAAATTTGAATAAAAGTTTTTTTTATTTTAACAAACCCTTTCGATGTTAGAATTTAATAGTTTAATTCCATATATACACGATAGGAAAATGATTTCAACAGTGCACACGCGATTGAATCCCTATTTATAATAAAGTCTTCATATCTTCAATGTTCTTAGAAATCTACGACGGCATGACTGTTTTATTATTGGGTCGTTTGACCTGATTCCGTCCTAGTATTTCTAAGAACATTGGAGATATGAAGACTTTATTATAAATAGGGATTAAAGCGCCTGTGAACAGTGCTTACCGGATCAAAGTATGGTGGGTATTTCAAATCTAATTAAATAACTTTAAAATTTTACAAACTTCTTACATAAATCTTGTGTACAATTAAATCAAAATAAACATTTATATTCTAATGAAAAAAAAAAAATATTTGACAAATTGATTGAGAGATTAACTTTCCTATTGTCCTGACTTGTAACATTATACTTCAGCTCTACAAACTGCGTAATATATATTACATACCAAATTCCTCATATGTACAAAGGGAATGTACTGAGGACCAAGAATTCCAATTATATAAAAACACTAATCTTTCAAGGAGCAAGTAAGAGAAGTACAATGTTTACATTTTCATTACAACCTTGCCAACATGATCACCTGACTAAGGAAACCACCTTAATTCAAAATGTGGCCAAGCTATCAGGATGTTCATGTTCCAGGAGGTGATCATCAGACAGGGGTTTCCCTCTGTGTGTGTGTGTATTTATATATATATATTGAACTGTAATCAATTCATAACGGAACCGCCCTAAAACCCCACCACCCCAAACCCCTCTGTAAACTGTCAAGTTAGACAGAGCACACAGCGATTCTTTTTTGCATATGTTCAAAATGTAAGTTTCAACTGTCCCCCAGTAAGGTGTTCCATTTGCACAGGAACAAAAATGGTGGAGATAAACAGAGGAAAGGCTACATTTTCCTTGGCATTGCCAAAATAAACTAAAATAAAATAATTGTGGTAAAATGTATATTTTTATTTAAATGAAAGTGAAATTTACTACAAGTAATAACTGGATGGAGAATTAATTTAGGCCCCTCTCAATCCACAGGCCTAAGATATATATTATTACATGTACTATGCTTTTTAAGGAACTCTACCTATAAAACGGTGGCATTAAGGCACAGCATGCCTCTTGATGGGTACTTTGGTGAGATTCACTTGTAACTAAATATTTTCTTCAACTTCTTTTCAACAGCCTCACGGTACAGCTTAAATATTTTCTTGCTGGCTGTCTGACAAAGTTCTCTGCAAGTCTTAAACTGAGCTTGACTGATTGTACCCTTAACCTCAATGGCAACCACGTCATATTTTTGACTGTCAAATGCAAACACTGCTGAGGCTGTGGCTTCACTTTCTTCCTGTAAACTTGGATCTACAATCACTTTATCGTCTTCATCAATGGCACAGCTTACTGCTGCCACCATGAACCGTAAGGGCACAGCAGCATCTAACAGTGCAAGACACGCTGCATTTACTCCACAAGCCAGTTTTGAGCCCGAGTCTTGCATTTCTTGAAGGGTGATACAGATCGCAGTTCGTGGGTACAGGGATGCTATTATAGCAGCTTTACAAGTTTCCAGCATTATACCTTCACTATACCTTTCTGAGCACCCAGGTATACCAGTCTTTGGTTTGTACAACAGTTCTACGGTGGCGCTATCTATCTGTTCTTTGTTCATCTTCACTTCTCCGGGGCCATTCACTGAGGCTAAAACACAGGTATCCCCCTGACTGAAGCTGGCTGACCCGTCACTACGAGACAACAGGCTCATCTCACTCGCCATCGGACGCAAATGTGGCGCTTCCTCCATTGTTTCTGTCGCCAACTTCATTTTATTCTGAAAACTAATATTTGAAATATCATTAAATAAGTGCTTTAAAATCATATTTTTTTCTGTAATTATTTTTTGAAAAACTAACTGGACTTGTGACCATGTGGACTACTATAATCTGTTTCATCGGCAAGTGCATATCAAAATTTGTCAATCACTCTTTCAAGCTCAGATATTATCACACAATATGGCCTATGACCTTAAATACGAGATGTAAAACTTTAAAAACGAGATTTTGTCAAACACCAATATTTATATTTTACCATCTTTCCAAATCTTATGACCAAGTGTGGTGTCATGGCGTCTGTCAAGCTATGTGGGGACATCATGTTTAACTGCTGCGACTCGTCTTGTTGCTCACTCTGAACCGATCACTGAAGGGCACTTGGTAAAACCCGGAATTTCCAAGGAATTTCCGAGATTCCTCGGAATAAAAGTTTGAGCCATTTCCCTCAGCAGAGGATCCCTGACAGCAGGAAAAAAGTACCCATACCTAAAGAATAAACAACTAGAATACGGGTAGTCGACAAGCGACTACATGTATCCGCAAAAATCAGAGTAGGATGGGTGAAGCGAGGCATGGATTGAGTGGCAAGGGGAAATAGAGTTACGTGTGTTACATATTAGAATGGATCTCTGCCACGTAAACATGATTGTGGGTGGTGCCACCTGTTATTTGAACGAGAAACTATCCAAGATGTATACACATGCAAAATTTCAGGTGGAAAAGTCAAACCACTGAAGAGATATGAGTGATTTTATCCCACAGCAGACAAACAGATGGACGCTGTGCAAAAATGGCTGCAGGTGGCGCCACCATTGTATGTTATAAAGCTATCCAAGGGCTACATTTGTGCAAGGCCAAAATAAAAAAAGGTATGGTTCTCAGGCACTTTTTTTCATAAATCAATACGGGCGGGCGGTTTTTTTTATTTTTAATTTTTTGGTATGTTTCGATAAAAATGTCAAATGATAAGGAAAAAGCATGATAACAACAAATTTATTTGCTAAAAAAGTAAAAGTACTACATAACAAAGGAAAGTGTATGATTTTATCTTCTTGAAAGAAATGTCCGAGCAGCTGTAATTCAAAATTGGTAACTTACTTTGGAAAATCAAAATAAAAATTTTTTATGCGGGGGTTTAAAATTGATGCGGGCGGTGCCTGAGAACCATACCTTTTTATTTTTTTTGGCCTTAATTTTTTTCCTGATTGGTCAAATGAGTCCGGATATATAAGCATTAATGTCTGCAGCATTAACGTGAATGTAGGTGGCGCCACCTGTCATAAAATCAAGAAAGCTATCTAAGATGTATATGCATGCCGAATTTTAGGTGAATTAGTCAAACCACTGCAGAGATATGAGTGATTTTAACCCAAGGCAGATGAACAGATGGACACTGTGCAAACATGGTTGCAGGTGGCGCCACCTTTTTTGTGTATGTTAAAAAGCTATCCAAGGGCTACATTTGTGTAAAAAAATTTTCCTGATCGGTCAAACGGTTCCCGAGATATGTGGGTTTATGTGTGGAAACATGCACAAACGGAGGCTGGGCAGAGAGGAAAGGTCAGAGGTCAAGGCCACTTGGTTAGGCACCAGTTCACATGTGACCCAATAATTTGTGTAAGTTTTGGAAAAAACCGTCCAGTAGTCTTAGAGGAGTTCTCCGGAAAAAAACGCGGCTGCGGCGGCGGCGGAACCCGGTCAAAAACAGAGTATCCGCAAAACTATGTTTTGGCGGATACAATTATCTTCCCATTTATTCAGGGTTCCGTTCTAATCTTTGACTTATTAAGGTACAGCGGATGATTTTATGAACATCTTTTATAACGGCCCTGTATGACTGCCATGTTGACTAATATTTTGGAAGCGCCTGGAGAATTCCTGGAGAATCCAGACCCACGGCGACCGGGCCCACTCAAAACCACATAAGTAAAAAACTGCAACTTTCTCCATTTCTGTTGACAAATTAATTATTAAATGTTGGATTACATCATTAAATTCTTCAATAGTGCATTATTTACATTATGATTTCATATATTAGGTCTATAGATAATAAAGTATAATTGTGTAATAAGAACAAGTATATCTATATAAGGATATTTAAAATCATGTATCAGTATTAAAAATAGTGTTAAATAGTTATACATATTTATACATATCCTGTGACATATGTCACAGGCGAAATTAGAATCCAGGCGGATTTTAAATCCGCCTAGGCGAGATTGAAATTTTGATTTCGCCTAGGCAAGATTAAAATTTCAATCTCGCCTAGGCGGATTTTAAATCTGCCTAGGCGAGATTGAAATTCTGATTCCACCTAGGCCATATTAAAATCCTGCTATGATTATATGTAGGATTTCAATCTCGCCTAGGCTGATTTTAAATCTGCCTAGGCGAGATTGAAATTCTGATTTTGCCTAGGCCAGATTAAAATCCTAGCTTTTAATCTGCGTCATTCAATTATTTGGTTTAATCATGCTGATTGTTTTATAATAACTGCAGTTTAATCTCACATTTGGCTTGGAGAGATTTATCTGTTGAGAATTGTATATCTGAACATCTTAATGAATAGGACCATTTTAGGAATTTAAGATCTGCCCTGGCCAACAAGATGGAAATTTTGATTTTGCTTTGTTTTAAGTGTAAGTTTTACAGAAACTTTGGATTTTGAAAGATCAGTTTATTAAGAACACTATATCTTAATGAACATAAAAAATAAATGAATTTTTATAATCACTGATGCTAAAGAATGCTTTACAGAAGTGATGAAGTTTTTTTTCTGACAGGTGGGTGAAAAAAAAAACAGGTATATTTTCAGTCTGATTTTTTTCAGGTTTCAGCATTTATTTTTTGCCTTGTCAAATAACATTAAATTTTGGCTTTTTATCAGCTGAAAGGGGCAAAGAAGATACAGGTATTTGAATATTTTAGTTATTTATATTGTTTATTATAAATGGTGCATACTGCATATGTTAAATATAATAAAAGAGTATCTTTTTATACATGTGTTCTTGGTAGTTACTCTCAGAATATACACGCCTAGTCTGTTTAATTCCCTCATTTATTTATACAATAATATCTGTAATTTTTTGCAGCTACTCAATCCACTTAAAAGAAATAGGGAAAAAATATATCTTAACAATAAGGTTGAGATATTCTTATGTAGACTGGTGTATTTCAGGATATTTTAAAATAAACTGTTTCTCTTGGTATTATCTAAACTAAAATATTCTCTTGTAAACTAGTGTATTTCAGTTTATCCCAAAGTGAACTGGTTGACTTCTGGATATCCCAATGTGAACAAGTGTACAATGGAATATTCCAATCTCAGTAGTGACTATCCCCATCTCAACTGTTAAGACGGGGATTCCTATCTCAAATAGTTGAGTTTCGAACTCAACTGGATTCCCATCTACACTGTGACATATATATATTTTTTTATCAACATTTTGTGTGAAAATGTGCTGTAGAACACGGTGGAAAAAAATTAAAATATTATGGTAAACTACCAGTTTTGCAGATGTGTACATTAACATATTTCGTGTTGTTTTGTCAGTCTGCTAAAATTAAATTGCTATTAAATATGTTAAAAATAAAAGGACAACCCCAGTAAAATCATGAGTGTAATAAATCCGAATTTATTTTAAGCTCAAGTAACTTTTTTTAGTCACTAATTTTATAATGTTATCATTAAATATTAAGATTATACTTTTGAAGATATACATTATAATGAAATAATCAGCATGATTAAACCAAATAATTGAATCAAGCAGATAAATAGCTAGGATTTTAATATAGCCTAGGCGAAATCAAAATTTCAGTCTCGCCTATGCAGATTTTCAATCTGCTAGGCGAGATTGAAATCCTACATATGATCATAACGGGATTTTAATCTCGCCTAGGCGGAATCAAAATTTCAATCTGGTCTAGGCAGATTTTCAATCCGCCTAGGCGAGATAGAAATTTTAATCTCGCCTAGGCGAAATCAAAATTTCAATCTCGCCTAGGCGGATTTAAAATCCGCCTGGATTCTAATTTCGCCTGTGACACATATATTGGTTGTATACCTAATCATATATTAGTTGATATATTTGTCACCCAGTGGATATGTGTGTGTTAATTTTTAACATTATTATTTTATGTATTTGTGTTATTTTTACTATTTCTCTGTTCCTTTAGAACCAAAACAGACCCCTGTCAAAACATTGTCCTGCATCCCGGGGCATTACCTGCCTGCAGACACCTGCAGTGACTTAAGTCTATAACTGACCAGGTTAGTGTCATTAACGAGGTGGGGTTATAATTGTATGGATGTTTGTAATGAAGTAGTCACGGTTGGCTACATGCCATATCTGAGCAGTAAATTTTATGACTGAGGTAACAATTAATGTACAGCAAATCCCCTTGCTTGCTGGACTACTGTAGCCACATGTCACTTAAATAAACATAAGTGGCTGTTCTTATAAATAGTATGCCACAAGCTAGAATTTCATTATTAATGCTACAACTCTCATTGCATCAAGTCTGATTACACTTTTTCAACTTTCTACTGAACTTTCTGCTATTATGGCTACTCTGATTTGTGGTCACTCCCAGGTGAAGAAAATGAAAGGACCTATTCTTTCATCTCAAAGCCAGGATGCAGGACCATAGAACGGTTACAAGATATTGCAGAAGCTGTGACATTCCACAACCTAAGTTTATTTTCCACTCTTCATTATGCATTTTATTTTTTCAGTATATATGCAAACTTAGCCCTGCCAGGGCGTAAGTATTTATGTTTATACAAAAATGCGTTAATAATACGTGATTTCATGCACCGATAAACTTAACTCCGTGTTGGCTCTTATAACTAACGCCCTGTAAGCTTCGGGGGGCGAATCCCTGCTATTTGCATATTAGGGCGTCACAAGGCTCTTTGACGACCTGGAGATTCCCACTCATTTGCATATTACTAAGTCACGCTTTTCGTGCAGTTGCTAAGAGAACGCTAACAGCGGTCCCACAAGCAACTGACAGAGCCAACCACGTGCTTGGTCACGTTCGTAGCGAAATCATGTATTCAGGAAGGCTGGACAGGTCCCAGTGCTTGCGATTAATTTATCAATATCAATCAGAGTATCTGTTCTTACCTACACAATTAAAGATCGAAAACGAACGATTGTTACGTCCCAGTTGTTAAAGTAAGAATAACACGAGTTGTTCATATTTCGATAGTGTGATCGGGTTTCGGTACGATATTCAGAAAAATTCTCCATGAAAAGTCAAAGTTGACAGAAATTTCATGTTTCGTTTTCGCACCCCCAGAGTCAAGTCGCAATAGTCCAACTGTATGGTAAAACGGTATGTCTTATGCTGATTGAGAAATAAAGAAGGCACAATTTATTAATGACAGCCGAACAGGTGTGGCCAGCGTTCTGTGAGGTACGATAACACACGGAATGAATTATTTAATGATTCTAAATTAATTTATTCAAGGCCCTACTCAAGCGTATGTTTAATCTAAGCACTTGTTAAACCAAACAAAATAGCAACCAAATATTTCCTTTATGTTGTCTACTAAGGCACCATCCACTTCAAAAGCTACCCCTGCAAAGACCCCAACAAAAATTGTAAGAAATCTTACTCTATCACCAACGACCAAAACTAAAAAATGTATCTTGTGCGGAAAGTATGAATGGAACTGTGATTATAGAAGGAAACTTTTTAAAGGAGGAGAAAAAACTCCAGCAGCTAAAACACTTGAACAAGTGCTTCAGGTGGTAATTGAAGAGCGTCAGAGAGTGGTAAATTAGTTATATGAGTTGCCGCAAGGTGGTGGTACCGATACTAAGTGTGATACAACTGGGAACGTTTTATTTCTCTGTCAGAGGCAACTATAAAGCCTTAATCAATTTCGTGGACTGGGCCAGTCTAATGCAAACTATGACATCTAACAGAAGAATCAATTGATTCTGTAAGGATTAGTTTCCAGCATAAATTAACAGATATGTATGTTTACCAAACAAAATTTCTTCTACACAGTGTAATATATGAAAGATGTGGCCTGAGCTCTTTTCAATGGTGATAATAAAAGGAAAAATATCAAATGGGCCAGAGTGTTAACATACATGTTGTTAACATATCATATCTGAAATTAAATCTCAATGTAATTATACCCGAAGGGCTAATTTTGATTTTGCAGATCATTGTCCTGATCATCGGAACCAATGACCTGTCATGGGCTCATCCAATGACTGTGATAGACCACTTCCAGCAGCTGGTAGCTGATCTTCACAATGCCCAGCCTTGGTGAGCAATTACCTTATATGTTTTAATCCTGTAACATGAAACAAATTGATGTTCTTTTGTTACACTACTCTAAATTCAAGCAAGTTAGAAAGATATTTTGGCTTGAAATCTTCCATTTTTAATATACTTAGAAATTTATATCAGTCTTGTATTTGTATCATACATAATCATATCATGCTAGTTTGTGAATAGTGTGCTATCAAATAATACTGTTTCATAAATGAATTCAGCAATAGCCATTTATTACCAATGAAAGACCACTTAATATTACCAAGTATGAACAGACAGCCTTGTATCTGTATCAGAAATGAATATCTATATACTGCAGGGCTGAAATTGTTGTAATGGGTATCCTGCCAAGAGGGGACGACCGATTTCCTGGTAGCACCATCACGGCAGAGTACATCGCCAGATGTAACAGAGTGGCTAAAGATGTGAATGCTGCTCTCCAGGATATGGCTGCGGAGGATGCCTACCTGCACTACATCTTCCCTTCCCACTTTGTTTCTGATAGAACTGTCAACAGGAAACTCCTGTCAAAGGACGGGCTCCACCTGAACATCCATGGGCAAGCATGTGTTATGTCATGTATACGTGACATTGTTGCCACAATAAAACTGATACAGGTGACTATATTTAGATAATTTCCAGATTATAATCCTTCTAAATCATTTATTATCAAGACTGAAGAGATTTATAATAAGAAATGAAGCTGATCAAATAAAATAATATGTTAACACAGGTAATAGAAAGAAGAAGCTCCCTTCATTTTGTGGATGTATGTTGATCGTTATAGGTTTTGATACAGTCAATCAGTCAATAAATTAAAGTGTTCAACACTCCTGTTAATTTCTAATTGGTTTCAGTGTGCACCTTACGATGGAGGCATCGGCATCCAGGTGATGAACATTCTTGGCCATGTTTGTCCGATGCAGCTCTGCCTAGTCACTCAACCATTGATGGACACCAGACAGCAGAGCTTTTGTATGAACCAAGCAGCAGCACCAAACCCAAGAAAAAGGCTCACACTTCAAGGCCCACCACAGTAAGTAAATGTTTATATTTGCAACTGTAATGTACATGTAATATCATGTAACAATGTAATATCTACTTGCATGACAGGAACAGATTTAACATTTGGCAATTTATTATGGATAGCCTATATCTGTTTTGCAGCCCTCAGATTCCAAGCCAGTGTGGCGCAACCAGTCATCAGGGAAGTCCAGCTCTACCACCACCAAGAGAAAGGCACACACCTCCAAGCCCACTGTGGTAAGTTACACTACACTCAAAGTTATAGCCATAGAAACATAGTCATAGAAAAAATGTTGGAAATGGGCTGGAAATGTTGCAAATGTTAATTTTAATCTCTGTCAAGGTAGTTATGTTTAAACAGGTAATAACTGTTTATGATGAAATTATCAGGATAGATAGGATAGCAGGATGTTCATGCAGTATCAGCTTACATGACAGAAAAATGGAATCCATATGTCAATTTATTCATGTTGGTCTGTCTATTGTTGTTTCCCAGCAGGTGTTACAGCCCTTGGATTCCCAGCCAGTACCTCACCACCAGTCACCATCAGAGGAGTCCAGCAAGCCAAGCTGCACCACCACCACCAAGAGAAAGGCACACACCTCTAAGCCAACCGTGGTAAGTATGACTGAGAAACAGAGTCAGAATGGCAATTTTTATAATTATAATCTGTCTTTTTCTGTTTCCCAGCAGGTGTTACAGTCCGCAGATTCCAAGCCAGAACTGAGCCACAACCAGACATCAGGCGAGTCCAGCAAGCCAAGCTTCTAATTGGTTTCAGTGTGCACCTTACGATGGAGGCATCGGCATCCAGGTGATGAACATTCTTGGCCAAGTTTGTCCGATGCAGCTCTGCCTAGTCACTCAACCATTGATGGACACCAGACAGCAGAGCTTTTGTATGAACCAAGCAGCAGCACCAAACCCAAGAGAAAGGCACACACCTCCAAGCCCACAGTGGTAAGTGACACTACACAAAATGTCAACGAAGCCATGGAACTGTAGTCATAGGAAAATAAGGTGAAATTATTGTCAACAGGTGAAAAGACTTGCATGAATGATGAACAGATTTACGATTTGACAATTAATTCTTGATGGCCTAATTCTGTTTTGCACCTCTCAGATTCCAACAATATATTAAAAAAGTATTAACGGATGATGATGAATTTTTAGTAATTTATTCATGATGGTCTATTTTTTTCCAAGCAGATGTTACAATCCGCAGATTCCAAGCCACTACTGTGCTGCAACCAGTCATCAGGCGAGACCAGCAAGCCAAGCTGCACCACCACCATCAAGAGAAAGGCACACACCTCCAAGCCCATGGTGGTAAGTGACCCTACACAAAATGTCAACAAAGCCATGGCGCTGTAGTTATAGGAAAATAAGATGAAGTTATTGTCAACAGGTCAAAAGACTTGCATGACTGATGAACAGATTTAACAATTTGACAATTTATTCTTGATGGCCTAATTCTGTTTTGCACCTCTCAGATTCCAACAATATATTGAAAAAAATTATTAACAGATGATGATGAATTTTTAGTTATTTATTCATGATGGTCTGTTTATTTTGGTTTCCCAGCAGGTGTTACAGCCCTCAGATTGTCAGCCAGTACCTCACCACCAGTCATCTGAGGAGTCCTGTAAGCCTGTGCCATGTAGAAAAACAAGTAGGAGGAGCTGGACCAACAGAAGTGTCCCCACCAGAGCCAATCCTCCAGGTATCTGAAAAGTTATCTTGGCAAGATGCTGTGGAAATACTGAATAGTGCAGATGAGTTCCAGGCCAGCACTACACCACCAGTGTTACCAAACGGTGGTCACATCTACCTATATTCGTCTGTGGGGAGACCAGATTGTATTGGTAATTTCTCTTCTTTATAAAAAAAAAATTCTTTATAAAATAAACTTGATAAAACTGACCTTGGGTACATATAATATAAACAGTTCTTTATGTTTTATTGATATATTTTAAGTGTAACTGAGTATACTGCAACCAGTCGGTAGATGTTATTACTTCACTTATAATAGCACTCTAATGCTTTTAAATAAATTTGTTACAGATGATTGGAAGTGTTACCAGTTTCAGTGGAAGATCAACAATGGCACTTCCAGATTCCCCAACAAGAGTGGTACAGAGCCAATAGTTAAAAAGTATTATCACAAATTGTATTCTGGCTCAAGTTTTGAAAGGCATGCCTGGTGGTTCATAACCAATCCAAATATTGTTTTAATACATTATGTTTGGGATAATACAGAATTTAAGCCACACCCTTATGGAAACAGTAAAGGTTTGTCTCAAAATTTTGTCAGAACTGCACCCTCAGTATTAAGAGAGATGAAGAAAAAAAATGACAAGAAACCATCAAATATATATCAAGAAGGGGTGGCTGGGGTTAGGTGAGTCTGTATTAAAACCTCGTAATATATGCCAGGTAGAGTTTACTGTTAAGAGAGAAAGAAAGTCATGGATTCTGTCACATGATGACATATTCGGCATTAATCTCATCGCTCATCAGCTTGATGGCTTTGTCCACAGTATTATGACTTATCCTGATTTTGTTTGTGTGCTAGGTCTGCCCAAGTTGTTTAATGAATTTAATAAGCTTTTGGAGTTGGAAGATTAAAACTTCCCGGTAACATTACATTATGATACTACTTTTAATATGGGGGACTTTTATGTTACTTCTCTTGTCTTCAGGTGTGTGGTATTTAAGGGTTCACCTGTCAGAAAATTTCCGCATGTACATGAGCATTTCCTGCATGTACTTAAAAGAAAGATTCCAAATTTAGCACCATCTAACATTGCCTTGGTAACAGACAGAGAGCAAGGGTTCACAAGTGCAATTACAAATGTCTTTCCCAATATAAAATTAATATACTGTTGGAATCATATTAAGAATGACATCAAGTACTGGTTGCAAAAACAAAATGGCATAAAGAAAGAGGAAATTAGAGTATATCAAGATCAGGTGACACAGTTGATGAGCTCAGAATCTGAGACAGATTTCCTTGAAGAAACTGAGTGTGTTACCAGTTATTGGAGCCAGCCAATGAAAATTTATTTTATCAAACATTTGAAAGATGACATAATGAACCATGCTGGAAAGTGGATCTTAAAACAATTTAGTTTATTCAATCCATACACAGGAGTTACCAACAATGCAGTAGAATCCCTGAATACAGTGTTGAAAAGACTAATGGAGTGGAAAGAAGTACCAAGGGATACCCTTGTCTCTGTCTTATTAACTCTTAAATTCCTTCACTCATATTATATAAAATGAGATTACAAGAGGCACATGTGACTTGGGTCAGTTTTAACTTAGGCAGGAATTATATATATATTAATTAATATATTAATATTATATATATTATTAATTATATAAGATATATTGCAAGGGAACTTAATCCTGGCGATCTGATAGAGAATACAGTGTGTCCAGAAAAGATAGTAGAGCAGGCAAAACAAAATATAAATAATTTTTTACATGTCCAAAATCAGTAGACAATTTAGAAAATGTGAGACACAGAAATAACTAAAACTCCAAATGAAGAAATATTCACATCAAGTTCAGATACATTAGCACTCAACATGAAACTTCAGGCTCAAATTGTTAAAGCAGTCAATCTGATCAACAACAGAAAAATAGAGTTTGTTCCAAATTTAAATGCTTTCATGGTAAAAGATAAAAAGACTTATGCTGTGACACTCTTCCCTTAGGAAGAGTGTCAATGTAAGGCCGAGGCTACATGCTGCCACATTTTGGCAGCTAAACTTGCCATTGGCAAGGATGTAACAAAAACCAAAAAATACAAGTTTATCCATCCTTTCAAAGAGAAGGCGTTCCAAGAAGGATAAGCGGTCAGGTCGCAAGAAGCCAGGCCAGGCGATTATATTGTGGAGCCTGCGCCCGATTCTGTAGCCTCCATCCTCCTTAACGCAACATTATCCCCAACTGAACATGAATGCACATTAGACACACAAAACACTTTGTACCCAGAAATAAACTGCACTTCAGACCCTGTACCACAAACCACTGCAGACACACAACAAAAATGCATTACATCCCAAGTGGGCACACACAGTAAGGATCATAACACCCTTCCATCACAAGCAAAAACATTGAACATTCATGATGACACTCAAACACCAAGATCAATTTTAAATATTTCCCAATCAAAAAAGCAAAAACCATGAAACATCTAAGCGTAAAAGTTAAGAAAAAACTGAGATTTGAGCAAGAAAATTCTATAGCCCAAGCTGAGGAAAGCACTTGTTTGCTTGATGCTGCATTATCATCAATCTTTAAAAGTGCTCCAAAAAGACTGACTTCTTTAAAAACACACACTTCAACACCAACACATGCACATGGGAATGAACAACTGCATACATCACATGATGAACCTGACACTCGCAATCAAACAAAAACTTGCAAGCTGAATGTGAAGAGAAAAGAGAAAATGTTGAAAGTCATTCAGAAGATTTAACTAAAGCAGAAAGCCCAAAAGAAAAGCCATCTAAAAAATTTTGCCTCAGGCCTGCTGGAAATACTTGGCTGAATCATTTAAATTTAACCTTGCAGCATAAGAAAATTATAAGTAATAATTAATATTTAGAAAATGAACACATGCAGGCAACCAGTCAGATACTGAAAAATCAATTTAATGAAATCCTACATGACACAGACCTCCAGGACACTTTAAAATTGCCAATGAAGAATCAAAACACCGGAAAATGGAGATACAATGTTAGATTCACACCAGTTAGCAATGACAATAACATTCAGTTTTTGTTTACAGGCACACAACACTGGGTCACTGTAGTAAAAGAGAAAAATGAAATGCATATTTTAGATAGTGCTGCTACAGGGGAGCTTACAAACAGTCTTAGAATACAATTGTCTAGACTCTATGGGAAGCCACAGTCAACACTGAAAGTAAAGATTCCAAAAATCCAACAACAAAAAATAGGCAGTGGGGACTGTGGTTTATTTTCAATAGCAAACATTGTGGAATATCTATTTACTAAGAATTTACCTATAGCCACACAATACAACCATAATAGACTAAGAATCCATTTAATAAATTGTTTAGAAAAAGGAGTTTTTAGCCCATTTCCAAAAATTCACTTATGAAACACATCCCAAAGCCAAAATTTAATGAAAATATTTTATTAGCCGGCATTGCCTGTGAATGCGGACTTTCAGATGAATATGAAAATCAAATTTAGTGTGATAAGTGTTTTAATTGTTATCACCTCAGTTGTGTTAAATTAGACAGAGCACCGAAAAGCAGGCTTTGGATGTGTGTAAACTGTAAGTAAGGTTAATAATGTACAAAGTTTTCATTGATTTGTACTGTTTGTTGCATTTGTAAATATTTCATACATTGGCACCAGGTATAATGTGAGGGAAGTGGCTCAAACTTTTATTCTGAGGAATCTCGGAATATCCTCGGAAATTACTCGGAAATTCCGGGTTTTACCGAGTGCCTCACTGAAGCCGTCCAGGTTCTGTGGTTCATGTGCGGGCGATAATCGAGGATTTAATATATTTCATTACCTCCTGCGTGCAACAGATCAACTCTGCTAATGTTAAATTTGAAAATCTCGTTCCTTTATATAAATGCAGTACATCCTACAAAAAAAAACATAAACTTACTTCAAAGCGGAAGCAGAATGGAATTATACAGCTGGAGCTCGTTCCAATCGCATGGGCGCCGGTTGTGATCGTGTTTCCTGAAAACTCGTCCGCCGTCAATTTCGGCAGGTAAAAATTTGGTCTCGTACACCAGCAGACAAACGGTGTAGTTCCCAGACAAAAAGACGGTTTATTGTATTCTAAAGGGCATTGCAATGAATTCGATACAAAAATGTGTTCTTGTAAAAGTAAATTTGTTTCCATTAGTATTTGATCCTTCCCACAAAAAAAATCACCCAATTAAGTGATATTAGATTCTAATTCTTAATTTAAATTCAGCCTATAATTAAATAATGAATGAACGCATCCATTTATAATAAATGCGTTCATTTATACATTTTGAAAATATTTATTCGTGGTTGTATTATTTTGTATACATCAGGGGCGGATCCAGGATTTTGGAAGGGGGGGGGGGTCCAACCAAGGAAGTCTCACAAGAAAACATTTAAAAGGTTCCCAGGTCCAGAAGGGGGGGGGGTCTGGATCCGCCACTGGACAATTAACTATACTCTTCAAGACAGAGCTGCATGGTGCCAGTACGTGTCTCGATCACTTGAGCTGGGGTCCGAAATCACATACCGAAAAGCATCACCGGTCGATTTTGCGTCTCGCCCCAAAATGACATTATTTATCATGATCCCGAATTATACTTTTCCAATTTTTTTTAATCTTTGTGTTAACATATAATGCTGTTAAATAGTGAAAAAAGTGAAAAAGAACTGTTGTAACATAAGTTTGCTTGGATTATAGTAAAATATTTAGGCCTATATGGACCTCACTCGCCTAAAATTCAAGGGGGACTGTTTCCTGAAATACAAAAGAAAACTGCTGCATGAAAACTGATGTTTAGGGAGAACTATGGCGTAGAAATATTCCTTTACGGAAATATTCCTATACAAGCTGAGGATACTGTAAATGAACAGCTTTGTGATTAAGATAGCATCCAAATATTTCTGTACTGAGGGAGGGATCTCTGGAGACTTTCATTATAACACTCTGCTGGGTCATAACACCGATCGCAGGCCGGGAATCTCCCCCCCCCCCCCCCCCACACACACACACATACACACTAAATAAACCGCATTCGCCTGTGTGAGTAAGCATAACATTGCCGTTAGCCTGCTGAGCCCAGCTATGGTTTTGGTCCACCGTGAAAAACCTCACAGCTCCTCGAGCGGCTGATACTCGAACACAGGTCTGTGCTCTGTTGAGTCCTGTGCGCTGCCTGGACCACAGAAGCCGGTAAAGTTAAAAATGATTCCTGAACATATCAATTATACATTTATTACCACGAGGCTAACATTTAAACAATAATAATTTGCAAGTTATAAAGATATAGATGCGCATTTTCACCATATATATACAAACATCAGCATGTTACAAACGATTGAATGTTTGGACTTTCCAGTTAAATTTAAAATCCAAATTTTGAAGAGAGATAAATATTATTAATATGGTAAGATTAAGACGGTATATTATTATATCTTAATACCATGCATCAACCGCTAACCCAGTAATAGCCCCCCCCCCCCCCCCCCCCTTCTCGAATTTCTGGATCCGCCACTGTATATGAGTGGAACCTAAAACTAAAAGAACATTAAATGCGTTCTTATGTTTCACAAAAACCTAATAATAAAGAAGTAATCGACATTTATTTTTACAATAACTGTCTTATTTATCATTTATTCAATTATTGTAAATTGCATATCTCAATAAAACCACATTTTTATGGTTGAAACTGCAGCTTATTTAGGCTTAAACACTTGGGTGAAGATAAATTTTGCCATACTTACCTTTTGCCCTTGAATTTTGACCTTGAAGGTCACAAACGCTTTGGCAAACGGGTAATTCTGAAACTTTAGCCCATCGTTCTACTTTGTTTGCAAGCCTTAAACAAAAATGCCTTCGAACTTTTGTTTGAAGGGGGGGGGGCAATGCCGGTCGACCTTAAATCGCTTCGGCTATGTTTACCTCAAGTCGAGGAAAACCGCGATTCGGATAACCTACCTTTTTCCTTGACAAGTGCAAGATTGACAACGGAAAATAAGAGTCCGAATTGATTAAGATATCATCTTGTCTTGCACACCTTTATTGAACAGGTCCATTAAAACCCGTCTCATCCCTCAATCACACGACATACTTCCTAAAATAAAACACTTAACGAGACATTGAGTATAATCCCGAGTATTCTAGCACGCACTCTCATGGTTTTGTCGTTAAATTGTCCTCGTGTCAGCTGTCCTTAAAATTACTACCAATAAACTTCCCTGATATTTACATGTAAAAACGCATATGGATACATAGAGATTAACACAATACAACAAGCTGCAATTCTTTCTCAGTTGCAAAAAAAAAGTAGCTGTAACCAAAGAGTTGTTTAAGGGTGTCTAGGATAATATGACAGCCATTTTTTTGTATCATGATTAATATAAAGGAAATTAAATTATGTCAAATATTTTGAAATGATGTCTATACTGCAGGTTATTTTAATACGTAGGTGAAAATTAAATTTGGCCATACTTGTCATTTTGCCTTAGTTTTTTTTTTCAAAATCAATCTTTTTCCAAATGATATCGACTTTAATTCTGTTCAACTCATGTTACGAAAAATCTGAAGGAACATTTTGAAATTGTAAGTAATGCAAATGCATAATTATAAAACATATATATGACATTCTCTTCCCAAGAAATAAACAATTACTTTTTGTTAAAATTTATTCTAAACTTTTTTTAAAGATATTCCTACAAAACTTTTTTTCGTCCTTAAATAAAAGGAGCAAACACAAAAATTACAGTTGATCAAAAAAGTTTTACTCTCTCATTTCCACTAAAAAATGTTTAGGTCTGTCATGTTTCCTGTCACCCTTAAACGTATAATAATAATAATAATAATAATAATAATAATAATAATAATAATAATAATAATAATAATAATAATTATTATTATTATTATTATTATTATTTTTATTATTATTATTAGTTTGTATTTGGAATCAAACGAAATGAGTAAAATAACCCATGATATATAACGGATATTATTCATTTGTAATATCACCATAGCAGCTGGTGGCACATGTAACGATACCTTCACCTTTTCTGCACACGGTAATACCACACGTTTCGTGCAATAGTTTCCCCTTTTTCATCGCCGTGTAGCACCACGGTCCGGACGCCTCTTCGTCAGGGTTTCTGCAGTAGTTTCCTGCCTCAGTAAGGGTGGCATCAGGCATACCTTTAAGGAAGATCGCTTATATATAGTCACGCCGATAGGCACGGACACCCACGGAAGGCACGGCTTCCCGCTCACGGTGGTCGACTGGTGCCCCCGGTACTCCTTGCCCTTTTCACTGAGTGTACACTCTGCTTATGAACGATATATATGTATATATATTATATATATATATATATATATATATATATATATATATATATATATAATATTATCCTACTGACAGCATTGATACAATTTGTTTTGTTCACATGGGAAAAAAATGAAAGCAAAAGGGCATTAACTGGTCTTGAGCATGTGTCATTTTAATTTTGACAAAATGGTTTCGATGATAAATCCACCGATTTGAAAAATTAGGAAGACAACAAATGGTCCCCCTATTGCAGCATTTAAAGGAAGAATGGTCTATACTACATGAATGGAATATATATGTGTGTGAGTGTGTGTGTAAAATAAAGGCAGGAGAGATACCATAGCCTATACAAGGCATAGGTGTATGTAATAATTGATGTGTAAACCTTTTGGGAACAATGTCGGATTTGTCGCTT
This sequence comes from Sipunculus nudus, assembly GCA_026874595.1. Lineage (NCBI taxonomy): Eukaryota > Metazoa > Annelida > Sipuncula > Golfingiida > Sipunculidae > Sipunculus > Sipunculus nudus. Next base: position 49,441,569 of record CM049307.1, on the reverse strand, counting down.
TGTTGTAGAAAATTATACGGCTGTAAATAATTCCAATTTTATAACAAACTTTGCAAGGACTGCAGAGAGACCAGGTCCATACAAAGTGGTATAGGAATAGGTATTTTTTATTGCAACATGCCAGTACTCAGAGCGTTAGACATACATTCTCTGTCTCGATATGCTGATATGCAAACTGTGGTGTCACTGAATTAAAAATATTTGAATTATTATCAATTATAGGGGCCAAAACGTATTACAGTATGTAAATATGTAATCATAATCAGTATCTCAATCTTATAACAATGGATATACCCAAAAAACTAGGCTGTTTTAAATCGTTAATGTTCTGTCTGTTAAAAGGAAGCATACGGAAAGTGTGGGCGAGTTTATTTGGGTTTAGTTGTAGGGGT